>JAQNBH010000014.1:26697167-26729667 GCA_028752905.1 Cladorhizidae sp. MBARI D1340-BT2 | reverse complement strand
ATTCTTATGGGCACTTTCAGGATAAGATTTGGACTGACAAATGTAGCAGTTGCTAATGAGGCAGGATCTGTGGTAGGGTTCAGTAACCGCTCGATTCAATCATGGAGGAATTATTTTTACAATAACAAGGGAGAGTTTGCTGATTCTCTACGAGGAAAGCACAAGTGGCCCTATGTATTGGATGATGAGGAGTGTCGCTCGAAAGCACTCACATGGTTGCGA
The DNA here is from genome assembly GCA_028752905.1 of Cladorhizidae sp. MBARI D1340-BT2. Taxonomy (NCBI): domain Eukaryota; kingdom Metazoa; phylum Porifera; class Demospongiae; order Poecilosclerida; family Cladorhizidae; species Cladorhizidae sp. MBARI D1340-BT2. The sequence continues at coordinate 26,729,445 of JAQNBH010000014.1, read as the reverse complement.
CAAAATGCCTATGAAAATGGTCAACCAACCATGACAGCTGCCAGATTTTCTGCCTGGATTAACCATGATTTGCTTCCCCTCCCTCCTGGCTTTCCTTGCAGCATAATTCCTCGCACTGCTGCTACACTATCTTGGCTTCCATCCTACATCTTACCGTAAGGGTGTGTACGTCGATGGTCACGAGAGGGAAGATGTAACCGAGTACAGGAAGATGTACTTACGAAAAATTGAGGTATTGGAATGCACACATTTTCCACCACCACCAGAGTGCAGGGATGGAAAATTGGAAGCAAATGTGTAGGCTCCAGTACTGCCTTAAGAACGCTTGTGCTTTATTCACCTGATGAGTCCACTTTTGATGCAAATGAAGGACCATCGCGGCAGTGGGCTGAAGCAGGGAAACTTACTATTCGACCAAAATCAATTGGACATGGGATTATGGTGAGTGATTTTATTACTGAGCATCATGGTTATCTACAGCTCAATGACGAAGAACATGAGCAAGCAAAGAACATTTATCCAGCCATTCCAAGAGCTTCCAGGGTTTTGCTCAAGTATGGGGCCCAATCTGAAGGATACTAAAACTGTGAGAAAATGCAGTTGAAATAGCTGAAACAAAATATCCTAGTCAATAACTTTTATCTTTGACCAAAGCTCATGACACACTGCTTACGCTGATGAGGCCTTAAATGAACACAGGATGAATGTAAGTGATGGTGGCAAGCAACCAAAGAGGCGAAACACAAACTGGGATGCAGTGATGCAAGTGATGACTACAGCAAGTGGCCAACCAAAGGGCTTACAGACAGTCCTGGAAGAGCGTGGTGTGAACACCACCGGCATGGTCAAAACTGAGATGATCAAAGTCCTGGAAAGCATGCATGATTTTAAGATCCAGAAAATTCAAGTGGAGGAGTTGGTTTCCAGTCATAAGCAGCACAGGTGTATTTACCTTCCAAAATACCATTGTGAGTTTAACCTGTTGAACGGGTTTGGGGTCAGGCAAAATGATACACGCCTATTAACTGTGATTATACATTTGGAGCACTGGAGAAAATCATTCAACCAGCCTTGGATTCAGTTATTCTTGAGTTGATATAGATGTATTATAGAAGAGTGAGGGAATAACATTGTGCGTACCATGAAGGAAAAACAGGAGGTGTTGAAGAAGATGATGCTGTGAAATTATATAATTATTATATATTATTATGTCGTGTTCCTGAAACAGAGCTATAGTAATCAATTTTTGACTTTACAGATGTTTAGTGAATTGATAGTAGAACATATTTAGAATTTTGTAATTGTAACTCCTAATTCCAACATAATCATTGCCTTAAAATTACTAATTTCAATATAAAATATTTTCTCAAACTCCGCCCTTTTTAAAAAGAATGACAAGGGGTTAACATAAAATTAGCTTTAAAAAATATTTCATTAGGTGGAAAGTAATTTCATACCAAATTTCAGTTCTTGTCCACTAACAGAATTAGAGAAATCACTAAGAAACAAATGTAAAAGCGATTGCATCAATATTCATGAGATGTTGCCATAGAAACCCAAATTTAAGCCCGCACAATTTAAGACACATTGTTTATATGTTCAATGAAAGGCTAATTTTGTTTAGCTAAATTTAGAGGGGAGGATAAAACGGCAGGGTTTCATTCAGAAAATTGTCCAAGGGGGGCCTGTAGGGATCTGGATATTAAGGGGGGGCATGATGTCAAGCACCTATAAGAATTTTAATACATGTAATACAATTTCCAAGGGGGGGGGGGGCAAAAATGTTCCAAGAAGGGGCAGCCGCCCCCCCCCCCCCTAAATGAAACCCTGGTGTGGTCCTTTCCTGATATGGAAATTGATTGGCGCAAAATAGTTGTAGATCTCGAGTATACGTATCTTGGTCATATAGCATTTGGTTATCAGATTGTAGCTAGGGAAGCAAGACTTAAGGTTCAAGTCATTTGTAAGTAACCAAAATGGAAGTTTATGGCTTTTTACACTGTAGTGATCGTTTCCATTGTCTTGTCCTTGTTTACTCACATCACCAAGACTACGGTCTTTTTAGAGCCCACTCTTGTTGGTAAAGACAAGGCGAGGCATACATGTGCCCAGCCTAATGGTATCTTGTAATGACATATCCAGACATGTTGGGACCAGAAGGTGATCAGATAAGTGAACTCCAGCATGGAAGGTCTTCAGCTCGTCCTTACTCCTCATAAAAGCATGGGACAGTCCAGTTTCCAACATCGCATTCCACCTCTACTCTGGCTAAGATGTCCACACACCCCCATGATGCCTCCCATCAGAATATCTGTGGATGAAGTGGCTATACCCACGGATACTCTGACAGTGACAGAGATGGCATGGGATATATATATGGATATCCACAGATGACCCTGGATATCCCTATGGATGACACAGGAGTGACAATGACAACATTGCCACACTCGTAACTTAGAGCAACGGGCATTCATTTTGTGACAAACGCAGTGCAAAGAAGTATAAAAGCACCCACTTGGAGCTAATAGGAATTAATTAGTTACCGGGGGAGCCCAAATGTAGCCACTAATATTCAAAACCCACTACCCAGGGGGAAAAGACTAATTACAGGAACTGGGATGGATAATTAAAGAGGCGTCGAGGGGGATCCACCCTGAAACTCACACGCTGCCAACTTCAGTCGCGTAGTGGACAGCACGCTTGCCATTGTGATCGGCGAGTGTCGTGTCCGCTCCAGATCGAGCCAGAATATGTACCACTCGAAGCAGTCCAACCTGGTAGTTAGCAGAGGAAATAATATTGACTCACTGTAGCATGTGCCTATATACTACAAACATATACTTGATACAACTTTCAAGGCACGCTACACAAACCACAAGTTCTCCTTCAACCATGAAAACAAGAGAAACACTACAGAACTCTCCAAATACATATGGAAACTTAAAGACAGCAAAACCCGACACAACATAAAATGGGCCATTATCGACAGAGCAGCATCGTATTCCACCATATCGAAACATTGCAACTTGTGCATTGCTGAAAAATTCCACATCATCTACTCCGACAGCCAAACATCATTGAACAAGCGATCAGAATTCCTTTCAAAGTGTAGGCACAAGAACAAGTTTCTCCTCAAGAGCATTGAATTATCACATTCATCAACACCCATTCATTAATGCCCATCCATGGACTTGCATCACCCCACTTGCCTGCCCCACCTCATATATGCTCACATTCCACCTCAGTTGCTCATCGTCCCTGATGATTGCATTCGCATGAAACTATAGTAGGACTAGCCATCCCAGTACTTTTCTATTACTACTATAATTATGTATATATAATATATGTATATATATATCAGTTGATAATTATTCTCAGGCAATTTTTTAAATCATTTTCCTGTAATTCAAAGAACATGAGGTTGCCTTTCTCCTCTCTTCTTAGTTGATATTTGTTTGCAAGATATGTCAATGGTATCACTACTAGGGTGAAAGCAAGACTGGCGAGAAAATGGTGGTGTGTAGGTGTCTTCTCACAAACACTTACAGAGGTGCTCGTTTAGTTTTACCACAAAGAACGATTAAAAAAACCCACAAGAACTTCACTACCGTAGACCGTAAAGTTCAGAGATTCTTCTTTAGTGGAATGGCAGGAAATATATTATATACATTGTGAACCTCACTTGAGCTAACAACCCACTCTCATCTATTATTACCAACCTTCCAACCTTCCAAATGACATCACTTCTAACCTTACTATAGCAGTACTGCATTCTACTAAAAAGAGAACCCTTTACCATTTCAAATCATGGTAAAGGGTGCATCAAGCATCAGACCTGGCAGGAAATCAGGAACGGTGTCTCTCCGTATCTAGCCTGGGCGTCCAATGAGCTCCCTGCTCCAATTAATAACTCAATTAAGGCAGAGTCCCCCCTTCTGGCTGCAGCATGGAGTGGTGTATAGCCATTACTAACGTTCAGAGAGCCCAGGCAACAAGGGTCGGAAGAAATGAGAGACTTTAACTCATCAAAGTTCAACGTCCGCTGGTACATTGCGCTGAATATTGGGTGGAGAGGTGCTGGGATAGAAGGGGCTCGGAGTGGGTGGGGAGGGGAGAGAGCTGCAACATTTCTAGACATCCTCAGGAGCTGTTCCTTCCGGTGTGCTGGAAGTTGAGATGATTATGCTGGAGTGAATGATGAATTAACCAGCGACAGTATTATGAGGAAAAGCGTCGTCTTCGTCTTCTATTTAGTGGACCCTTTACCAGTTATTTCTCAAGTAATACCAACCTTATCAGATATCCTCTGTCAAGCGTACCACGTCCCTCGGGGTCTGAGCTAACTGTAGGTATGGCTTCATAAACACCATTGCTTACTGCATTCGTACTCTAGTCGGAATAATAGTGACGCTTGCATGATTTTTCAATAGCCAGTTACATGTACTAGTGTAACTATGCACGTAGCTGTCATCAAGGTTATGCATAAATTATTGTAGTGAATTATCTTAATTTTATCAAGCATGTCTGGAGCTGCCATCCTTCCAACTCAACCCATGGACCCCTCTCCTGCTCCTTTCCTCCAAGCCACTTCCATGGATGCACACAATCTGCCCACTATCTTCGACATGTTGGCCGACCCACGCCAAACATTCACAAGCGTAGAAGCATTTGTGCTGACCGACCCATCATGTGTCACGAGTGTGAGTCCTCTCAAGGGCTGGACGCCTCTGCACAGTGCTGCGCAGAAGGCAGACATCCTGCTCATCAGATTCTTCCTGGATCAAGGAGTGGAGCTTGAGGCACGGGGTCATGTGGGGGAAACCCCTCTCATAGTTGCCTGTGAGGTAATTATTGGTTGCTAATTGCGTATGATGTGCTTCTTCTGGAAGCGTTCCAGTTCTTCCTTCTAAAACATGTAAGGAGTGCTTCGTACATAGTGGTTCAACCCCCTTATTTCAAAATGGCAGATGCTGGAACACAAAAGACATAATGTTGCTTTGGCTTCCTCTGGCAGCTTCTAAGTATCCTAATGATGTTTTTGGCCCAAAAAAACTTCCAGCATGCCTTAAATCCTTCGCGAAGATAGCAAATGACGTTTGTTTTAACCCACAAAATTAGTAGTCAAGGGTCTTGTATCTATCTATCTATCTATCTATCTATTACATGCCTTAGGTTAGTTGCCATGGTTTGGCTATCACCAGACACAAATTTATTTGTTTCTCGATTCAGTAAAATACACAAAATCTGTAAAAGGAAAAGGTCATCAGTGCAATAAACATGCTTGTGTGTGTCTAGGCACTATAGAGTCTAGCTGAGCTGAGTTGACAAGCAGCTGCACATTTTTGGTAGAAAGAAGTGATCAGTTGAGTTCCTCTGAAGCTTACACTTGTGGCAATACTTACTAGCATAGTATATACTTGTAATGCATGTGTACAGTTGGTTTCTTCAGCGGCATACATACTCTTGTGGCCGTAGAACTTGCTGAATCACCAACAGCTGCACACTTTCGTACCAAGAAGTGATAATTGGTTTCCTTAGAAACTTACTCGAGTGGCAATAGTTAAAAGTACGGACCTTCAGCCAAAACCAGGTGTCACTTACTTATAATGTACGTGTCTGTATATTTACACTTGAGCTTGAGTAATAAAATGATTAAGATCTGCTGCTATGTTTGATTAATCAATGAGTTACCCTTGAGCTACTTCTTGAGAGAAACTGATCGACTACATTCTGTAAAAGCTCTAATTATGCGTCGTTCTAATTATGCATCAAAATTCCAAGCTCAATTTCCCTTGGATGACGATTATTTCTATTTTTGCATTTTATTTGTCGATCGACCCTTTCCGAACCTCGCGATCAGGTATGTGCTGCCGGAGCTCTCTTATCTTTTACTGATATAGAGGCCACCACGTGTATCCGAGTATATGGATTTCTCGAATCAGTGAGGTAGAATGACTTCAGAAATGCGACGACAATCCTCATGACAGGTATGTACAGTGCAGCTTACTCGACTCGAGCTAGATTTGGTACTGTAGTACTTTTTACCACTCCTACTTGCTTTGTCAGCAGAAAAGCTTGAAGCTCAGCATCGGTGTCATAGCTCGAGTCGACCTCTGTAGCCGCTGCTTCTAGGGGAGGAAACGTAGCAACTTTACGTGGCTTTCCAAGTCGCATTCACTTCAGGTTTTGGTAGCTGGCTTGTCTTCCAAGTCAACACCAGAGGACTCCCTTTGGGAACAAAGTGAAGTAGTTATTTAGGATCATCTGGATTTACCTTACCTTTATCCTAAATATGCATTATTTTCTATTGTTACGATATGTTCATGGTGAAACTATTTGTGGGTCACAGCTATCGATAATAATTATTGAATTTGCAAATATTTACAAAATTACAGACTACAAACATTTATGGGTCCCTTTATGGGTCCCTTTACCTAATACAACCCTTTACCTAATACAATATTATGAATTTACCAATAATTATATTTAGTGTTAATATATTTAGTGTTAATAGGTAAGGGGTCAGTAACTATTTGCGGTGTTTTTATGATAGGTTAAATTCGATGGGTTAAATTTATTAATTTTTAATTGTTTATTTAATTATATTAACCACACAAGACCACACAAGATAAAAATAAAGTTTCTTTTAAATTCTTTTAAAGACAACAAAAATAAATATTGGTCAAAAAATCAACCAATGTATATTTAAAGAAGACCCTTTACCTAAAAAATAATATATATATATAATTATAATATCAGTACATGTACATATTAAAATATTTATATAAAAATAAAAGGAAAATAAAAAGGTAAAGGGTCTCCTGTAAATGTTGGCATTAGTGAATTTTATTTTCCCAACTAGTCAAACCAGTATACAATAAAAACATCATTCCTGATGAAGGCTAGCCGAAATGTCGAGAGAGTAAATTTCAAGTTTTGATTATTGGAAAGCCATTGTAGTTTTTAACTGTTGTTTCTTTTTGTTGTTATAGTCAAGCAGCCGCCTACACATGATGTTACTCAGTGTAACACCAGAACTAACCTATCACATGTTATTTGCCATGGTTATTACTAAAGTAGACACATGTATTCATATAATACACATAGACACATGCATCATAAGTAGCTATCTGGTTTCCTTGAAGGTCTGTGCTGTTAACTATTGTCACAAGAGTATAAACTTCAGAGGAACACTTCATAGTTGGAAAACGTGGAGCTACTTGCTGACTCAGCTTAGCAATACGGCATGTGCACAAGCGTGTTTATGACACTGAATACCCTTTACCGATCTTTATATGAGTAGAGAAGCTGATTATTTTTTTGCAATGCAGTTTGGAGTCTTCTAGCACATGAACAGGCATACTATATGCATGGGGAGAAGTTGATAGCTTGAAGATGGTTTTCATGGTTTTTTAGTCTCAGTCCTCAATCAATCAATCAATCAACCAGTAACATCAATCAACCAGTACATCAATCAATCGATCAATCATATTTCCACTTTTATAATCTTTTTATTTTTGTCTCTTTATTGATTCCTCAATACTCATTCCACCTACCCAATATTTAGTCTCCCTAATACTTATTTCCCCCACCCCAATATTTATTCCCCCCAACCCAATATTTACTCCCTCTATATTTATTCTATTACTCCCCAAATATATTCCTTCAATATTTAAAAAAAATAGCACAAGCATAAATGACCTCATGAATATATGCAATAGTAGACCTAGTTATACACCATTGTATTCTATGTGAAAGAAACACCCCTAGCCCTAGTCTAGCCCAAGTGCCCTAGCTACAGCCTTAGCCCTAGCCAGTGTTAGTTGGCGAGATTATTGGACATCATGAAATGATCCTGGGAATGTCATGGCAACACTAAATATTACACATGTGAGACAATGAGTAATTATTGTTTCAACTATCTCTGATGTGCTGCAGAGAGACAGTGAGTGAGTGAGTTTGTATCATCTCCATTGTGATCTCTCTCTGGTGTGTTGCAGAGAGGTAGTCTGTATGCAGTGCATGTCTTGGTGGAGTGCGGGGCAGACACTGCTGCAGTGGACGGCTCGGGCAAGACGGCCATGCACCACGCTGCTCTCACCGGAGCTGTGTAAGGAGCTGACACACAGCAATAAATAATTTCCCCATTTCCATGGAATCATTGTCCTGTCCTGTGTCATCTCTGTTCAATGTCTGTTGGCTCCACACCATGGGGGGGGGCAGAGATTCACCAATGTCACATCATGGGTGGACAGAGATTCACCAATGTTGGCTCCACACCATGGGGGGGGGGGGGCAGAGATTCACCAATGTGAACTTGAAAGAATCACATTCATTCTTTATCCCTCCCTCCTCAGAACCGCACAGAGTGTTTGGTGCTTTCATATCCTCCCTCCCCAGAACCACACAGAGTGTTTGGTGCTTTCATGTCCTCTTCTCCCCAGAACCACACAGAGTGTTTGGTGCCTCCCTCCTCAGAACCACACAGAGTGTTTGGTGCATTCATATCCTCTCTCCTCAGAACCACACAGAGTGTTTGGTGCATTCACATCCTCCCTCCCCAGAACCACACAGAGTGTTTGGTGCTTTCATGTCCTCTTCTCCCCAGAACCACACAGAGTGTTTGGTGCCTCCCTCCTCAGAACCACACAGAGTGTTTGGTGCATTCATATCCTCTCTCCTCAGAACCACACAGAGTGTTTGGTGCTTTCATATCCTCTTCTCCCCAGAACCACACAGAGTGTTCGGTGCTTTCATATCTTCCCTCCTCAGAACCACACAGAGTGTTTGGTGCCTCCCTCCTCAGAACCACACAGAGTGTTTGGTGCTTTCATATCCTCTTCTCCCCAGAACCACACAGAGTGTTTGGTGCTTTCATATCCTCTTCTCCCCAGAACCACACAGAGTGTTTGGTGCTTTCATATCCTCTTCTCCCCAGAACCACACAGAGTGTTTGGTGCTTTCATGTCCTCTTCTCCCCAGAACCACACAGAGTGTTTGGTGCATTCATATCCTCTTCTCCCCAGAACCACACAGAGTGTTTGGTGCTTTCATATCCTCCCTCCTCAGAACCACACAGAGTGTTTGGTGCCTCCCTCCTCAGAACCACACAGAGTGTTTGGTTCCTCCCTCCTCAGAACCACACAGAGTGTTTGGTTCCTCCCTCCCCAGAACCACACAGAGTGTTTGGTGCATTCATATCCTCCCTCCCCAGAACCACACAGAGTGTTTGGTGCTTTCATATCCTCCCTCCTCAGAACCACACAGAGTGTTTGGTGCTTTTCGAGAGCATTGTGCTGCGGATGATCTTGATGGTTCATATCAATGTTGCTCTGCATTTTTAATATTTATCAGGAGGTGTAGTAGCATCCCCTGTACTGGTTGGACTGCCATTTCATATTTGCGGACAGCACGCCCCCTCACCCCTCCTCACACCAACAACACTCAAAGCTCACATCTTTGCTAAAGCTCACATCAGCATCTTCTTAAATGATCCATGTCCACCCTGGACCTCTGATGTGCATCCGTTTCTTCCCTCTCCCCTCTACACCATCCCACATCTTTTTTCGTGGGTAGGATCTAATTATCTGATTCAGATGAGCCGCCATCTGGTAGTTTGGATCCCGATTATCACGAAAATAATTAAGTACAAATTTCATTTGCTGACCAATTCTACCATGTCATCCTGCTGGAGTGCAGAGGCAGAAGTTTCGTAGGGAGCCTGGAGAAGGGAAGACGTGCGTAAAGAACAGCTAGATGGTGTGCCCAGGAACAAGACTTTCTATTACAAAGCACTTTTTCCCCGCAGAGTTAAGCAGAGTTAAAGTTTCGAGGATTGCTGAGAGTTGATGTAGCCGAATTGGTTTGCGGAATAATTTTCGAGGATATGGCAGACATTATTGTCAAATAATTGGAATGCACAATTTTCGTGGATCAAGTCATCAAGTCCGCGAAAAAAATCAAGTCCGCGAAAAACCTCGATGCTTTTAGCTCTTTGAAGAGAAAGCGTTCTATGGTATGTTTGAACAAATGAACCGCAAACATTCCACCTTTTACCTCGATTGTGACCTGCATCTCTCCATGGCAACCGTGGCTTCATCGCTTAGCAGCCATTGCAATCCAGCAGACGTGATCCATAATTATTTTTTTACTTAAAGAGAGAAGAGTTCACTCTATTCATATGCTGTCGTCGTTCCACCTACTTCAGTTGTATATGGTGTGTGATTGTGCTGACTCTGCAATAACCAACAGCTCCACTGCTGCTTGGCAGGAACCTTGTTAGGGAACTCCCTAGCAGCCCTAACAACAGGGGGCATTATTCTGGTCGCTCTCGAACAAACTGTTGACCTAGAAGTATGTAGATCCACTTAAATGACACACCAGACCTGCTTGTATTCCATTGAACTAACACATGCATGCATTTTACCTTATATGGTCACGTCCCGGGGGGGGGGGGGGGGGGGGGCTCCCTCTGGACAGATTATTCGAGCTCGAGTTTGTGTTTTTTCTGGGTGAGTGTTTTTCTTTTTTCTGGGTGAGTGAAGTTGTTATAACTAATTGCCTAAAGAATTGCCTGACCATGTGCGAGTAGTGGTAATGGTTGTGAAGACCCTTTACCTTGTATGATTAGTGTTAGTAGTTGTGGTGATCCTTTACCTTGTATGAGTAGTGTCAGGGGGACTTTTTTTAGACCACACCCTACTCAATCCTGTTGGGCTGGTTGACCTGGTCATATTTAGGATGGGTGACCCATTCATATTTAGGACGGGTGACCCATTCATATTTAGGACGGGTGGCCCATTCATATTTAGGACGGGTGACCCATTCATATTTAGGACGGGTGACCCATTCATATTTAGGACGGGTGACCCATTCATATTTAGGACGGGTGACCCATATATACATGTAGGATGGGTGACCCATTCATATTTAGGATGGGTGACCCATTCATATTTAGGACGGGTGATCCATTCATATTTAGGACGGGTGACCCATTCATATTTAGGACGGGTGACCCATTCATATTTAGGACGGGTGACTCATTCATATTTAGGACGGGGGACCCATTCATATTTAGGATGGGTGACCCATTCATATTTAGGATGGGTGACCCATTCATATTTATTAGGATGGGTGGCCCATTCATTTTTTCATATTTTTTCCTTTCCAACTCTCCGTGTTGTTGTTGTTGTTGTTGTTGCTGTTGTTGCTGTTGTTGCTATGCATTCTTACCTACTCCTATCATTCCTGATGTCGTGTTCATCGTTGCAGACACATCATGCACTACCTAGCAACAACCAGGAATCTTGGTTTCAGAGCCGTGGATGACCAGTAAGTTAATTAGAACAAGCCCACTGTCCTCAGAGTCGTCTTATTTGTCACTGGACCCCCATCATATATTTTTAGTGGGGGGGGGGGGGGGGGGGGGGAGCGTTGGGGTTGAAAAGGAGCGGGGGATTTGGATATCCTTCCTTCCCTAGGAATGGCTTCAGTGTAATATGAATAAATTTCCAGCGTCTGCCCCCCTCACGTAAATTTTCACAAACCCTGAGTTGCCCCCCCCCCCCAACCCAATCCCAAGTAATATCCTAATATAGTGCAACCTCTAGCTATTGAGTTATAGGCCACCTAGGGGTGTCCTGGTGAATTTGTTCAATCTGAACTGTAATTTATACAGCACTACATGTGTGCATGTAACTACATACAGTGTATTACAATAAATGGAGTTACTTCTTTTGAGTGCTGGTGCCTACAGTACAGTACACAGTAGGCTTGGTTTTAAGCAGTGTACACTGGATGTATATTTAGCCCATACTTTTACACACCACAGAACTTGTACACACACCACAACCAGCTGGTACTTTGGGTACAAACCTATTCACGTGGAACTGCCAAGCCACTTATATTTAATCTCCAGCTAGGAGATTGCACTGTAGAAATAGTGCAATTGATTCCTTCCTTGTGAGCCATCTTGTCCCCAGTGTCCTGCACTGCCTCAACCTTGAAACCCCCCCCTGGGGATACTTGGGGCTCTGCCTAGGAGTTGAGGATGGGAGGTGTCCAACATGACTTGTGGGCCAGGGATGTCCTGCAGGGACTTGTGGGCCAGGGATGTCCTGCAGGGACTTGTGGGCCAGGGATGTCCTGCAGGGACTTGTGGGCCAGGGGTGTCCTGCAGGGACTTGTGGACCAGGGGTGTCCTGCAGGGACTTGTGGGCCAGGGATGTCCTGCAGGGACTTGTGGGCCAGGGATGTCCTGCAGGGACTTGTGGGCCAGGGATGTCCTGCAGGGACTTGTGGACCAGGGATGTCCTGCAGGGACTTGTGGGCCAGGGATGTCCTGCAGGGACTTGTGGGCCAGGGATGTCCTGCAGGGACCAGGGACTTGTGGGCCAGGGGTGTCCTGCAGGGACTTGTGGGCCAGGGATGTCCTGCAGGGACTTGTGGGCCAGGGATGTCCTGCAGGGACTTGTGGGCCAGGGATGTCCTTCAGGGACTTGTGGGCCAGGGATGTCCTGCAGGGACTTGTGGGCCAGGGATGTCCTGCAGAGACCAGGGACTTGTGGGCCAGGGATGTCCTGCAGGGACCAGGGACTTGTGGGCCAGGGATGTCCTGCAGGGACTTGTGGGCCAGGGGTGTCCTGCAGGGACTTGTGGGCCAGGGGTGTCCTGCAGGGACTTGTGGGCCAGGGGTGTCCTGCAGGGACTTGTGGGCCAGGGATGTCCTGCAGGGACTTGTGGGCCAGGGATGTCCTGCAGGGACTTGTGGGCCAGGGATGTCCTGCAGGGATGTCCTGCAGGGACCAGGAACTTGTGGGCCAGGGATTTCCTGCAGGGACTTGTGGGCCAGGGATGTCCTGCAGGGACTTGTGGACCAGGGATGTCCTGCAGGGACTTGTGGACCAGGGATGTCCTGCAGGGACTTGTGGAAAATGCTTGGAAACAAATTGCAATTGAGGTAAGACAAACATGTTTTCACAGCTTCAACTTCAACATTCATTCCTACAGCTACATTCATTGCTTCAGCTTCAACATTCATTGCTACAGCTTCAACATTCATTGCTTCAGTTTCAACATTCATTGCTTCAGCTTCAACATTCATTGCTTCAGCTTCAACATTCATTGCAACAGCTTCAACATTCATTGCTTCAGCTCAACATTCATTGCAACAGCTTCAACATTCATTGCTTCAGCTTCAACATCCATTGCTTTAGCTTCAACATTCATTGCTTCAGTTTCAACATCCATTGCTTCAGCTTCAACATTCATTGCTTCAGCTTCAACATTCATTGCTACAGCTTCAACATTCATTGCTTCAGTTTCAACATTCATTGCTTCAGCTTCAACATTCATTGCTTCAGCTTCAACATTCATTGCAACAGCTTCAACATTCATTGCTTCAGCTCAACATTCATTGCAACAGCTTCAACATTCATTGCTTCAGCTTCAACATCCATTGCTTTAGCTTCAACATTCATTGCTTCAGTTTCAACATCCATTGCTTCAGCTTCAACATTCATTGCTTCAGCTTCAACATTCATTGCTTCAGCTTCAACATTCATTGCTACAGCTTCAACATTCATTGCTTCAGTTTCAACATTCATTGCTTCAGCTTCAACATCCATTGCTTTAGCTTCAACATTCATTGCTTCAGCTTCAACATTCATTGCTTCAGCTTCAACATTCATTCCTACAGCTTCAACATTCATTCCTACAGCTTCAACATTCATTCCTACAGCTGCATTCATTGCTTCAGCTTCAACATTCATTGCTTCAGCTTCAACATTCATTGCTTCAGCTTCAACATTCATTGCAACAGCTTCAACATTCATTGCAACAGCTTCAACATTCATTGCTTCAGCTACAACATTCATTGCTTCAGCTTCAACATTCATTGCTACAGCTTCAACATTCATTGCTTCAGCTTCGACATTCATTGCTACAGCTTCAACATTCATTCCTACAGCTTCAACATCCATTGCTACAGCTTCAACATTCATTGCTTCAACTTCAACAGTGATTACTTTAGCTTCAACATTCATTGCTACAGCTTCAACATTCATTCCTACAGTTTCAACATTCATTGCTACAGCTTCAACATTCATTGTTTCAACTTCAACAGTGATTGCTTTAGCTTCAACATTCATTGCTATAGCTTCAACATTCATTCCTACAGCTTCAACATTCATTGCTACAGCTTCAACATTCATTGCTTCAGCTTCAACATTCATTGCTTCAGCTTCAACATTCATTGCTTCAGCTTCAACATTCATTCCTACAGCTACATTCATTGCAACAGCTTCAACATTCATTGCAACAGCTTCAACATTCATTGCAACAGCTTCAACATTCATTGCTTCAGCTACAACATTCATTGCTTCAGCTTCAACATTCATTGCTACAGCTTCAACATTCATTGCTTCAGTTTCAACATTCATTGCTTCAGCTTCAACATTCATTGCTTCAGCTTCAACATTCATTGCAACAGCTTCAACATTCATTGCTTCAGCTCAACATTCATTGCAACAGCTTCAACATTCATTGCTTCAGCTTCAACATCCATTGCTTTAGCTTCAACATTCATTGCTTCAGTTTCAACATCCATTGCTTCAGCTTCAACATTCATTGCTTCAGCTTCAACATTCATTGCTTCAGCTTCAACATTCATTGCTACAGCTTCAACATTCATTGCTTCAGTTTCAACATTCATTGCTTCAGCTTCAACATCCATTGCTTTAGCTTCAACATTCATTGCTTCAGCTTCAACATTCATTGCTTCAGCTTCAACATTCATTCCTACAGCTTCAACATTCATTCCTACAGCTTCAATATTCATTCCTACAGCTGCATTCATTGCTTCAGCTTCAACATTCATTGCTTCAGCTTCAACATTCATTGCTTCAGCTTCAACATTCATTGCAACAGCTTCAACATTCATTGCAACAGCTTCAACATTCATTGCTTCAGCTACAACATTCATTGCTTCAGCTTCAACATTCATTGCTACAGCTTCAACATTCATTGCTTCAGCTTCGACATTCATTGCTACAGCTTCAACATTCATTCCTACAGCTTCAACATCCATTGCTACAGCTTCAACATTCATTGCTTCAACTTCAACAGCGATTACTTTAGCTTCAACATTCATTGCTACAGCTTCAACATTCATTCCTACAGTTTCAACATTCATTGCTACAGCTTCAACATTCATTGTTTCAACTTCAACAGTGATTGCTTTAGCTTCAACATTCATTGCTATAGCTTCAACATTCATTCCTACAGCTTCAACATTCATTGCTACAGCTTCAACATTCATTGCTTCAGCTTCAACATTCATTGCTTCAGCTTCAACATTCATTGCTTCAGCTTCAACATTCATTCCTACAGCTTCAACATTCATTGCTTCAGCTTCAACATTCATTCCTACAGCTTCAACATTCATTGCTTCAGCTTCAACATTCATTGCTTCAACTTCAACATTCATTGCTTCAACTTCAACATCCATTGCAACGTCCATTGCTTCAGCTTCAACATTCACTGCTAGAAAGTGGCTTGATTTATAACAGGATCAGTGATGAATTCAAGGCATGATTCGTGGTGAAAGTTCGATTTCAAAACTTGCTGAAGGCAAGCCGTCATGGATATTGTGAACAGCTCAAAGAGAAGTAATGTAACATGACGAATATAGTCACAAATGTTATGTAATGTTATGTGATATATTGTGAATCAGCCTTAAGTGTATTCCAAGATACCAGTGCTGGGCCACAAGGAGTCCCAGGCATCCTGGGACAACTTTAGGGTGGCATTCTTGGAAGGTTTGTGGCAGTTCTGGACACACCTCTGTGCTAGGTTACAGCCCTCCTCCATTGCTAGGTTACAGGATAAGCTACTGGAGTCATGACGTGTATACATGAATGTACAGTGTGGTGGTGACCAGTGCTAGGCTATGACCAGGGTTAGGGCTGTGACTAGGCTAGGGCTATGACTAGGGTTAGGGCTGTGACTAGGGCTAGGGCTATGACCAGGGTTAGGGCTGTGACTAGGCTAGGGCTATGACTAGGGTTAGGGCTGTGACTAGGCTAGGGCTATGACTAGGGCTATGACTAGGGTTAGGGCTGTGACTAGGCTAGGGCTATGACTAGGGTTAGGGCTGTGACTAGGGCTAGGGCTATGACTAGGGTTAGGGCTGTGACTAGGGCTAGGGCTATGACCAGGGTTAGGGCTGTGACTAGGCTAGGGCTATGACTAGGGTTAGGGCTGTGACTAGGCTAGGGCTATGACTAGGGTTAGGGCTGTGACTAGGCTAGGGCCATGACTAGGGTTAGGGCTGTGACTAGGGTTAGGGCTGTGACCAGTGCTAGGCTATGACCAGGGTTAGGGCTGTGACTAGGGTTAGGGCTGTGACTAGGCTAGGGCTATGATTAGGGTTAGGGCTGTGACTAGGGCTATGACTAGGGTTAGGGCTGTGACTAGGGTTAGGGCTGTGACTAGGGTTAGGGCTGTGACTAGGCTATGGCTATGACTAGGGTTAGGGCTGTGACTAGGCTATGGCTATGACTAGGGTTAGGGCTGTGACTAGGCTAGGGCTATGACTAGGGCTATGACTAGGGTTAGGGCTGTGACTAGGGCTAGGGCTATGACTAGGGTTAGGGCTATGACTAGGGTTAGGGCTATGACCAGGGTCAGGGCTGTGTAGGGTTAGGGCTGTGACTAGGCTAGGGCTATGACTAGGCTAGGGCTATGACTAGGGCTAGGGCTATGACCAGGGTTAGGGCTGTGACTAGGGCTAGGGCTATGACTAGGGTTAGGGCTATGACCAGGGTCAGGGCTGTGTAGGGTTAGGGCTGTGACTAGGCTAGGGCTATGACTAGGCTAGGGCTATGACTAGGGCTAGGGCTATGACCAGGGTCAGGGCTGTGTAGGGTTAGGGCTATGACTAGGGCTAGGGATGACTAGGGTCAGGGCTATGACTAGGGCTATGACTAGGGTTAGGGCTGTGACTAGGGCTGTGACTAGGGCTGTGACTAGGGCTATGACTAGGATTAGGGCTGTAGGGCTATAACTAGGGTTAGGGCTGTGACTAGGGCTAGGGCTATGACTAGGATTAGGGCTATGACCAGGGTTAGGGCTGTGACTAGGGCTATGACTAGGGCTATGACTAGGATTAGGGCTGTGACTAGGCTAGGGCTATGACTAGGGTTAGGGCTGTGACTAGAGGGCTATGACTAGGGTTAGGGCTATGACCAGGGTTAGGGCTGTGTAGGGTTAGGGCTAGGGTTAGGGCTATGACTAGGGCTATGACTAGGGTTAGGGCTGTGACTAGGGCTATGACTAGGGCTATGACTAGGATTAGGGCTGTGACTAGGCTAGGGCTATGACTAGGGTTAGGGCTGTGACTAGAGGGCTATGACTAGGGTTAGGGCTATGACCAGGGTTAGGGCTGTGTAGGGTTAGGGCTAGGGTTAGGGCTATGACTAGGGCTATGACTAGGGTTAGGGCTGTGACTAGGGCTATGACTAGGGCTATGACTAGGATTAGGGCTGTGACTAGGCTAGGGCTATGACTAGGGTTAGGGCTGTGACTAGAGCTAGGGCTATGACTAGGGTTAGGGCTGTGACTAGGGCTAGGGCTATGACTAGGGTTAGGGCTGTGACTAGGCTAGGGCTATGACTAGGGCTAGGGCTATGACTAGGGTTAGGGCTGTGACTAGGCTAGGGCTATGACTAGGGTTAGGGCTGTGACTAGGGCTAGGGCTATGACTAGGGTTAGGGCTATGACTAGGGTTAGGGCTGTGTAGGGTTAGGGCTATGACTAGGTAGGACTATGACTAGGGCTAGGCTATGACCAGGATTAGGGCTGTGGCTAGGGCTATGACTAGGGTTAGGGCTATGACTAGGACTAGGACTAGGGTCAGGGCTATGACTAGGGCTATAACTAGGGTTAGGGCTATGACTAGGACTAGGACTAGGGTCAGGGCTATGACTAGGGCTGTGACTAGGGTTAGGGCTGTGACTAGGGCTATGACTAGGGCTACTAGGATTAGGGCTGTAACTAGGGCTAGGGCTATGACTAGGGTTAGGGCTAGGGCTATGACTAGGGCTAGGGCTATGACTAGGGTTAGGGCTGTGACTAGGCTAGGGCTATGACTAGGGTTAGGGCTGTGACTAGGGTTAGGGCTGTGACTAGGCTAGGGCTAGGGCTATGACTAGGGTTAGGGCTGTGACTAGGCTAGGGCTATGATTAGGGTTAGGGCTGTGACTAGGGCTAGGGCTATGACTAGGGTTAGGGCTGTGACTAGGCTAGGGCTATGACTAGAGTTAGGGCTGTGACTTGGGCTAGGGGTATGACTAGGGCTAGGGATAGGGATAGGGCTAGGGCTACGGCTAGGGATAGGGCTATGACTAGGGATGGCTATGACTAGGGTTAGGGCTATGACTAGGGTTAGGGCTTTGACTTGACTCTGATGACTAGGGCTAGGGCTATGACTTGACTCTGATAGGCTATGATTGGTTAGGGCTATGACTAGGGCTAGAGCTAGGGTAGGGCTATGACTAGAGCTAGAGCTTTGCACGGCTAAGGTTTGTGGGCAGTAACTAGGGCTAAGACCAGGGCTAGGGTTCATGGGAAGAGCTAGGATATGTGGTGTAGCTAGGGTTAGGGCTAGGATCTGTGGCACAGTAGCTAGGGCTAGGATCTGTGGGCAGTAGCTAGGACTAGGGATAGGATCTGTGGGCAGTAGCTAGGGCTAGGACTAGGATCTGTGGGCTACATGTACATAACTAGGGTTAGAGCAAGGATTACTGTGGGATTATTACTTTAAGAATGCCATTGCACGCACTTCCTGTAGTATACTAGACACTTCCTGCAGTATACTAGACACCTGTGCCATAGCTCCTTTTATGGGGGATTCCACTAATCAGTGTTCCAATTATCAGAGTTTTATTATTGTTATTGTTGTTGTTGTTGTTATTATCTGGAATTGAAAAACCATCCACTAAACGATGTCCACTAATCAGTGATCCATTTATAGGGTTGTACTCTATTAATTTCTACATTATTCATTTAATTAGAGGGAACACTCCACTTCATCTTGCTGTGTATCGGAGACGCTTGGACTGTGTCAAATATCTGCTCAGAAATAAAGTAAGTTAAGGAATATTTAGAACATTACATCATCCTTGATATTAATTCGTCTTTGTCTCCAATACTCTGTCCTGGAGAAGACCACATGACACCATACGACACCATCAGCATATTCATTTGCCTAAGTACTGTTAGCCCTAACCCTAGCCACTGCCCTGGCCCTAACCCTAGCCACTGCCCTGGCCCTAACCCTAGCCCTGGCCCTAACCCTAGCCCTGGCCCTAGCCCTGGCCCTAACCACTTCCCATGGCCAAATCCTAGCCACTGCCCAGGCCCTAACCCTAGCCACTGCCCTGGACCTAACCCTAGCCACTGCCCTGTCCCTAACCCTAGCCACTGCCCTGTCCCTAACCCTAGCCACTGCCCTGGCCCTAACCCTAGCCACTGCCCTGGCCCTAGCCCTGGCCCTAACCCTAGCCCTGGCCCTAACCCTAGCCCTGGCCCTAACCCTAGCCCTGGCCCTAGCCCTGGCCCTAACCACTTCCCATGGCCAAATCCTAGCCACTGCCTGGCTCTAACCCTAGCCACTGTCCTGGCACTAACCCTAACCACTGCCCTGGCCCTAACCACTTCCCATGGCCAAATCCTAGCCACTGCCTTGGCCCTAACCCTAGCCACTGCCCTGACTTCCCATGGCCAAATCCTAGCTACTGCCCTGAACCTAACCCTAGCCACTGCCCTGGCCCTAACCCTAGCCACTGCCCTGGCCCTAACCCTAGCCCTGGCCCTAACCACTTCCCATGGCCAAATCCTAGCCACTGCCCTGGCACTAACCCTAGCCACTGCCCTGGCCCTAACCCTAGCCACTGCCTTGGCCCTAACCCTAGCCCTGGCCCTAACCACTTCCCATGGCGAAATCCTAGCCACTGCTCTAGCCCTAACTCTAGCTACTGCCCTGGCCCTAACCCTAGCCACTGCCGTGAACCTAACCCTAGCCACTGCCCTGAACCTAATCCTAGCCACTGCTCTAGCCCTAACTCTAGCTACTGCCCTGGCCCTAACCCTAGCCACTGCCCTGGCCCTAAGCCTAGCCACTGTCCTGGTCCTAACCCTAGCCCTGGCCCTGGTCCTAGCCCTGGCCCTAGCCCTGGCCCTAGCCCTGGCCCTGGCCCTAGCCCTAGCCCTAGCCCTGGCCCTAAGCCTAGCCACTGTCCTGGTCCTAACCCTAGCCCTGGCCCTGGTCCTAGCCCTGGCCCTAGCCCTGGCCCTAGCCCTGGCCCTAGCCCTGGCCCTAGCCCTGGCCCTGGCCCTAGCCCTAGCCCTAGCCCTAGCCCTAGCCCTGGCCCTAAGCCTAGCCACTGTCCTGGTCCTAACCCTAGCCCTGGCCCTGGTCCTAGCCCTGGCCCTAGCCCTGGCCCTAGCCCTGGCCCTGGCCCTAGCCCTAGCCCTGGCCCTAGCCCTGGCCCTAGCCCTGGCCCTGGCCCTGGTCCTAGCCCTGGCCCTAGCCCTGGCCCTGGCCCTAGCCCTGGCCACAGTCACTTCCCATGGCCAAATCCTAGCCACTGCCACTCTAGCCACCACTTCCCTAGTCCTAACTCTGGCCCTAACCTTGTATAGTATTGCTGATGATGTAATCATGGTGTAATGCTAAGAATATGACATAAGCAGTGGCAAGTTCAGGATTGCATCTGATATTGTCAATGATGACATTTTGAGGTAATATATGCTTGTGCCTGCTAGGTGGTGGCCATGTTTTAGTGGCACGAATGTTGCTATGCTCATAGAGAGAAATGGTAGTGTTGCAAGGCAAGCTCAAGTAGAGATACTGCTAGCTCTGTGTACTACCAGTCATAGAGCAGCGTGTTGCAAGGCAAGCTTCAAGTAGAGATACTGCTAACTCTGTGTACTACCAGTCATAGAGCAGTGTGTTGCAAGGCAAGCTTCAAGTAGAGATACTGCTAGCTCTGTGTACTACCAGTCATAGAGCAGTGTGTTGCAAGGCAAGCTCAAGTAGAGATACTGCTAGCTCTGCATACAAGTGTTGCTAAGTACTGTAGTGATGTTTCTACTGTAGCTCTGTACCAGGGGGTACCAGGAGCTTGACTTTTTTAAACAGGGAGGTACATGTAGCTTAATATATGCATAACCTAGTATGTACTGTATGTGCGCTGAGATTCTGAGGTGCTTCCAATTCTACCGCGAGCTGCGGCATGCATTTTGACCACAAAGCAGCCAGATCAATGAGTCTGCTTTTTGGCTGCGCCATACCCACAGCTTCAGTACACGTATATAGACAGACCTATTATACTCACACTATGGGCCATGCCTGTAGCTTCAGTACACGTATATAGACAGACCTATTATACTCACACTATGGGCCATGCTTATAGCTTCAGTACACGTATATAGACAGACCTATTATACTCACACTATGAGCCATGCCTATAGCTTCAGTACACGTATATAGACAGACCTATTATACTCACACTATGGGCCATGCCTATAGCTTCAGTACACGTATATAGACAGACCTATTATACTCACACTATGGGCCATGCCTACAGCTTCAGTACACGTACCTATTATACTCACACTAGCTCCACCAAACAACCTTTAGTGGGTGAACTCACCAGCCAGCATCATAGCTGCTTTTAGAGGGTGTGGGATTTTCCCTTCCTTTTCATGACATTGTAGCTAACTATTATATAGCACCTGAGGCACCTAGTCACACCCCGAGCATGCTAGTCACACCCCGAGCATGCTAGTCACGCCCCGAGCATGCTAGTCACACCCCGAGCATTCTAGTCATGTCCTGTCTCTAAAGAAGTGTACAATTGGCATGGATGGTTGCCTAGTCTTCATCAGGAATAGATGCTCTGGCCCTCATCAGGAATAGATGCTCTGGCCCTAATCAGGAATAGATGCTCTAGCCTTCATCAGGAATAGATGCTCTGGCCCTCATCAGGAATAGATGCTCTGGCCCTCATCAGGAATAGATGCTCTGGCCCTCATCAGGAATAGATGCTCTAGCCCTCATCAGGAATAGATGCTCTGGCCCTCATCAGGAATAGGTGCTCTGGCCCTCATCAGGAATAGATGCTCTGGCCCTCATCAGGAATAGATGCTCCAGCCTTCATCAGGAATAGATGCTCTTGCTCTCATCAGGAATAGATGCTCTGGCCCTCATCAGGAATAGATGCTCTGGCCCTCATCAGGAATAGATGCTCTGGCCCTCATCAGGAATAGATGCTCTAGCCCTCATCAGGAATAGATGCTCTGGCCCTCATCAGGAATAGATGCTCCAGCCTTCATCAGGAATAGATGCTCTGGCCCTCATCAGGAATAGGTGCTCTGGCCCTCATCAGGAATAGATGCTCTGGCCCTCATCAGGAATAGATGCTCCAGCCTTCATCAGGAATAGATGCTCTTGCTCTCATCAGGAATAGATGCTCTGGCCCTCATCAGGAATAGATGCTCTGGCCCTCATCAGGAATAGATGCTCTAGCCCTCATCAGGAATAGATGCTCTGGCCCTCATCAGGAATAGATCTGGCCCTCATCAGGAATAGATACTCTTGCTCTCATCAGGAATAGATGCTCTGGCCCTCATCAGGAATAGATGCTCTGGCCTTCATCAGGAATAGATGCTCTGGCCCTCATCAGGAATAGATGCTCTGGCCCTCATCAGGAATAGATGCTCTGGCCCTCATCAGGAATAGATCTGGCCCTCATCAGGAATAGATGCTCTTGCCCTCATCAGGAATAGATGCTCCAGCCTTCATCAGGAATAGATGCTCTTGCTCTCATCAGGAATAGATCTGGCCCTCATCAGGAATAGATGCTCTGGCCCTCATCAGGAATAGATGCTCTGGCCCTCATCAGGAATAGATGCTCTGGCCCTCATCAGGAATAGATCTGGCCCTCATCAGGAATAGATACTCTTGCTCTCATCAGGAATAGATGCTCTGGCCCTCATCAGGAATAGATGCTCTGGCCTTCATCAGGAATAGATGCTCTGGCCCTCATCAGGAATAGATGCTCTGGCCCTCATCAGGAATAGATGCTCTGGCCCTCATCAGGAATAGATCTGGCCCTCATCAGGAATAGATGCTCTGGCCCTCATCAGGAATAGATGCTCCAGCCTTCATCAGGAATAGATGCTCTTGCCCTCATCAGGAATAGATGCTCCAGCCTTCATCAGGAATAGATGCTCTTGCTCTCATCAGGAATAGATCTGGCCCTCATCAGGAATAGATACTCTTGCTCTCATCAGGAATAGATGCTCTGGCCCTCATCAGGAATAGATGCTCTGGCCCTCATCAGGAATAGATGCTCTGGCCCTCATCAGGAATAGATGCTCTGGCCCTCATCAGGAATAGATGCTCCAGCCTTCATCAGGAATAGATGCTCTAGCCCTCATCAGGAATAGATGCTCTGGCCCTAATCAGGAATAGAGAATATATGCTCTGGCCCTAATCAGGAATAGATGCTCTAGCCTTCATCAGGAATAGATGCTCTAGCCTTCATCAGGAATAGATGCTCTAGCCTTCATCAGGAATAGATGCTCTAGCCTTCATCAGGAATAGATGCTCTAGCCTTCATCAGGAACAGATGGGCAGGGATTGGGTGGGCAATGCATGGACATTTGGATTATCCAAAGAGTATCGTCCCATGGCAACACTGGACCAGACTAGAATTAGTGAATTTGTCCTCTACCAGTGGACCGATGCCATGTGATGCCATCTGATGCCATATGATGCCATATGATGCCATGTGATGCCATGTGATGCCATGTGGTGCCATGTGATGCCATGTTATATCATGTGGTGCCATGTGATGCCATGTGATGGTGTTATCTGGTGTGAGGTTGTGGTCATCACTGGTTGATGAGGCAAGTGTGATCTCCTCTTGTCTGTGAAGGTGTTTCAATGTTGTTGTTTTTATAGAGAGTGGACAGAAGCTCGGCTAATAAGAAAGGAACCACTGCCATGCATCTTGCTGTGAAGCACCTCAGTGGGTGAGCTAGCTCAGTCCATCTCCTTTCTTCCTCTTTTTCATCTTCCCTCCATTCCTCCCCTCCCTTCCCCTTCCCCCTTCCCCCCGTTTTATTTTTAACACTTCATTAGGTGGGTATACAACTCAGTGAGGGGAGTTCAAGGTCTGACAATAGCCATGCACCATCACTTGGCCTCACACATGCCTCCCTCCTACTTCCTGCCACTCCCTCCCTACTTCCTGCCTCCCTCCCTCCCTACTTCCTGTCTCCTCCCTCCCTACTTCCTGCCTCCCTACCTACTCCCTCCCTCCCTCCCTACTTCCTCCCTCCCTCCCTACTTCCTCCCTCCCTCCCTACTTCCTCCCTCCCTCCCTCCCTACTTCCTCCCTACTTCCTGCCTCCCTCTTCCTCCCTACTTCCTGCCTCCCTCCCTCCCTACTTCCTCCCTCCCTCCCTACTTCCTGCCTCCCTACTTCCCTACTTCCTGTCTCCTCCCTCCCTACTTCCTGCCTCCCTACCTACTCCCTCCCTCCCTCCCTCCCTACTTCCTGTCTCCCTCCCTACTTCCTCCCTCCCTCCCTACTTCCTGCCTCCCTACTTCCCTACTTCCTTCTACTGCCACATTTTTGATGACTTCCTCTCTCCTCTCAGAAACCTCCGTGTGACCACACCCCTCTATCTGTAGGGAACTGGTATGGCGTTTATTGAGCACGTCCAACAGGAAGAAGCTGCTCACAGACAAAGATGAGAATGGATGCACTCCTTACGAGATGGCAGCATTAGGACCAACTTCAAAGTAAGCCCCATGATTATGTAAGTTTAAATGGCTGTTGGTCCTATGCAATTGGTGGTTGGTACATATATATACATACAGGTTTGGGAGGAGTGAATTGATAGCTTGATTATTTTATGGGGTGTACATGTATTAGGTGGATAATTTGGGTGTGTGTGGTTATAATGGGTACACATGTGTACAAGTGCATATAATGAATAAGAATTTCCCAAGGGAAAGGGGGGAGATCTTACATGTAACTGCAGAAGTTTAGAGTTGCACTGGACTTAACCCATGAATGTCGGTCATTCAGATGAATTCTCAATGGTAAAATCCAAGTTTGGAAAGAACGCCACGAGATCAAGCGGCATAATTTACATCGGAGTGGCCAAATTTCCTCTTTTTATTTATTTATTTATTAAAAAAAAAATTAATAAATCTTTTTTTTAATTTATTTATAAAAAAAAATTGTTGTTGCCGCGACAAAATTTACTAGTGACGATATTTACTGTAACACGTGTAGCAGATTTGAAGCTAGACTTTGGCCAGGCTGTGCTGAGCAAGTGAGAACAGGCTGCACGGTTGAAGTAAATACAATCCCATACCAAGTCTAGCAGAACAAGCTAGCCTGAAATACATGTAGGTCAAACAACAAGCCAAGACCCCAATAACCCCCCACAAGCCCCCCTAAACCACCTCCCCCAATAAACATTGATTGAACAGGCTGCATGACTAAAGTATGATGGACATAGTTACTCGGTACATCAGCATGCTCTAACTTTCTTTCTTCGCTCACCACTCAATGCCTGGCATTTATCTCTACCATGTCAACGGAGAATATCATTATTATTTTTTAAAAAATTGGGGGGGGGGGGGATATGTACTTGAGGAGATACCCCAAGACGTGCTATGTATTACAATATGTATGATGTGCAAGCAGTCTACACCATCAATACAAATTTGTCATCTCCTTTGCCCGACAGACACAAGCTGCTAGCTCAGAAGTTGGATAACTGGTCCAAGACTCCCTCCTATATGAGGCGCCTTCCCTGGCTGGTGTGGGGCTGCTTTGCTATCCTGCCTGGTGAGTTGAGTGTAATGGGTGGGTGTGCTGGGTAGGTGTGTGTGTGTGCTGGGTGAGTGTTGTGTTGAGTGAGTGTTGTGTTGGGTGGGAGTGTTGTTGGGTGAGTGTTGTGTTGGGTGAGTGTTGTGTTGGGTGAGTGTTGTGTTGGGTGAGTGTTGTGTTGGGTGAGTGTTGTGTTGGGTGAGTGTTGTGTTGGGTGAGTGTTGTGTTGGGTGAGTGTTGTGTTGGGTGAGTGTTGTGTTGGGTGGGAGTGTTGTTGGGTGAGTGTTGTGTTGGGTGAGTGTTGTGTTGTGTGAGTGTTGTGTTGGGTGAGTGTTGTGTTGGGTGAGTGTTGTGTTGGGTGAGTGTTGTGTTGGGTGAGTGTTGTGTTGGGTGAGTGTTGTGTTGGGTGAGTGTTGTGTTGGGTGAGTGTTGTGTTGGGTGAGTGTTGTGTTGGATGAGTGTTGTGTTGGGTGAGTGTTGTGTTGGGTGAGTGTTGTGTTGGGTGAGTGTTGTGTTGGGTGAGTGTTGTGTTGGGTGAGTGTTGTGTTGGGTGAGTGTTGTGTTGGGTGAGTGTTGGGTGAGTGTTGTGTTGGGTGAGTGTTGTGTTGGGTGAGTATTGTGTTGGGTGAGTGTTGGGTGAGTGTTGTGTTGGGTGAGTGTTGTGTTGGGTGAGTGTTGTGTTGGGTGAGTGTTGTGTTGGGTGAGTTGTGTTGGGTGAGTGATGTGTTGGGTGAGTGTTGTGTTGGGTGAGTGTTGTGTTGGGTGAGTGTTGTGTTGGGTGAGTTGTGTTGGGTGAGTGTTGTGTTGGGTGAGTTGTGTTGGGTGAGTGTTGTGTTGGGTGAGTGTTGTGTTGGGTGAGTGTTGTGTTGGGTGAGTGTTGTGTTGGGTGAGTGTTGTGTTGGGTGAGTGTTGTGTTGGGTGAGTGTTGTGTTGGGTGAGTGTTGTGTTGGGTGAGTGTTGTGTTGGGTGAGTGTTGTGTTGGGTGAGTGTTGTGTGAGTGTTGTGTTGGGTGAGTGTTGTGTTGGGTGAGTGTTGTGTTGGGTGAGTGTTGTGTTGGGTGAGTGTTGTGTTGGGTGAGTGTTGTGTTGGGTGAGTTGTGTTGGGTGAGTGTTGTGTTGGGTGAGTTGTGTTGGGTGAGTGTTGTGTTGGGTGAGTGTTGTGTTGGGTGAGTGTTGTGTTGGGTGAGTGTTGTGTTGGGTGAGTGTTGTGTTGGGTGAGTGTTGTGTTGGGTGAGTGTTGTGTTGGGTGAGTGTTGTGTTGGGTGAGTGTTGTGTTGGGTGAGTGTTGTGTTGGGTGAGTGTTGTGTGAGTGTTGTGTTGGGTGAGTGTTGTGTTGGGTGAGTGTTGTGTTGGGTGAGTGTTGTGTTGGGTGAGTGTTGTGTTGGGTGAGTGTTGTGTTGGGTGAGTGTTGTGTTGGGTGAGTGTTGTGTTGGGTGAGTGTTGTGTTGGGTGAGTTGTGTTGGGTGAGTGTTGTGTTGGGTGAGTTGTGTTGGGTGAGTGTTGTGTTGGGTGAGTGTTGTGTTGGGTGAGTGTTGTGTTGGGTGAGTGTTGTGTTGGGTGAGTGTTGTGTTGGGTGAGTGTTGTGTTGGGTGAGTGTTGTGTTGGGTGAGTGTTGTGTTGGGTGAGTGTTGTGTGAGTGTTGTGTTGGGTGAGTGTTGTGTTGGGTGAGTGTTGTGTTGGGTGAGTGTTGTGTTGGGTGAGTGTTGTGTTGGGTGAGTGTTGTGTTGGGTGAGTGTTGTGTTGGGTGGGTGTTGTGTTGGGTGTACACATGTTACCCCACCCCCTCACACACACACACACATACACACCTTACCAGCTCTAGCTCTTCTGCTTGCTCTGTTCTTCTTGTCGTTCGTCCGCCAGCCGATTGGTCTGATCCTGGCCCTGGCTGTGGCGTGGGGCATGTTCTTCGTGCCCATTGCATTTCACCGTATCCCTCACGACGCTGGCTGGCAGAACCCCACCAGCATGATGGGAATAGTCATCGGCTTCTTCTTCACAGCTCTGTGCTATTGGAAGATGATCATACCTAATATCCTTCACCTTCATTGAGCATGTGCACACACATACACACATACATACATAATTAAAATACATACATAATTCATACATGTATGTACAAATATTCATGGTGACAAAGATGGTGGTTATGATGTTGAAGAACTTGCAACAACAACAATAACAACACAATCTGCATGGCAGCAACAACAGTTGCTGACACCACACTCCTCTGAGCCTTACTTCCCTCTCCTCAACTATTTTCGTGTGTTTTTATAAAGATCTCAGGGAGGTCATCTTTTGAAACTGAAACCACCTGCATTAGGGATGAGGAGCATTAGGGATGAGGAAGACATGATAGTCTTAAGTGCCACACCCACGCACAACATACACACACACACACACACACAACACATGCACACGATACATACACACACACACACACAACACAACTCTCTCACACACACATGCACGCACACACAACACATGCATACACACACACACACATGGAATGTACTCTTTCCTTTGTTTCCTTGACACTGTATTTGTTGACATTGTTGCCTACGACTCTGGCCATCCAACTGCCTCTCCTTGATTGTATTGTTGCTGGCCTCTCTGTATGGCATGGTACTCTTCTAGTAAGTACCAGGGGCAGCTGTGATTAAAATTGGCGCATGCCAACCTCATAAGAACTTAACAGAAAGTGGTTGTACCAATTCTTGGCCTCGTACCCTCCACATGTACTTCATTGTATAGAATTGTAATATATATACAGCTTAAGAGATACTCCATGCATGTGTACTCTTAGGGTACTAGTAGTGTAGCTATGTAATGTAAACACATGTGTTCACATACTAGTAGGGCACTAGTAGTGTAGTTATGTAATATAAACACATGTGTTCACATACTAGTAGGGCACTAGTAATGTAGCTTATGTAATGTAAACACATGTGTTCACATACTAGTAGGGCACTAGTAGTGTAGCTATGTAATGTAAACACATGTGTTCACATACTAGTAGGGTACTAGTAGTGTAGCTATGTAATGTAAACACATGTGTTCACATACTAGTAGGGCACTAGTAGTGTAGTTATGTAATGTAAACACATGTGTTCACATACTAGTAGGGCACTAGTAGTGTAGCTATATGTAATGTAAACACATGTGTTCACATACTAGTAGGGTACTAGTAGTGTAGCTATGTAATGTAAACACATGTGTTCACATACTAGTAGGGTACTAGTAGTGTAGCTATGTAATGTAAACACATGTGTTCACATACTAGTAGGGTACTAGTAGTGTAGCTATGTAATGTAAACACATGTGTTCACATACTAGTAGGGCACTAGTAGTGTAGTTATGTAATATAAACACATGTGTTCACATACTAGTAGGGCACTAGTAATGTAGCTTATGTAATGTAAACACATGTGTTCACATACTAGTAGGGCACTAGTAGTGTAGCTATGTAATGTAAACACATGTGTTCACATACTAGTAGGGTACTAGTAGTGTAGCTATGTAATGTAAACACATGTGTTCACATACTAGTAGGGCACTAGTAGTGTAGTTATGTAATGTAAACACATGTGTTCACATACTAGTAGGGCACTAGTAGTGTAGCTATATGTAATGTAAACACATGTGTTCACATACTAGTAGGGTACTAGTAGTGTAGCTATGTAATGTAAACACATGTGTTCACATACTAGTAGGGTACTAGTAGTGTAGCTATGTAATGTAAACACATGTGTTCACATACTAGTAGGGTACTAGTAGTGTAGCTATGTAATGTAAACACATGTGTTCACATACTAGTAGGGCACTAGTAGTGTAGTTATGTAATATAAACACATGTGTTCACATACTAGTAGGGCACTAGTAATGTAGCTTATGTAATGTAAACACATGTGTTCACATACTAGTAGGGCACTAGTAGTGTAGCTATGTAATGTAAACACATGTGTTCACATACTAGTAGGGTACTAGTAGTGTAGCTATGTAATGTAAACACATGTGTTCACATACTAGTAGGGCACTAGTAGTGTAGTTATGTAATATAAACACATGTGTTCACATACTAGTAGGGCACTAGTAATGTAGCTTATGTAATGTAAACACATGTGTTCACATACTAGTAGGGCACTAGTAGTGTAGTTATGTAATGTAAACACATGTGTTCACATACTAGTAGGGCACTAGTAGTGTAGCTACTGTATGTAAACACATGTGTTCACATACTAGTAGGACACTAGTAGTGTAGTTATGTAATGTAAACACATGTGTTCACATACTAGTAGGGTACTAGTAGTGTAGCTATGTAATGTAAACACATGTGTTCACATACTAGTAGGGCACTAGTAGTAGTGTAGAGCTCTATGTAATGTAAACACATGTGTTCACATACTAGTAGGGTACTAGTAGTGTAGCTATGTAACGTAAACACATGTGTTCACATACTAGTAGGGCACTAGTAATGTAGCTATGTAATGTAAACACATGTGTTCACATACTGTTGCACATCAGCTTCCTGTGGCTTGATCAAATTTACTTTGTGTTCAGCTCAAAAGGTAGTTCTTCTTGTGTGCTCTCCTTGGGTACTAATATTGTAGGCATACGCACAACCTTACCAAAAGTTGTGGGAACCTTACTTCATGTGTGTGTGTGTTCACAAAGTTCTTCTTTGCCACGTTCGACATGTTGGTGGGAATTTCTTTTGAGGTATCTTGAGGCATGCCATCTGTTCAGGCCTTCTTAATAGGAGTTGTCATGGTAATGCAACATGAGCTTCCAATAACTTTAGCGAGGACCTTAATTCTGAATGCCTTTAGTGTTTCCATGGTTATATGCTCCACCTACATGTACATATTGGGAATAGGGGAGAATATCTAATGCCATGCCTATAGGAAAATACTGCTGTGAGTATATCAAGTATTAGTGGAATATGGAGAATATCTAATGCCATGCCTATAGGAGAATACTGCAATGAGTACATCAAGTATTAGTGGAATATGGAGAATATCTAATGCCATGCCTATAGGAGAATACTGCAATGAGTACATCAAGTATTAGTGGAATATGGAGAATATCTAATGCCGTGCCTATAGGAGAATACTGTAGTGAGTACATCAAGTATTAGTGGAATATGGAGAATATCTAATGCCATGCCTATAGGAGAATACTGCAGTGAGTACATCAAGTATTAGTGGAATATGGAGAATATCTAATGCCATGCCTATAGGAAAATACTGTAGTGAGTACATCAAGTATTAGTGGAATATGGAGAATATCTAATGCCATGCCTATAGGAGAATACTGCAGTGAGTACATCAAGTATTAGTGGAATATGGAGAATATCTAATGCCGTGCCTATAGGAAAATACTGCAATGAGTACATCAATTATTAGTGGAATATGGAGAATATCTAATGCCATGCCTATAGGAGAATACTGCAGTGAGTACATCAAGTATTAGTGGAATATGGAGAATATCTAATGCCATGCCTATAGGAAAATACTGCAGTCAAGTATAGAATATGTATGCATGTGTGTGTGTGTGTGTGTGTGTGAATGTTGTGGAACATCAGCAGGCTGAAGAGGACCAACCCAGGACAAGACAAGGTGGGAAGACTAAGTGAAGATGGACAGCCTTTAGTAAGCAACAGATTATTTTGTGTGTACTAAAAAATCGATTTAAATTTATTAATTTATTTTTAATAAGGTGAATTATTAGAGCAATGATGTAATCATGTAGGAGTATGTAGTCAGTGCCCCTGGCACTTAACTGCTGTATACATAACTTCGACAAGTGGAACTCTAATGAGGGGAATCCCTCTCAAGTGCATTGATTTTGTCTACCCTTCAACCATTTCTTCCGTTGTTGATTGGCTCTAACTTTTAAATTTTTATATTTATAGCAATCAAGGATAACCACTCCCCCCCCCCCCAAATACAAGAGTCATTGATGGAAACATGAAGTGCATCATTTTTTAGCTGTTGTTGCATACATGAAGGACACACACATGTGCTGGTATATCCCTATTGAAGATGGCAGGGAATGCCAAGTGCAATGCCGTTTCTGGTGATGGTGGCTTCTAGCAATGTTCATAGATCACCATCAAGATGTAATGAAGTGATCCTTGACACATGCCTAACCTATAATAATAATATAATAATGTAATTCCTTCGAAGGCCCTTGGCCTGCACTTGCAGGACAGGGATTTGCATCTCTGTCTACAATACTGGCTTGGGCTTCAGATGACAGAGGAAGGATCATCCTGCGTGATTTGCCAGAGAGTCTCTGATCCCTTAGGAGACCATCAAGTCGGCTGTAGGGGGAATTGCGATATGATTCAGAGACATGATT
>JAQNBH010000014.1:26642167-26694667 GCA_028752905.1 Cladorhizidae sp. MBARI D1340-BT2 | reverse complement strand
GGCCCCAGTGGGATGATGCTACTTTCGAAGCTCTCCAGGAGAGACACCTGCCACCGCATCCTGACTTCCTCCTTCACGCTCCCTGCCTGAAGAAGACCATCCCATCATTGAGGTATCTGAGGAGGAGGTTTTACGGGCTATCCTTTCTTTTGAAAATGGTTCCGCTGGAGGTCCTGATGGCCTCTCACCCCAACACCTAAAGGACATGTTAAAAGTGGATGGAAGTCGTCTTGAGCTCCTCCCTGCCCTCACAAATTTTGTTGAGCTGATTCTCGATGGCAGGACCCCTACAGCTTTCCGTTCGTACTTCTTTGGAGCTAACTTGACTGCTCTACAGAAGAAGCATGGGGGTGTCCGACCGATTGCCGTCGGGTGCACCTTGCGTCGCCTAGTGGCCAAGGTAGCTGGGAGTAAGGTTGTGGGAGCGATGAGTGATCTCTTAGCACCACGACAGCTAGGTTATGGAGTCAGAAAAGGGTCAGAAGCCGCTGTTCATGCAGCTAGGTTGTACTGAATAATCTTGGTACTGGCAATGCGGTCTTGAAGTTAGATTTCAAGAACGCATTCAATGCAATTCGCAGAGACAAAATGTTGGATGCAGTCCTTGCACATACACTTGAACTACACCCTTTCGTCTATTCAGCATACTCATCACCATCAACACTTTTCTGGGGAGACAAAATCATTCTGTCCTCTGAAGGTGTCCAACAAGGAGATCCTCTGGGGCCACTCCTTTTCTGTCTCTGTATTCACCATATGGGTACTAAGCTGAGCTCTGAATTCTCTATGTTCTACCTTGACGATGTCACCTTAGGTGGAAGTGTAGTTGACCTTAAACATGATTTAGATGTGATTGAGCGAGAGGGTTGTGCAATTGGTTTACAGTTAAATGGGAGCAAATCAGAGATTATTTGCGAAGACACGAATACCCTACACTCCATCCTTCCCTTTCTACAGGGTGCCCAAGTGGTGAACCCCCACCAGTCAAGTGTTATAGGTTCTTCAATTGGAGATGTGACATCAATTTCCGGCACCCTAACTTCACCATCGGCCTCACTGAAAAGGATAGGTGACAGACTCCAACATTTCTCTTCGCATGATGCACTCCTTCTCCTGAAGCATTCCTTTTCCCTCCCCAAACTCCTCTACAACCTAAGGACTTCACCCTGCTTCCTTTCTCCTGCTTTGCAGGACTACGACAAGTTGTTAAAGTCAATTGTAGCAGACATCACCAATATCAATTTCAAGGAAGATGACCCGGTTTGGAGACAAGCTACCCTTCCTGTTAAGTTGGGAGGCTTGGGTATCAGGTGTGCTGTGGACATCGCCCCTTCTGCTTTTTTGAGCTCAGTATACTGGCCTCCTCCACCCTTGTCAAATGCATAGTCCCTCCTCATCTTCAAGACTCTCCACTTCCGTATTTGGATGATGCTAAAGACCATTGGTCGGAAGGTTTTGATGGAGACCCTCCTGAAGGCGAGGCCCAACATAGAATGAAGGCCTGGGACTTGGCCAAGGTCTGCTTTAGCTGATTCACTGCTAGAGTCAGCTACAGACACAAAAGCCAGAGCCCGTCTGCTTGCATCTAGAGCTAAAGAGTCAGGGGCATGGCTGAATGTGTTGCCCATTTCTTCACTTGGCCTACGTATGAGTGATGACACCATCAGGATAGCAGTCGGCCTCCGCCTGGGAGCTCCCCTGTGCAGACCCCACACCTGTCATCATTGTGGTGTTGCCGTGGACAGCCTGGGCTTACATGGTCTAAGCTGTCGCAGAAGTGAAGGCCGTCACCACCGTCACGCTGCAATGAATGATATTGTCCACAGGGCACTCGCCTCAGCCATAGTGCCTTCTCGGCTGGAGCCTTCTGGTCTTTATCGCTCGGATGGAAAGCGACCAGATGGCATAACAGTGGTGCCGTGGATGAGAGGGAAGTTGCTAGTGTGGGACGCGACATGCCCTGATACGTTTGCCCATTCATATGCTTCCAATGCCACCACTAAGGTAGGGGCAGTTGCAGCTTTGGCAGAGGAGAAGAAGAAGGCCAAATATTCCCACCTGGACCCATCCCATGTCTTCAGCCCTATTGCCATCGAGACTTCTGGGGTTTTCGGTCCCATGACTCTGACACTCCTGAAAGATCTTGGCCGCCGACTAGCCCGGATTACGGGTCAGGAGAGTTCTACCACCTTCCTCATCCAGAGGCTCTCTGTTGCTGTACAACGTGGTAATGCGGCCTCAGTGTTGGGATCGGCTGATATGTCAACCGCTACTGACTTCTTCAACTAATATCATTACTTCAACTTATATAATTTAATTGTATAACTATCAATTGATTATTATATAAATAATAAAAAAATAAAATAAAATAAAATAATAATAATAATAATAATAATAATAATAATAATAATAATAATAATAATAATAATAATAATAATAATAATAATAATAATAATAATAATAATAATAATAATAATAATAATAATAATAATAATAATAATAAACAATAAAAATAATAGTAGTAGTAGTAGCAATAATAATAATAATAAAAATAAAAATGGGTGCTTGCTACATGTACATAATAATAAATAAAACAAAATAGTTTTTATTTTTCTCTCCTCCTTCAAACAGATGGAATAACCAGGTGAAAACTAATTCCATGGCTGAGGTGTGTAATACGTAGCTACAGTTTTGATATACGCCAACAGAAGCTACCAAGCGCTGCATCAAGGTTGCTTCACTATGGATGCCATGCCATCAAGGTTGCTTCACTATGGATGCCATGCCATCAAGGTTGCTTCACTATGGATGCCATGCCATCAAGGTTGCTTCACTATGGATGCCATGCCATCGAGGTTGCTTCACTATGGATGCCATGCCATCAAGGTTGCTTCTCTATGGATGCCATGCCATCAAGGTTGCTTCACTATGGATGCTATGCCATCAAGGTTGCTTCACTATGGATGCCATGCCATCAAGGTTTCTTCACTATGGATGCCATGCCATCAAGGTTGCTTCACTATGGATGCCATGCCATCAAGGTTGCTTCACTATGGATGCCATGCCATCAAGGTTGCTTCACTATGGATGCCATGCCATCAAGGTTGCTTCACTATGGATGCCATGCCATCAAGGTTGCTTCACTATGGATGCCATGCCATCAAGGTTGCTTCACTATGGATGCCATGCCATCAAGGTTGCTTCACTATGGATGCCATGCCATCAAGGTTGCTTCACTATGGATGCCATGCCATCAAGGTTGCTTCACTATGGATGCCATGCCATCAAGGTTGCTTCACTATGGATGCCATGCCATCAAGGTTGCTTCACTATGGATGCCATGCCATCAAGGTTGCTTCACTATGGATGCCATGCCATCGAGGTTGCTTCACTATGGATGCCATGCCATCAAGGTTTCTTCACTATGGATGCCGCCATCAAGGTTGCTTCACTATGGATGCCATGCCATCAAGGTTTCTTCACTATGGATGCCATGCCATCAAGGTTGCTTCACTATGGATGCCATGCCATCAAGGTTGCTTCACTATGGATGCCATGCCATCAAGGTTGCTTCACTATGGATGCCATGCCATCAAGGTTTCTTCACTATGGATGCCATGCCATCAAGGTTGCTTCACTATGGATGCCATGCCATCGAGGTTGCTTCACTATGGATGCATGCCATCGAGGTTGCTTCACTATGGATGCCATGCCATCAAGGTTGCTTCACTATGGATGCCATGCCATCAAGGTTGCTTCACTATGGATGCCATGCCATCAAGGTTGCTTCACTATGGATGCCATGCCATCAAGGTTGCTTCACTATGGATGCCATGCCATCAAGGTTGCTTCACTATGGATGCCATGCCATCGAGGTTGCTTCACTATGGATGCCATGCCATCGAGGTTGCTTCTCTATGGATGCCATGCCATCAAGGTTGCTTCACTATGGATGCTATGCCATCAAGGTTGCTTCACTATGGATGCCATGCCATCAAGGTTGCTTCTCTATGGATGCCATGCCATCAAGGTTGCTTCACTATGGATGCCATGCCATCAAGGTTGCTTCACTATGGATACCATGCCATCAAGGTTGCTTCACTATGGATGGTTGCTTCACTATGGATGCCATGCCATCAAGGTTGCTTCACTATGGATGCCATGCCATCAAGGTTGCTTCACTATGGATGCTATGCCTATGTGTTACGATACATTGCTTCGGTGCTTGGGCATGCCCACTTCAAGCTGTTTGCGATATACAGTACTCGTGTTCAATATGCGTTTACGTGCATGTGCACTTTGACCTACATACTACATAGATGGATTTCCCCCCAAGTTAGGCGAAGAATGTGGATGGTGGTTTGGGGGTGGAAAAATGCAAAGCCCTGCCCCCTTGGATGCTGTGGGGGGTAAACGTTTAACATTAGAGTCCCCGTAAGGGTCTGTTGTTGGATGACCTTGCCTCAGGGGTACACGTGATGGAGTATATGGATCTTGCTCCATAGTTGAGGCCACCACATGCATCTGAGTGAGTGCTTGCTATGTACATGTGCTCTGCCTAATCCGGTTCACCACTAATAGAGCCCAGTGGGTGCTTGCCACATGTGCTCTGCCTAATCCTAGATGTGGTTCACCACTAATGGAGCACAGTGGGTGCTTGCTCTGCCTAATCCTAGATATGGTTCGCCACTAATGGAGCACAGTGGGTGCTTGCCACATGTGCTCTGCCTAATCCTAGATATGGTTCACCACTAATGGAGCACAGTGGGTGCTTACTACATGTGCTCTGCCTAATCCTAGATATGGTTCACCACTAATAGAGCACAGTGGGTGCTTGCTACATATGCTCTGCCTAATCCTAGATATGGTTCACCACTAATGGAGCACAGTGGGTGCTTGCTACATGTGCTTGCCTAATCCTAGATATGGTTCACCACTAATAGAGCACAGTGGGTGCTTGCCACATGTGCTCTGCCTAATCCTAGATATGGTTCACCACTAATAGAGCACAGTGGGTGCTTGCTACATGTGCTTGCCTAATCCTAGATATGGTTCACCACTAATAGAGCACAGTGGGTGCTTGCTACATGTGCTTGCCTAATCCTAGATATGGTTCACCACTAATGGAGCACAGTGGGTGCTTGATACATGTGCTTGCCTAATCCTAGATATGGTTCACCACTAATGGAGCACAGTGGGTGCTTGCCACATGTGCTCTGCCTAATCCTAGATATGGTTCACCACTAATGGAGCACAGTGGGTGCTTGCTACATGTGCTTGCCTAATCCTAGATATGGTTCACCACTAATGGAGCACAGTGGGTGCTTGCTGGGTGCTTGCTACATGTGCTTGCCTAATCCTAGATATGGTTCACCACTAATGGAGCCCAATGGGTGCTTGCCACATGTGCTCTGCCTAATCCTAGATATGGTTCACCACTAATGGAGCACAGTGGGTGCTTGCTACATGTGCTTGCCTAATCCTAGATATGGTTCACCACTAATGGAGCACAGTGGGTGCTTTATACAGGGAGGATGTTCACTACAGTAACTCCCTGCTTTACTGTAGTTGTACAGTATATAGCACGTGCTAAAACTATCTCCCTCTGTCTCACTTATTTTTTTTACTCGTCTTGAATATGGGTTGTATTTTGATGATACTTTACCATATATTATGCTTCATGTGGCAGACTATAGTGGATGTTGCACGGCAAGGAGATGCAGGTGGAGCAGACATGATGGCCCCGACACATACCTCCCCTGATGGCTACGCCTTCTGCACGTCCTGTGAGGTGCGCTGAAGTAGAAATAGCAGTAGTAGTAGGAGGAGGAGGAGGAGGAGGAGCATAGTAGAAGAGTATAGTTTAGTAGTACTATATAGTTGTTATAGGAAGAGGAGGAGTAGTATTAGTAGCATAGCAGTAGTAATAGTAGTAGTAGTAGTAGTAATAGTAGTAGTAGAATATTAGTGGTAGTATTATAGTAGTACAGTATAGTAGTAGTATAGTATTATAGTAGTAGTAAGAGTAGCATGGTAGTACAGTGTAGTAGTAGTATAGTAGTAGTAGTAAGAGTAGCATGGTAGTACAGTGTAGTAGTAGTATTGTACTAGTAGTAGTAGTAGTAAGAGTAGCATGGTAGTAGTACAGTGTAGTAGTAGTCTAGTAGTAGTAGTAGTAGTAAGAGTAGCATGGTAGTACAGTGTAGTAGTAGTGTAGTAGTAGTAAGAGTAGCATGGTAGTACAGTGTAGTAGTAGTATAGTACTAGTAGTAGTAGTAGTAGTAAGAGTAGCATGGTAGTACAGTGTAGTAGTAGTGTAGTAGTAGTAAGAGTAGCATGGTAGTACAGTGTAGTGGTAGTATAGTACTAGTAGTAGTAGTAGTAGTAAGAGTAGCATGGTAGTACAGTGTAGTAGTAGTAGTAGTAGTAGTAAGAGTAGCATGGTAGTACAGTGTAGTGGTAGTATAGTACTACTAGTAGTAGAGTAGCATGGTAGTACAGTGTAGTAGTAGTCTAGTAGTAGTAGTAGTAGTAGTAGTAGTAGTAAGAGTAGCATGGTAGTACAGTGTAGTAGTAGTATAGTAGTAGTAGTAAGAGTAGCATGGTAGTACAGTGTAGTAGTAGTATAGTACTAGTAGTAGTAGTAGTAAGAGTAGCATGGTAGTACAGTGTAGTAGTAGTCTAGTAGTAGTAGTAGTAGTATTAGTGAGAGTAGCATGGTAGTACAGTGTAGTAGTAGTATTGTACTAGTAGTAGTAGTAGTAAGAGTAGCATGGTAGTAGTACAGTGTAGTAGTAGTCTAGTAGTAGTAGTAGTAGTAAGAGTAGCATGGTAGTACAGTGTAGTAGTAGTGTAGTAGTAGTAAGAGTAGCATGGTAGTACAGTGTAGTAGTAGTATAGTACTAGTAGTAGTAGTAGTAGTAAGAGTAGCATGGTAGTACAGTGTAGTGGTAGTATAGTACTACTAGTAGTAGAGTAGCATGGTAGTACAGTGTAGTAGTAGTCTAGTAGTAGTAGTAGTAGTAGTAGTAGTAAGAGTAGCATGGTAGTACAGTGTAGTAGTAGTATAGTACTAGTAGTAGTAGTAAGAGTAGCATGGTAGTACAGTGTAGTAGTAGTATAGTACTAGTAGTAGTAGTAGTAGTAAGAGTAGCATGGTAGTACAGTGTAGTAGTTAGTATGTTGGTCATACTTGTGAGTGTGTTGGTGTAGGTACTTGTGAGTGTGTTGGTGTAGGTGTGTATGATAAAGTTTGTAATGCTGCAAGTGGTTGTAATAAACAGGTCACCCGTCCTAATTAATTATAATGAGCTTATGTGGACATACGTGAACAAGGAATAGATTGTCTTAGTGAAGAAAGAAGATTGAGAGAACTGGTACAGTAGAGGAGAGAGAACTGGCTGCAACTCCTGCAGCTCTGCTGATGTGGCCACGCCTACTGCCACTCCTGCGGCTCTGCTGATGTGGCCACACCTACTGCCACTCCTGCAGCTCTGCTGATGTGGCCGCGCCTACTGCCACTCCTGTGGCTCTGCTGATGTGGACGCGCCTACTGCCACTCCTGCGGCTCTGCTGATGTGGCCACGCCTACTGCCACTCCTGCAGCTCTGCTGATGTGGCCACGCCTACTGCCACTCCTGTGGCTCTGCTGATGTGGCCATGCCTACTGCGGCTCTGCTGATGTGGCCACACCTACTGCCACTCCTGTGGCTCTGCTGATGTGGCCATGCCTACTGCCACTCCTGCGGCTCTGCTGATGTGGCCACACCTACTGTCACTCCTGCGGCTCTGCTGCTGATGTGGCCACGCCTACTGCCACTCCTGCGGCTCTGCTGATGTGGCCGCGCCTACTGCCACTCCTGCAGCTCTGCTGATGTGGCCACACCTACTGTCACTCCTGCGGCTCTGCTGATGTGGCCACACCTACTGTCACTCCTGCGGCTCTGCTGATGTGGCCGCGCCTACTGCCACTCCTGTGGCTCTTCTGATGTGGCCACACCTACTGCCACTCCTGCGGCTCTGCTGCTGATGTGGCCACGCCTACTGCCACTCCTGCAGCTCTGCTGATGTGGCCACGCCTACTGCCACTCCTGCGGCTCTGCTGATGTGGCCGCGCCTACTGCCACTCCTGCGGCTCTGCTGATGTGGCCGCGCCTACTGCCACTCCTGCAGCTCTGCTGATGTGGCCGCGCCTACTGCCACTCCTGCGGCTCTGCTGATGTGGCCACACCTACTGCCACTCCTGCAGCTCTGCTGATGTGGCCACGCCTACTGCCACTCCTGCAGCTCTGCTGATGTGGCCACGCCTACTGCCACTCCTGCAGCTCTGCTGATGTGGCCACACCTACTTCCACTCCTGCGGCTCTGCTGATGTGGCCACACCTACTGCAACTCCTGCAGCTCTGCTGATGTGGCCGCGCCTACTGCCACTCCTGCGGCTCTGCTGACAGAGAGGGATAGCAATAATGTAAAATTTGGAGAGCAAGAGGGTGGCATCATATGGAACCTCTTTTCTCGGCCTTTAAGTATGCCACCACAAATTCTGTTCCTGATGGGTCCTTGCTAAGATTTCCCTTGCCTGCATGGAGAAGATTACTCGACACTCTCTGTTGACCTCTGTTGACCTCTTGCTGGCTTCTCATGACTCAATGAGAATGTCTGGAGGATTACGTACCTTCCCCCCCCCCCCCCCCCCCCCGGACGACCACACCTACATGTATCTCCCTGATAATGTCTGGAGGACCACACACCTGTCTCTCTGAGATACTTGAAGGACCACACACCTGTCTCTCTGAGATGCTTGGAGGACCACACACCTGTCTCTCTGAGATGCTTGGAGGAGCACACACCTGTCTCTCTGAGATACTTGGAGGACCACACACCTGTCTCTCTGAGATACTTGGAGGACCACACACCTG
Source organism: Cladorhizidae sp. MBARI D1340-BT2 (assembly GCA_028752905.1). Lineage (NCBI taxonomy): Eukaryota > Metazoa > Porifera > Demospongiae > Poecilosclerida > Cladorhizidae > Cladorhizidae sp. MBARI D1340-BT2. The sequence continues at coordinate 26,685,749 of JAQNBH010000014.1, read as the reverse complement.
TCTCTCTGAGATGCTTGGAGGAGCACACACCTGTCTCTCTGAGATGCTTGGAGGAGCACACACCTGTCTCTCTGAGATGCTTGGAGGACCACACACCTGTCTCTCTGAGATGCTTGGAGGACCACACACCTGTCTCTCTGAGATACTTGGAGGACCACACACCTGTCTCTCTGAGATACTTGGAGGACCACACACCTGTCTCTCTGAGATACTTGGAGGACCACACACCTGTCTCTCTGAGATACTTGGAGGACCACACACCTGTCTCTCTGACATACTTGGAGGACCACACACCTGTCTCTCTGAGATGCTTGGAGGACCACACACCTGTCTCTCTGAGATGCTTGGAGGACCACACACCTGTCTCTCTGAGATACTTGGAGGACCACACACCTGTCTCTCTGAGATACTTGGAGGACCACAGACCTGTCTCTCTGAGATACTTAGAGGACCACACACCTGTCTCTCTGAGATACTTGGAGGACCACACACCTGTCTCTCTGAGATACTTGGAGGACCACACACCTGTCTCTCTGAGATACTTGGAGGAGCACACACCTGTCTCTCTGAGATGCTTGGAGAACCACACACCTGTCTCTCTGAGATGCTTGGAGAACCACACACCTGTCTCTCTGAGATGCTTGGAGGACCACACACCTGTCTCTCTGAGATGCTTGGAGGACCACACACCTGTCTCTCTGAGATACTTGGAGAACCACACATCTGTCTCTCTGAGATGCTTGGAGGACCACACACCTGTCTCTCTGAGATGCTTGGAGGACCACACACCTGTCTCTCTGAGATACTTGGAGGACCACACACCTGTCTCTCTGAGATGCTTGGAGGACCACACACCTGTCTCTCTGAGATACTTGGAGGACCACACACCTGTCTCTCTGAGATGCTTGGAGGACCACACACCTGTCTCTCTGAGATACTTGGAGGACCACACACCTGTCTCTCTGAGATGCTTGGAGGACCACATACGGGAATGTCTGGAGGACCACACACCTGTCTCCCTGGAGGACCACACACCTGCTTCCCATACACAAATTCAAAGAGAGAAAACCTCATTGAAGCTTGTGTTACCTCAGGTGTGTAATCCTTAGTTAAGTACTAAGGCAAACACTATCTTAGTTACAATCAATTTCTCGATAATCAATGATGGTTACGGACCAGTAACCCCACCCCCCACCCTTTTGTGCTTAGTCAAGGCACCAGCTCTAAGCACTGATCCACCGGGCATGGCATCTGAGCCCAGATATCATCAGGCTGGAGTCTGTAGCTGTCTTCCGACACGCATGGCATTTGTTGTTCGGGTCTTGAAACACTGCAGGACAGTAGAATCTCTTTAAGACTCCACCTGAAGATTTCTCTGTATGCACTTGTATAGCCATAGGAATCTGGTGAGCCAGTTTTCTGCACTAGGCTGACGACAGCACTTTTTTGACAACCATGACCTCTCCTCTTCAAGGAGGTATCCATTGGCATTGAAGTATATTCCTTTGTCCTCGTAGAATGCGTTCTTATCAGGTCCCAGACTCAAGTGATCTCTCCTTATTTTTCAAAAGTGGGATCTTGTTGCTCTAATTTCTGCAGCTTACTTATACAGTGTTGCCTCTGGTCGCCTCTTTCCCTAGCCAAAGCCCTAGCCAAAGCCCTAGCCCTGTCGCCTCTTTCTCTAGCCCTAGACCTAGCCCTGTCACTTCTTGCCCTAGCCCTATCCCTACCCTATCGCATCTTGCCCTAGCCCTAGTCCTGTCACCTCTTTCCCTAGCCCTGTCACCTTTCCCCTAGCCCTGGCCCTAGCCTTGTTGCCTCTTTCCCTGGCCCTAGTCCTGTCACCTCTTTCCCTGGCCCTAGTCCTGTCGCCTCTTTCCCTAGCCCTAGTAGAGACAATGGTTTTCCGTTTCATAAATAGCCATTTTCCGTTTCAGCTTTTCCTCAATTCCGTTTCATTGGCTGATTTTTTTTTAGAATTTTCTGTTTCAGAAATTAAAATTAATTATAAGTTAATTATAGACTGTTACATAAAATATACCCGTACATACTTAGCTAAAACGCCTTTCAATGTCTCCATTAAAATATATATCACAAGTCGCTTTGTATTTTGTTCTGTCAAATTCTCCCTTCGATCATTCAGGATGTGCTTATATTGTGAAAAACTTCGCTACACATCAACTGAAGCCACTGGCATCCAAATAGCATTTGATGCTATAGCAGAAAGTTTGGTGAATCAGTCTTTCATGCTATCCCAAAGTCCAGGAATGGACAGTGGACTGGGTAGTTCGTCACGATACTGAGTGTAAATGAGCCACTCTTCAAGCAGCTCAGGGGATGGATCCTGGAGGGAATTGATAGTGTGGTGATCTTCGATACCATTCCCAAGAGTTGGAAGCTGACGCGGATCAAAAATCCTCACAGCCGTGTAATGTGGGTAGGCAGGATGTCTGTCCAAGTAAAGTTCTAGTTTATTAAGAGATAGTCTGAACACAGTCTGAAATGATTTGATGTATTTTCTCTTCTGGTCAGCCTCGAATTTGTCAAGCAATCGATCTGTCTCTGGGCCAAAGCTGGTTTTTGAGATACCAGCTCTGAGGTAAGAACGCAGATCTTGGAGGAGATTGTACACTGTACATGCCAATGGAGTTTCTTTGGCCTTAAGTGACGTCAAGACAGCCATCAAACGCTGGAAGTTCTCCTTGATGAAGTATAGCTGCAGGCTTATTTCAGCATAGATAGTGTTGTGTGTCACGAATTCAATGATTCATTCAACAGCCATCCCTTGCCCCTTCTCTGCCTTGTAAAAACCTTCATACACATGGATTCTTGTGGCATGATAGATGGCTGCTTGAAACCACAAATTCCATCGAGATGAAGCAGGGACTGGTGGTAGCTTGACGTCAGTGCTAGCAATAAACTCGCCAAGGTACTTCAGGAATCGATTCTTTCTGCCAGGTTTCTTAAAGAGAGATGACTTTATCATCATGATAAGATCAGAGGTATGTGAAAAGTCACCATGATGGTGAAAAACTTCAGCTGCCAGGTTGACAATGTGTGCAAGGCACAGAACATGCACAGACTTAGGGTAAACAGCCGAGAGAACATCCCTATATGCCTTCTTACAGTGCAGCACTGTCTGAAACAATAGAAACAACATTCTCAAATGCTATTCCAGCACTTTGGATAATTGCTTGGCTGAATGTGTTGTGAATTGCACACCTCCATCTTCACCACATTGATTAGAAAAGACTTGCCTCGAACACTAGCAATGACATTCAAGATGCTATGGTCACGCACATCAGTAGTTTCGTCAATGTTCAGTGATGCTAACTGGCTGGTGATGAAGTACATCCAGGAGAGCTGAAAAATGAGTCTCATAGAGCCTCGGTATATACGTTGTGCGAAGTGTGGCTACTTGAGGTAGAGCTCCTGCTTGTTCACAGTGTTTCTGTAGGAATGGCCTGATCTTGTTTTATCACGGGGAATAGCTGCAACGGTGCACATTTTCAAATAATCCAACACCAAAACTCTCCCTAATCTCCTTGGACTTGAAAATTGTGCCGAGCGTTGTCTGCCTTCTGGATGAAGGCCCAGCTGATCCACTCTCCTTCAGTGCTTCCTTTTTAGTTAGCATGTTTCTTACTTTTGAGGTGATCCTTCACAGTGTCAACTCTAGTAAAATCTATACTGTGTAAACAAAACTTGCAAAAAAAAGCACACCCCATCTGCATACAGATCTTCATTGAACTGTTTTGCTCTCTCCTCAGCACTTATGTGGGTAAGTGGGCACTTCTCTTGGCACTTCTCTTGGCTTGTTTGGCTCTGGGGGGCTCTGACTCACCCATATCAACCACTTACAATTACACACCAGGTGTGTGTAATGTGTGTTAATTAGAGTATATTAGAGCCCCAGCTACTTATTGGGACTGCTCAATTGCGTAAAGCTTATAAATGTCTACACAGAACTGTAAAAACCTATTAACAGGTTACATTTAGTAGTCCAAGTGAATTTTGGGCTAATTGATTTTGGCAACCTCAGAACAGCAAATTCGTTTCAGAATGTAGATTCCCGTATTCCATCTTTTCCATTTTCACTGAAACCATTGTCTCTACCATAGCCCTAGCCCTGTCGCTTCTTTTCTAGCCATAGCCCTAGCCCTGTCACCTCTTTCCCTAGCCCTAGCCCTGTCGCCTCTTGCCCTAGCCCTATCCCTGGTCAACCTTGGTCTGATCTTGCCATTCATGAAGACGTCTGTCATGAAGACATCTGAGACAAACTTTGAACGGGGAATGTCATCCACTTTGTGCTCCTGCAGCTGCGGCTCTACCCCAGCACAGCGTCTGCCATTGATATCAGTGGGAACAGCTTATGGCTCCATCTTCTTGTCCCTTCCTCGCACATTGGAACTCCTCTTCTTTCTTTAAAGAAATTTTTTTTTAAAGCTTCTTGGGTTCTGTATGTGTCACAGTCGCCAGGCATCTTCTTCCATGACGTATGTACAGTAGGAGTTTGTTTCCCGGCAGTACTGTATCTCCATCAGGCCTACCACATCCCAGCCTAGCAACACTGGCACAAGTCAGGCAGTATCTCCATCAGGCCTACCACATCCCAGCCTAGCAACACTGGCACAAGTCAGGCAGTATCTCCATCAGGCCTACCACATCCCAGCCTAGCAACACTGGCACAAGTCAGGCAATATCTCCATCAGGCCCACCACATCCCAGCCTAGCAACACTGGCACAAGTCAGGCAGTATCTCCATCAGGCCTACCTCATCCCAGCCTAGCAACACTGGCACAAGTCAGGCAGTATCTCCATCAGGCCTACCACATCCCAGCCTAGCAACACTGGCACAAGTCAGGCAGTGTCTCCATCAGGCCTACCACATCCCAGCCTAGCAACACTGGTACAAGTCAGGCAGTGTCTCCATCAGGCCTACCACATCCCAGCCTAGCAACACTGGCACAAGTCAGGCAGTGTCTCCATCAGGCCTACCACATCCCAGCCTAGCAACACTGGCACAAGTCAGGCAATATCTCCATCAGGTCTACCACATCCCAGCCTAGCAACACTGGCACAAGTCAGGCAGTATCTCCATCAGGCCTACCACATCCCAGCCTAGCAACACTGGCACAAGTCAGGCAGTGTCTCCATCAGGCCTACCACATCCCAGCCTAGCAACACTGGCACAAGTCAGGCAGTGTCTCCATCAGGCTTACCACATCCCAGCCTAGCAACACTGGCACAAGTCAGGCAGTGTCACCATCAGGCCTACCACATCCCAGCCTAGCAACACTGGCACAAGTCAGGCAGTATCTCCATCAGGCCTACCACATCCCAGCCTAGCAACACTGGCACAAGTCAGGCAGTGTCTCCATCAGGCCTACCACATCCCAGCCTAGCAACACTGGCACAAGTCAGGCAGTATCTCCATCAGGCCTACCACATCCCGGCCTAGCAACACTGGCAAGTCAGGCAGTATCTCCATCAGGCCTACCACATCCCAGCCTAGCAACACTGGCACAAGTAAGCTGCCGGATGATGCCATTTCTTCTTCACAGTTGGATCTTCCAACAATCCGTCCATCTCAAACACCTGCAGTACCATTCTATTATACAACTTTGTTTATGCATACACAATGTCAAGCATTATGTCATCACATACTTCCACTCCCTAGGTCTGTGACCTTGGAATTATCAGGTCGTTGGTCAATTTTTCGTCTCCCCCTTCCCATTGATATACATGTACATAACTTCTGTGTATGCTGACACTCATCCTCGACAAATGGCAGCAACCTCCTGCAGTTGTTTCGACCCACTCTGCTTTTCTCATTGCAAGCATCTTCTTCTTTCTCTAGCTTGGCTGCCATGGCCTTCCAGCATTCCTCAGCAGTATGGCCTTTCTTAGAAACGGAAGAGACAGCCACTAGCTAGCTCTGCAGATAGGAGTCACTTGTAGCCGTCGTGGTTCCCACTTTGCCACTCCAAATGATAGCGTCCTCACCATGATTTGTTCCTCTTCCAACTGGCCTGCCTCCATCGCAGTCTCTGACTGTTATTCCTGCACCCAGATGCTTACATGGTGACGATTAAGGTAACCTCCTTGCGAGCTGCTCTATATAAACAATGATCTACAGTACAGTGCTAAACCTTTATTCTCTTGCAGGGAATGACTCCAGATCATACCAAACATTGTGTGAGTATCTAGCATGGAGCACTCTCACTGTCTGTTCCTGCAGATTCCAGATCATACCAAACATTGTGTGTGTATCTAGCATGGAGTACTCTCACTGTCTGTTCCTGCAGATTCCAGATCATACCAAACATTGTGTGTGTATCTAGCATGGAGTACTCTCACTGTCTGTTCCTGCAGATTCCAGATCACACCAAACATTGTGTGTGTATCTAGCATGGAGTACTCTCACTGTCTGTTCCTGCAGATTCCAGATCCTACCAAACATTGTGTGTGTATCTAGCATGGAGTACTCTCACTGTCTGTTCCTGCAGATTCCAGATCACACCAAACATTGTGTGTGTATCTAGCATGGAGTACTCTCACTGTCTGTTCCTGCAGATTCCAGATCATACCAAACATTGTGTGTGTATCTAGCATGGAGTACTCTCACTGTCTGTTCCTGCAGATTCCAGATCATACCAAACATTGTGTGTGTATCTAGCATGGAGTACTCTCACTGTCTGTTCCTGCAGATTGTGATTCCAGATCGCACCAAACACTGCAAGCTGTGCAACGCGTGCTGCAACGGCTTTGACCACCATTGTATGTGGCTCACCTCCTGCATCGGATACAACAACCATCGTCTCTTTGTCCTCTTCCTCAAGGTTCTTGCCATGGCCAATTGCGTCTTTCTCTACCAGAGTTTCTTGCGTAAGTTCTGAGCACACAGTGTATTAGTACTCCAACAAACCATATGATAATGTATTAGCACCCCAACTAACCACATGGACCTTAGGCCAATGTATAGTAGGTTTGTTCGGTGATCGCAATCTCACTGATCTATGGGGGGAAATTATAAACCGGTTGGGGTTTTGGGGGGTTGTTGTTGTTTTTTTACAAAAAAAACGCCCCAAAAATGCCTGCATTGTAAGGTGGTGTGGCTACTGTAAGTACATAGTTCCAGTAGCTAGTGGTCGATGCTGCCCACACCATTTGCGCCCGGATAGAGAAGCTATCAATGAATTCTCAGTTGGCATAATAACATTACAATAAATCTCTCAATAATCAACTTGAAATTGTATTCTCTCGACGTTTTGACTAGATGCTCTAGCCTTCATTAGGAATTAATGAGACGCTAACACTCACGTACCGGTATATAGTAGGCTCACATGAGTCTTGGTGTCTCATTATTGCTGATGAAGACTAGGACATCTAGTCAAAACGTCGAGAGAATACAATTTCAAGTTGATCATTGAGAAGGTTATTGTAATAGCTCTAGATGCTTGCTTTAACAAATGAACTGGATGGCTTAGAAATCTCATACTAGCTTTACTGGTTTGTCTTAGTGACTGATGTACATTATACTAAGCTGTACTGTAGCCAGTATGGAGAAACTGCAGGAAGAATAACTCATCTCTTGTTCAACATGCTAGCATTAAATTCTGATTATCTTGAACTAGAAGTATCCATACTTGCTGTATAATGAGTGCAATACACCAGGTGAAGATGTGGGAGTTGTCATGGAAACGTGTATGCGCAGAGAAGGATAGTGGATAAGAAGGAAAAAACGGTCTTAAAAATAGACGGTTGACAAGTGGGGTAGCTTTCCTCCTCTTGCAAAACTATTTCTGGCTGATAGTGTCAGATAACTTCCTGTTCCTCTTCCCTCCTCCCTCCTATTTTGTTCTGTGCGTGATCTGCGGTAGTTGCAGATATAAATAGCTATTAAATAAATAGGATTATAATAAAATATTGATTATTATTAGTATAATAATTATAAATAAATTGGAATATAATGAAATTAATAAATAATTAATGGAACATAGCTAATAAGTGAATAAACAACAAAAATAAGTAAGGAATTAAAAATAATAAATAAGTGTGTATAAAAGAAATAATAATAAGTAAGTGAATAAAGAATAAATTAATTAATAAGAAAATAATAAATAAGCAAATAAATAAGTGAATAAAAATAAATAAAGAATAAATAATAAAGAATTAAAAAATAGTAATAAATGAATAAATAAGCAAATAAAAAATAAAAGAACTGAGATGGGATCAGAAGAGAATAAAGTGTGAGGGTGTGTGGTTCTATACCTCTCCTGCGTGGGTGACTCCGTGGGGGTGTGTGGTTCTATACCTCTCCTGCGTTGGTGACACTGAGGGTGTTTGGTTCTAAACCTCTCCTGCATGGGTGACTCCGAGGGTGTGTGGGTGACACCAAGGGTGTGTGGTTCTATACCTCTCCTGCATGGGTGACACGGAGGGTACGTGGGTGACACCAAGGGTGTGTGGTTCTATACCTCTCCTGCGTGGGTGTCACCGAGGGTGCGTGGGTGACACCAAGGGTGTATGGTTCTATACCTATCCTGCGCGGGTGACACCAAGGGTGTGTGGTTCTACACCTCTCCTGAATGTGTGACACTGAGGGTGTGTGGTTCTACACCTCTCGTGCATGGGTGACACCAAGGGTGTGTGGTTCTACACCTCTCCTGCATGTATGACACTGAGGGTGTGTGTTTCTATCCCTCTCCTGCGTGGGTGACACATCAGATAAAGGCAAGCTGCCAGATCCATTATTCCAGAGGAAAAGTGTGTTAGGGGGTGAAAACTTGGCAAGCATGTGATTTTTGAAGGGGTGAATTATATATATGCAGTTTATGTGCAGTTTATGGGATGTTATAAGCAATTGTGTATTTGTAAGGCAAGGAAAATGTAACTGACATTTGTGTTGTTTATGTACTGTAGAGAAGTAGTTGATTATTATGTGCTGTAGATATGTGGTTGATTATTAAGTGCTGTGGATATGTGGTTGATTATTATGTGCTGTAGATATGTGGTTGATTATTATGTGCTGTAGATATGTGGTTGATTATTATGCCCTGTGGATGTGGTTGATTATTATGTGCCGGTGTGTTGTCTTGCAGTATTCAGCTTGGTTGCTGATGGTTCATATAACATCTGGACATTGTTAGTGGTAAGTTATCTAATCTAGTGTGATATTGGTCCAGTTTGCGTCCCCATGGATCCATTGTCAACCTACTTCAACCTGCCTCAACCCAGTGTGGTGTTGGTCCAGTGTGTGTCCCCATAGAGCTATTGTCAACCTGCCTCAACCCAGTGTGGTGTTGGTCCAGTGTGTGTCCCCACAGAGCTATTCAACCTACTTCAACCTAGTGTGATGTTGGTCCAGTGTGTGTCCCCATAGAGCTATTGTCAACCTACTTCAACCTGGCCTCAACCTAGTGTGATGTTGGTCCAGTGTGTGTCCCCATAGAGCTATTGTCAACCTACTTCAACCTGGCCTCAACCTAGTGTGATGTTGGTCCAGTGTGTGTCCCCACAGAGCTACATGTATTGTCAACCTACTTCAACCTGGCCTCAACCTAGTATGATGTTGGTCCAGTGTGTGTCCCCACAGAGCTATTGTCAATCTACTTCAACCTGGCCTCAACCCAGTGTGATGTTGGTCCAGTGCATATTCTAGACTGTACACGCAGCATGAAGGCCGCTGAATTCCTTAAAGACTACCTTGGTGTCTTAGATAGAGACCTTAGTGGTACGAGCAGGACCTATATATACATGTACTGACAGATAACATCCCATGTCAAATATGTTCAAATGACTCGATGTCAACACTACCACAAGACAGCACAAACAATACCAGCACTGGTAGGATTGAGCTCCCCCCATGGACCTCAGTACCGAGGGAGTGTTTCCTCTCTGCAAGGCCACTGAAAGCGGCTTCAGCAGATAATGGCATTTCTGTGGCGTTATCAACCCCTTACCTATTTAAAATTGGGCTGGGAGAAAGGAAGGGTTTTGTACGGTAACGTAAAGCACTTTGTTCTGAGCGCAGCCACGTCGGGGGCGTGTGCCTCTTCTCATGCGTGTTTGGTCAAGTGTGTCGTGTGGTGATGTCACGAAAGCTCCATGATTTGGACGCACTCAGAACAAAATGTCCGCGTCGTCTTGCCCCTCTCCCATCCCATGTAAACTAGGTAAAGGGTTGGCTATGCCCCACCAAGCTACTGGTGGGCCTAGATAAGGAAGTCGAATGCTTTTTTGTTTCACCTTACACACACACACACACACACACACACACACAGACAGGCTGCACTGTGGAGCACTGGGTGATGTTAATGGTCATCTGCAATGCTGTGTCGGGAGTCTTTGCCATAGTGGTTAGTGCTGATATATAACTGTTAGTAATGGGGGGGGGGGGGGGGGGGGGGGAGGAGAGGAGAGGGGTGAGAGGATATTTCCCTCTAACAGAAATCTCTCTCCCCACCCCTCAAAAAATCTGAATGCATGACTCCAGCTGTGGTATGCTGGCTGTGCACCTGAATGCATGACTCCAGCTGTGGTATGCTGGCTGTGCACCTGAATGCATGACTCCAGCTGTGGTATGCTGGCTGTGCACCTGAATGCATGACTCTAGCTGTGGTATGCTGGCTGTGCACCTGAATGCATGACTCCAGCTGTGGTATGCTGGCTGTGCACCTGAATGCATGACTCCAGCTGTAGTATGTTGGCTGTGCACCTGAATGCATGACTCCAGCTGTGGTATGCTGGCTGTGCACCTGAATGCATGACTCCAGCTGTGGTCTGGCTGTGCACCTGAATGCATGACTCCAGCTGTGGAATGCTGGCTGTGCACCTGAATGCATGACTCCAGCTGTGGTATGCTGGCTGTGCACCTGAATGCATGACTCCAGCTGTGGTATGCTGGCTGTGCACCTGAATGCATGACTCCAGCTGTGGTATGCTGGCTGTGCACCTGAATGCATGACTCCAGCTGTGGTATGCTGGCTGTGCACCTGAATACATGACTCCAGCTGTGGTATCCTGGCTGTGCACCTGAATGCATGACTCCAGCTGTGGTATGCTGGCTGTGCACCTGAATGCATGACTCCAGCTGTAGTATGTTGGCTGTGCACCTGAATGCATGACTCCAGCTGTGGTATGCTGGCTGTGCACCTGAATGCATGACTCCAGCTGTGGTATGCTGGCTGTGCACCTGAATGCATGACTCCAGCTGTGGTATGCTGGCTGTGTACCTGAATGCATGACTCCAGCTGTGGTATGCTGGCTGTGCACCTGAATGCATGACTCCAGCTGTGGTATGCTGGCTGTGCACCTGAATGCATGACTCCAGCTGTGGTATGCTGGCTGTGCTCCTGAATGCATGACTCCAGCTGTGGTGTGCTGACTCCAGCTGTGGTATGCTGGCTGTGCACCTGAATGCATGACTCCAGCTGTGGTATGCTGGCTGTGCACCTGAATGCATGACTCCAGCTGTGGTATGCTGGCTGTGCACCTGAATGCATGACTCCAGCTGTGGTATGCTGGCTGTGCACCTGAATGCATGACTCCAGCTGTGGTATGCTGGCTGTGCACCTGAATGCATGACTCCAGCTGTGGTATGTTGGCTGTGCACCTGAATGCATGACTCCAGCTGTGGTATGCTGGCTGTGCACCTGAATGCATGACTCCAGCTGTGGTATGCTGGCTGTGCACCTGAATGCATGACTCCAGCTGTGGTGGTATCCTGGCTGTGCACCTGAATGCATGACTCCAGCTGTGGTATGCTGGCTGTGCACCTGAATGCATGACTCCAGCTGTGGTATGCTGGCTGTGCACCTGAATGCATGACTCCAGCTGTGGTATGCGACTCCAGCTGTGGTATGTTGGCTGTGCACCTGAATGCATGACTCCAGCTGTGGTATGCTGGCTGTGCACCTGAATGCATGACTCCAGCTGTGGTATGCTGGCTGTGCACCTGAATGCATGACTCCAGCTGTGGTATGTTGGCTGTGCACCTGAATGCATGACTCCAGCTGTGGTATGCTGGCTGTGCACCTGAATGCATGACTCCAGCCTGAATGCATGACTCCAGCTGTGGTATGCTGGCTGTGTACCTGAATGCATGACTCCAGCTGTGGTATGTTGGCTGTGCACCTGAATGCATGACTCCAGCTGTGGTATGCTGGCTGTGCACCTGAATGCATGACTCCAGCTGTGGTATGCGACTCCAGCTGTGGTATGTTGGCTGTGCACCTGAATGCATGACTCCAGCTGTGGTATGCTGGCTGTGCACCTGAATGCATGACTCCAGCTGTGGTATGCTGGTTGTGCACCTGAATGCATGACTCCAGCTGTGGTATGCTGGCTGTGCACCTGAATGCATGACTCCAGCTGTGGTATGTTGGCTGTGCACCTGAATGCATGACTCCAGCTGTGGTATGCTGGCTGTGTACCTGAATGCATGACTCCAGCTGTGGTATGCTGGCTGTGTACCTGAATGCATGACTCCAGCTGTGGTATGCTGGCTGTGCACCTGAATGCATGACTCCAGCTGTGGTATGCTGGCTGTGCACCTGAATGCATGACTCCAGCTGTGGTATGTTGGCTGTGCACCTGAATGCATGACTCCAGCTGTGGTATGCTGGCTGTGCACCTGAATGCATGACTCCAGCTGTGGTATGTTGGCTGTGCACCTGAATGCATGACTCCAGCTGTGGTATGCTGGCTGTGCACCTGAATGCATGACTCCAGCTGTGGTATGCTGGCTGTGCACTGAATGCATGACTCCAGCTGTGGTATGCTGGCTGTGCACCTGAATGCATGACTCCAGCTGTGGTATGTTGGCTGTGCACCTGAATGCATGACTCCAGCTGTGGTATGCTGGCTGTGCACCTGAATGCATGACTCCAGCTGTGGTATGCTGGCTGTGCACCTGAATGCATGACTCCAGCTGTGGTATGCTGGCTGTGCACCTGAATGCATGACTCCAGCTGTGGTCTGGCTGTGCACCTGAATGCATGACTCCAGCTGTAGTATGCTGGCTGTGCACCTGAATGCATGACTCCAGCTGTGGTATGCGGGCTGTGCACCTGAATGCATGACTCCAGCTGTGGTATGCTGGCTGTGCACCTGAATGCATGACTCCAGCTGTGGTATGCTGGCTGTGCACCTGAATGCATGACTCCAGCTGTGGTGGTATCCTGGCTGTGTACCTGAATGCATGACTCCAGCTGTGGTATGCTGGCTGTGCACCTGAATGCATGACTCCAGCTGTGGTATGTTGGCTGTGCACCTGAATGCATGACTCCAGCTGTGGTATGCTGGCTGTGCACCTGAATGCATGACTCCAGCTGTGGTATGCTGGCTGTGCACCTGAATGCATGACTCCAGCTGTGGTATGCTGGCTGTGCACCTGAATGCATGACTCCAGCTGTGGTATGTTGGCTGTGCACCTGAATGCATGACTCCAGCTGTGGTATGCTGGCTGTGCACCTGAATGCATGACTCCAGCCTGAATGCATGACTCCAGCTGTGGTATGCTGGCTGTGTACCTGAATGCATGACTCCAGCTGTGGTATGCTGGCTGTGCACCTGAATGCATGACTCCAGCTGTGGTATGCTGGCTGTGCACCTGAATGCATGACTCCAGCCTGAATGCATGACTCCAGCTGTGGTATGCTGGCTGTGCACCTGAATGCATGACTCCAGCTGTGGTATGCGACTCCAGCTGTGGTATGTTGGCTGTGCACCTGAATGCATGACTCCAGCTGTGGTATGCTGGCTGTGCACCTGAATGCATGACTCCAGCTGTGGTATGCTGGCTGTGCACCTGAATGCATCACTCCAGCTGTGGTATCCTGGCTGTGCACCTGAATGCATGACTCCAGCTGTGGTATGCTGGCTGTGCACCTGAATGCATGACTCCAGCTGTGGTATGCTGGCTGTGCACCTGAATGCATGACTCCAGCTGTGGTCTGGCTGTGTACCTGAATGCATGACTCCAGCTGTAGTATGCTGGCTGTACACCTGAATGCATGACTCCAGCTGTAGTATGCTGGCTGTACACCTGAATACATGACTCCAGCTGTGGTCTGGCTGTGCACCTGAATGCATGACTCCAGCTGTGGTATGCTGGCTGTGCACCTGAATGCATGACTCCAGCTGTGGTATGCTGGCTGTGCACCTGAATGCATGACTCCAGCTGTGGTATGCTGGCTGTGCACCTGAATGCATGACTCCAGCTGTGGTATGCTGGCTGTGCACCTGAATGCATGACTCCAGCTGTGGTATGCTGGCTGTGCACCTGAATGCATGACTCCAGCTGTGGTATGCTGGCTGTGCACCTGAATGCATGACTCCAGCTGTGGTATGCTGGCTGTGCACCTGAATGCATGACTCCAGCTGTGGTAAGCTGGCTGTGCACCTGAATGCATGACTCCAGCTGTGGTATGTTGGCTGTACACCTGAATGCATGACTCCAGCTGTGGTATGCTGGCTGTGTACCTGAATGCATGACTCCAGCTGTGGTGTTGGCTGTGTACCTGAATGCATGACTCCAGCTGTGGTATACTGGCTGTGCACCTGAATGCATGACTCCAGCTGTGGTATGCTGGCTGTGCACCTGAATGCATGACTCCAGCTGTGGTGGTATCCTGGCTGTGCACCTGAATGCATGACTCCAGCTGTGGTATGCTGGCTGTGCACCTGAATGCATGACTCCAGCTGTGGTATGCTGGCTGTGTACCTGAATACATGACTCCAGCTGTGGTATGCTGGCTGTGCACCTGAATGCATGACTCCAGCTGTGGTATGCTGGCTGTGCACCTGAATGCATGACTCCAGCTGTAGTATGCTGGCTGTGCAACTGAATCTGAACAGAGCAGTCAGTAGCTGAATTAGTGATGGACAATCTTCAAACAAACAGTTAAGCAAAAGCAAGCAACTCTACAACATTGCACTATTGCAATGAACACGATATAGGAAAATATCTGCTATATTTGGGTATTGTAAAAACTCAATTAAGCGTCGTTCTAGATATGCTAGATATGCATCAAAATCTTTTTTCTTCTTTCTGAGCTCAATTTCTAATGATACGTCTTCGATTAGGTCTGTAATTTCTATCTTAGTGTTTTGTATGTCTATCGACCCTTTCCATTCTAACATCGCGAACAAATATGTGTCTAGTAGCTGCCATGTTCTCTTTGGCTTCCTTAGTTAGAGGCCACCACGTCACGTGTATCAGAGCATATGGACTTCTAGAATCAGTGCAGTAGCTACAATCGCTTCAGAACATGACAATCCTCACGACAGGTACGGTGTGGCTTACTCTACACCGATGTCGCTGGATTCTATACTGCAACATTTTGTGTCACTCCTGCTTGCTCTTCATTAGTGGAAAAGCTCGAAGCTCAGCATCGGTGTCAACACTCGAGTTGACCACTGTAGCCGCTGCTTCTACGGGAAGAAACGCAACAACTTTCCGTGGCCTTCCACGTCCTCTTTTCACCACTTAAGTTTTGGTTGCTAGCTTGTCTTCCAAGAGGGAAAGAAGGGAAAATGGAAAGACAAAAAACTATAAACAAGATGATGATTGCAATGGCCTTCTCGATAATCAACTTGAATTTTCTTTTCTCAGCCTTCATCAGAAAGAAGATCACAAGTTGCTCACATGATGCTCTAGCCTTCATCAGGAAGAAGATCACAAGTTGCTCACATGATGCCCAAGCCTTCATCAGGAAGATCACAAGTTGCTCACATGATGCCCTAGCCTTCATCAGGAAGAAGATCACAAGTTGCTCACATGATGCCCAAGCCTTCATCAGGAAGATCACAAGTTACTCACATGATGACCTAAGCCTTCATCAGGAAGAAGATCACAAGTTGCTCACATGATGCCCTAGCCTTCATCAGGAAGAAGATCACAAGTTGCTCACATGATGCCCTAGCCTTCATCAGGAAGAAGATTAGTCAAAGAATAAGCAACTTTAAAAAGGAAAAAGAACAAGAACAAGAGTGTACCATGTCAGGGGTGTATTTAGGGGGGGGCGGGGGGGGGCATTCGCCCCCCCTTGTATCATTCTCGCCCCCCCCCCCTTGAAATTAGAGATATTTTTTTAAATAATGTCAAGAAAGGTGTAATACAAGAAAGGTGTAATAAGCTTATGATATCAGGTTCAAATGATAGGAATGTCAAACTGAGGTTCTTCTTGGTTTTCTCTGCCATACGTCCACAATCTCTTCAAGGTCGCTCTCAGAGAGTACTTCTGGTGCCTCTATAGCAATCCTCATAAGGTGAGAAAGGCTGCAGTCACTTAGAGAATTACGCAAACGAGTCTTGATCATCTTCATCTGTGAGAAGCTTCTCTCCACAGAAGCAGTAGAAACTGGAATCGATAAGCAGATGGAGGCAATCTTGTGAAAATTGGGAAACATGGCCTTGAGCATGTCGTTTGAAACAAGTTCTTTCAGCTGTGATGCAGTAGTATCCCGTGGTTGCTTGACTAACAGCTGGCGGAATGTTTTCCACTCTGTAAGTATTTCAGTGGAAATCATGGCTGTCTTCACTGTTTCTTCTCCATCCAATGTTTCTGCATCTCTATCTTCTCCGTAGTGAGCAATCAGTTTCTCAACAGACGTGTCTCCATAAGTGGGAAAAGATACTGAATCTGGTTTTGGAACTTTCCGTGGATCGAATATAGACAATGCTGATACAACAGCGTTGGATGAAGAAAATCGGCTTGTTATGTTGGCCTTTAAATCAGCAACAAAAGGCTTACCAACAACATTCTGGAACGAAAGTATTTTATCAGCGTCAATAGACACCTTTGTAGATGACTTGAAGTCTTCAAGAAGCTCCAACACCCAGTTCGCTCCAGGCAAAACTGCATCATCCAAGGATTTAACAGTAGCATCAACAAGGAATGATATCAACGAGAGGTCAAGCTGCTCTGCCTGAAGTGCTTTGCTGAGCTTGGCTACTTGTGGTAGAGTGAAATCAAGCAAATATATAGTGCAATCGTAGACAATTTGCAGAGGGCACCATGGATTCCAAGAGCTTCTGGCTCGTGGGACGTCTCGTAGATGTTCCCAATGGTGATTACAATTGCAGAATAACTTGCTTTGACAGCTTTGACACACCTTTCATGTGCCAGCCAGCGTGTGTCAGATGGCTTGATCACTTTCATTTCTGGAAGTTCAAGAACGTGCTGTACCTCCTTCAGACACTCTGCTCGCTTGGGGGAATTGCGAAAATGCTTCCAAAGAGTAGTCAATGTTCTGTAAACATGAGCAATTCCAGGAGTTTTATCGGCAGCTTGCACACAAGCCAACTGCAGTAAGTGACAGTGGCAGTGTATAAACAGAGCGTGAGGAGTATGTTTCTTGATACGTGCCTGAACCCCGGTCTTTCGTCCAGAAAAAGTTGCAGCTCCATCAAATCCCAATCCAACTATTCTTCCGACTTGTAGACCTTTCTTCTTTAAACAATCGATGAGATTAGAATAGATGGTCTCTGCATCAGCCTTCTTCAATGGAATAAGCTCCAGAAAGCACTCTACTGGTACACCATCTTCCTCCCAGCGGCAAAACACAGACAATTCTTCTACGTTGGTGACATCTGTGCACTCATCTGCCATGAGGCTGTACATAGGTGCCTTTTGAAGTCGCTTCAGAATCGACTCCTCCACCCATGTCCCCAATGATTCGATGAATTCAACCACAGCCAATCTTGATGTGTACACAGCATTTCTTGGTGCAGTTTCTAAGAATTGCTTCAAATGTTGGTGCCACATCGAACCACCACGTCAACCAGCTTCTCAAATTTTGTCGAATGTGCAACTTGTTCTTTCGTAAGAAAATGAGTGAGTAGGATCAGGCACTTCACTGCAGCTCTGTTCTGAGCTCTTTTGCGAGCTAAAACATTCTGGAGTTGCTGTACAACTGTTCCACCTTTGGCTGCTCCTTTAGCTGCAAAAAGAGCTTGAGTTGCATGGATATGGAAGTCACTTCTCGCATGAGCTTTCATTTTTTCAACAGCTTTCTTCCAATTTCTGCAAGGTTGTGTGACCCACACTCCTCCAGTACGCTGCAGACCAGATTGCTTGCAAACCTTGCAAAAGGCACCATCGCTATCCTCGTCATAATAGAGCCAACTGAAATCTTTCTCCCAGCTCTTAGAGTATTTTCTCTTCGTGGATACAGAAGAGCGGTGTTTGTTTTGCTTGCTTTTCTTTGAAGGTGGAGGACTAAGGCTAGGACTAGATGCCTCGACATGCTCAGAGCTATCTGTTCTGCTATCTTCGCTATCGCTGCTATTAGCATGAGAAGAGGCTTGAGAAGTACTTGCAAAGTATGAGCGAATATCCATATTAATATGAAGAGAAATCAGCTAGTAAGGTTTCTTTTATAGAGACTTTAAGACCATGACATAATGGTCTGAGTTAAAAATACTGAGAGAGAGTGGGAAAGAAGGAGGGAACTGAAGAAGTGACAAACCTACAAAGGAGAACACGTGGTGGTGTGTGATGACTTTAAGACCATGACATAATGGACTGAGTTAAAAATACTGAGAGAGAGTGGGAAAGAAGGAGGGAACTGAAGAAGTGACAAACCTACAAAGGAGAACACGTGGTGACGTGTGATGACATCATGTCTAAGATTAGACTTGAAGACCATGACATAATGGACTGAGTTAAAAATACTGAGAGAGAGGGAGTGGGAAAGAAGGAGAAACAAAAGAAGTGACAAACCTACAAAGGAGAGCACGTGGTGGTGTGTGATGTCATCGTGTCATGACACATGCTCTCCTTTTTCCAAGCAGCTACAATATCATGAGAAATATATACAGTCTAGCCATAGTTCGGTATAGCATAATGCCATTGGTAGTCAGTCAAAATAGCTATCCTCAGACATTGTAAAAGCAAAAAAAAATATGGGGGGATCTTCCCCCCAGACCCCCCTTTTACGACTTATGAACATGTTAAGAAAATATTAACAAAAATTAGGGCACCAAGTGACCAACCATTTCCACCCCCCCCCCCCCCTAGAGAACTAGAGAAAAATTGTGTATGAAACCTGTTGTCCATGATTTTGTAAGAAAATGCATGGAATGCAACATAATTCGATTTCACAAAAGCCCACCTCCATTATACGAGTGACAAGTGACTATATCTAATCTATATATGCTGATTGCCGTAGCATGCAACTTCAGCAAATATTTAAGGATTTTAAGTGGTAAAGGGACTTTTAGTTGTAGTTGACATTGCTACACTTTTTTTTGGTTTTATGTTTGTGCTTCTTGTTTCTTACTTTTTAAAATATACAAACAAGAAATTATATTAAAAACAACTGCATCAACGTGTCTAAAAGAAAGGAAATGATCAACCATTTAAAATCATGATGGAATGTTGTACTAAAGATTTTAGAAAAAGTGCATGCCATCATAAGTAGCAGCTATATATACAGTTAGTACTGCAAAAATACCTGTGGGTAAAACACTTTCGTACTCCACGCGGAAGCCCAGGGTGCACGTCCCCTTTCCGCACCATCCAGGCTCTCCGCCCCCCCTTATTTTTCCATATCTCAAGTTCGCCCCCCCTTGGCAAAATTTCTGTATACAACCCTGCATGTACAGTTAGATGACCCTTTATCATTTATAATCTCTCCCATATTAGGTATACGGCCTTTATGAATATTTGGTGTACTTTGATTTCAAATGGTAAAGGATCATCGTACTGGTAGTCTACATGTAAACTCTTGTTGTTGAGCACCCTGACCCCAGCCTCAAGAAAACAGGCGCTTAACTGAGAATAGGGGCTTATTGTTGTTGTTGTTATATTATTATTATTGTATTATTATTATTAATTATTATTATTATTATTATTATTATTATTATTATTATTATTATTATTATTATTATTATTATTATTATTATTATTATTATTATTATTATTATTATTATTATTTTTTTATTATTATTATTATTATTATTATTATTATTATTATTATTATTATTATTATTATTGTCATCATCTTCATTATTATTATTATTATTATTATTCTATGTGATGAAGTTGTATGAAGCAATAAGTGTTTTCTATGCATGAAATGCTGTGGCCGATGGACAGCCACCACCAGCTGATGATGCCTCTTAATAGATAAATGTACGGGGTGTAAATGTATAATAAGTAAATATATGTAGTGTATATATGTAATGTATATAGTAAGTATATATATATGTAGTCTATATATAGTAAGTATATATATATATATGTAGTGTATATATAGTAAGTATATATGTAATGTATATATAGTAAGTATATATATGTAGTGTATATATAGTAAGTATATATATATGTAGTGTATATAGTAAGTATATATGTAGTGTATATATAGTAAGTATATATATGTAATGTATATATAGTAAGTATATATATATGTATAGTAAATATATATATATATATATGTAGTGTATATATAGTAAGTATATATATGTAGTCTATATATGTAGTGTATATAGTAAGTATATATATGTAGTCTATACATAATAAGTATATATATATGTAGTGTATATATAGTAAGTATATATATGTAGTGTATATATAGTAAGTATATATATATATGTAGTGTATATATAGTAAGTATATATATGTAGTCTATATATGTAGTGTATATAGTAAGTATATATATGTAGTCTATACATAATAAGTATATATATATGTAGTGTATATATAGTAAGTATATATATGTAGTGTATATATAGTAAGTATATATATATATGTAGTGTATATATAGTAAGTATATATATGTAGTCTATATATAGTAAGTATATATATGTAGTGTATATATAGTAAGTATATATATATATATGTAGTGTATATATAGTAAGTATATATATGTAGTGTGTATATAGTAAGTATATATATGTAGTGTATATATAGTAAGTATATATATATATGTAGTGTATATATAGTAAGTATATATATGTCGTGTATATATAGTAAGTATATATATATATATGTAGTATAAATATAGTAAGTATATATATGTAGTGCATATATAGTAAGTATATATATGGTGTGCCTCAGTTAGAAGCTTGAAGTGTCGTTTAGTGTGATTGATGTTCAGTATCCTCTGTGCAGAGCAGGAACATGTGTGGGTAGAGAACATGTGTGGGTAGTGAACATGTGTGGGTAGTGAACATGTGTGGGTAGTGAACATGTGTGGGTAGTGAACATGTGTGGGTAGTGAACATGTGTGTGTAGTGAACTGAAATGGGTTCATTGAACTTTACCCATAAACATGTTACTTACAAGTGATGGTGGGCGTGGCACGGGTGAACTATGCAGTAGAAGTAGAAGTGCGAGATGCCTGATGTACGAGGTTGATGGTGACGTAATTTATTGACAAGTGTTGATATTTTCTGTCGCGTACAGAAGTACAGGTAGCTATGTTATTAGACTTGTCTTTCAAACACTTGACAAGATAAAGAATGTCATGTGACTCCAACCTGAACAGAACAGGCAGAAAATTGAGAGACTAATATATTTTTATAGTAGGAGGAGCGACCATCCAATATGTACTTACATATTCCTGTTGAAGGCTAGAGCATCTAGTTGAAACGTCGAGTGAATACAATTTGAAGTTTATTATTGAGAAGGAGATCTTACGGGCTCTACGCTGAACTCTTTAAATAGCTTTTGTCTTTGATCAGACATGGCCTCTAGGAACAAATGTTCATCTCACTAGAGCGATATAGAGAAGCCTCTTAGTGGTGATGGTGGAGCGAGATTGCAAGATGTTTCTTCCAGTCAAACTCAGAGAGAAATGGGCATAGCTGTAAATTTTGTTGATATGTTCTGACCATGAGAGATTTGACATGAATTTACACGAGATGTTTTGAACATTAATATTGCAGAGGATTTCCACAGGATGAAGAACCTCATGCTGGAGCATTTTTAGGGTTTAGCTGTAGTCGTCATTCGGTGCACCATAGTCCTAAATCATTGGAGCAGATCTGATCTTTAATGGTAGGTGTGTGTTTTTTATAGAAATCTTAGTTTCATCGGCAACGATACAACTTGACAGGAGAGGAAACTTGGGATGGCGTGTCGTGTACTAACAGATACCCATCCGTACATTGTGTTGATTCTGTCGATGCTTTTTGGTGAAAGTGTCTGCGCCAAGTTCTGGTCTGATCAAGCCGTCAATTTTCAGGAATTTGTGGTTGCAATGGTAACGCTTCGACTAAATTGTCAGGTGTAAGAACATGCATGTTGTTTTACTCGTGTGCTACTTGTCGCGAAGACTTGGAGTGGATGACGGCAATGGATAATAGCTCGCACCATTTGGTGGTCTGATCGTGCAGCCTCATGTAAGACTAGCCAGAATGTTCCTGTGCCTCATTTGGAATCAAAATTGCTGTCATAGTTGAGGTTTTTATCGAGCGTCTATCACATCTTCATGCAAGCACCGCACATGGTCCACATGCAAGCACCTGCACGTGGTCCACATGCAAGCACCTGCAGGTGGTCCACATGCAAGCACCTACACATGGTCCACATGCAAGCACCTACACATGGTCCACATGCAAGCACCTGCACGTGGTCCACATGCAAGCACCTACACATGGTCCACATGCAAGCACCTGCACATGAGACCATGCAAGCATCTGCACATGGTCCACATGCAAGCACCTGCACATGCAAGCACCTGCACGTGGTCCACATGCAAGCACTGTGATGCTGTGAAAGTGTTACTAGGGGATCGCACCACAAGGAGTAGCATCAGTTGCTTCTGAACCATGGGATGTGGTCCTGTAAGTGACAAATACTTACCTACTGAACACTGGGATATTTATTGGACCAGCTCCTCAGATGTCGTGTTAGCAGACCGGGGGATTTGACAAAACAACTCTGTAGGAAGAACGACGAGGAAAAACTTCACATTCCAAGGGGAACTCAGTTAGCGGAATGGAAGTACTGGAACATGAACTATATATTACACGTGTACACGTGTATTGGTGCTGTGTGACAGCAATGTTCAATTCTACGGAGCACGTTACCAATCGATTTTGTCTTGAAAAGAATGGGAGGAGATTGTTGACTTGGCGATCGGATTGTCCACATGTGTTGTGCTCTCTGTAATGTGTAATGTAGTGATTCTGTTGTCCCATTTAATTAGTGGAGATGATGTTTACGTGTACTGAAGTCATTGATCACATCAGGCCTTAATGCAATAGTTATTATATGTATACAATATTATGATTGGATAATTTAACTACAGCCTGAGAAAGTGCACACTCTTTGTCTTTGTCGGCGAACAAAGGTAATTGTTTACAGTCGGAACAACTGTTAGCCTTTGAGAATGGTTGTTATGAAACCATTCAATGGCCAGTCACTATTCTTACACACCATCTTTGTTCCCTCCTCTAGACCTCCACAGTGGCGGTGTCTTGTTGGTTGATGGTGGTCAGATGTGTCTTTAAAATAAAATGGTGCTTCAGGTTGGAAAGCTTTTATGTAGCTACTAGGCTTGCTGTGCCAGTTTCCTGATAACTCTGGGAGAGGATAACGCTGGGAGAGGATAAGTTGCAAAGAAGTTGTGCTTTAGCCACACATCCACTCCAGAGAAGTTGTGCTTTAGCCACACATCCACTCCAGAGAAGTTGTGCTTTAGCCACACATCCACTCCAGAGAAGTTGTGCTTTAGCCACACATCCACTCCAGAGAAGTTGTGCTTTAGCCACACATTCACTCCAGAGAAGTTGTGCTTTAGCCACACATCCACTCCAGAGAAGTTGTGCTTTAGCCACACATCCACTCCAGAGAAGTTGTGCTTTAGCCACACATCCACTCCAGAGAAGTTGTGCTTTAGCCACACATCCACTCCAGAGAAGTTGTGCTTTAGCCACACATCCACTCCACTTTAGCCACACATTCACTCCAGAGAAGTTGTGCTTTAGCCACACATTCACTCCAGAGAAGTTGTGCTTTAGCCACACATCCACTCCAGAGAAGTTGTGCTTTAGCCACACATTCACTCCAGAGAAGTTGTGCTTTAGCCACACATCCACTCCAGAGAAGTTGTGCTTTAGCCACACATTCACTCCAGAGAAGTTGTGCTTTAGCCACACATTCACTCCAGAGAAGTTGTGCTTTAGCCACACATCCACTCCAGAGAAGTTGTGCTTTAGCCACACATTCACTCCAGAGAAGTTGTGCTTTAGCCACACACCCACTCCAGAGAAGTTGTGCTTTAGCCACACATCCACTCCAGAGAAGTTGTGCTTTAGCCACACATCCACTCCAGAGAAGTTGTGCTTTAGCCACACATTCACTCCAGAGAAGTTGTGCTTTAGCCACACACCCACTCCAGAGAAGTTGTGCTTTAGCCACACATCCACTCCAGAGAAGTTGTGCTTTAGCCACACATCCACTCCAGAGAAGTTGTGCTTTAGCCACACATCCACTCCACTTTAGCCACACATTCACTCCAGAGAAGTTGTGCTTTAGCCACACATTCACTCCAGAGAAGTTGTGCTTTAGCCACACATCCACTCCAGAGAAGTTGTGCTTTAGCCACACATCCACTCCAGAGAAGTTGTGCTTTAGCCACACATTCACTCCAGAGAAGTTGTGCTTTAGCCACACATTCACTCCAGAGAAGTTGTGCTTTAGCCACACATCCACTCCAGAGAAGTTGTGCTTTAGCCACACATTCACTCCAGAGAAGTTGTGCTTTAGCCACACATTCACTCCAGAGAAGTTGTGCTTTAGCCACACATCCACTCCAGAGAAGTTGTGCTTTAGCCACACATTCACTCCAGAGAAGTTGTGCTTTAGCCACACACCCACTCCAGAGAAGTTGTGCTTTAGCCACACATCCACTCCAGAGAAGTTGTGCTTTAGCCACACATTCACTCCAGAGAAGTTGTGCTTTAGCCACACACCCACTCCAGAGATGTTGTGCTTTAGCCACACATCTACTCCAGAGAAGTTGTGCTTTAGCCACACATCCACTCCAGAGAAGTTGTGCTTTAGCCACACACCCACTCCAGAGAAGTTGTGCTTTAGCCACACATCCACTCCAGAGAAGTTGTGCTTTAGCCACACATTCACTCCAGAGAAGTTGTGCTTTAACCACACATCCACTCCAGAGAAGTTGTGCTTTAGCCACACATCTACTCCAGAGAAGTTGTGCTTTAGCCACACATCCACTCCAGAGAAGTGCTTTAGCCACACATCCACTCCAGAGAAGTGCTTTAGCCACACATCCACTCCAGAGAAGTGCTTTAGCCACACATTCACTCCAGAGAAGTTGTGCTTTAGCCACACATCCACTCCAGAATTCTACATCCTTTGAAATGCACTCAACACAAGGATCAATATCATTGTCACTAAATGTGCATACACATAAACTACAATATTCTATATACATGTACATCACTGACAAACACGCGTCTGAACTTGATAGCAATACGCACGATCGAGACCAGGCTTTCCATCTGAGTTGGTTTGAAGACAAACTTTGTCTTCAGAAGCAGCAACTATTATTTTCTCTCCTCTATGGCTCTATGGCAGTATGGGCATCTAATATAGCCTGGCTTGCTTACAACAAGTACAGGAGACCATTCCACCTGGAGATGCACCCATGACGTAGGACCACAGGGGATTTGACCAGCTGCTGTCTTGTATAGAAAAGTTAGTGTGTCTTCCCTTCTCTGCCTTCATGTAGCGCGAGTTGTCACACTCACAACTCCATGTTGTTTGCTTGCTGGTAAAGCAAAAAGATTCAGGGGAAAGATGGATTTTACCAAAGTCTGCCGAAACGCCATTTTTTAATCATGTGATGAAAACGCTGGATTAAAATACTTTGCCTAAGCAGGCAGCTAATACGCATGCACATAACTGGTATTTTTTAGAAACGACATTGCTTCCCAGAGAAATTCCAGAAGATCGCCTAACAAAGACTGTTTGTAACGACAACGAAATGCCTAACAACTTTACGTGCGCTAAACATCGAGAGGCTTAACAACCAGACTTTACGGTAGTATTGTTTCCTTTCAGATCGATGGTTTTAGATTAACATTTTTTGCTCTACAGTGCTCGAGATAGTGCATGATGCTTGCAATGAGTGGTACTTCAGTGATTATGCCAAGTGATGGTCGTTAATTGGGAGTTTAGGCTTGCACCTAGGAGACTGAATTATGTCATTTGTTGTTGTTATTGTTGTTGTTGTTGTTCTGTTGCAGAATCTGTTGGACCAGCTTGATCATATATCTAGGTTGGAGACAACCTTCTTTGACAGTTCGGGAAGAGCAGCTTTCAATAAGTCAAGGCATGTACATAATGTCTTATCTAAAGTGCCGTTAACTGGTGCTACCCAGAAGGCATTGTATTTGTCAACCCAGTGTGATGTTGGTCCAGTATGTGTCCCCATGGAGATATTATTAACCTACTTCAACCTGCCTCAACCCACTGTGATGTTGGTCCAGTGTGTGTCCCCATAGAGCCCTTGTCAACCTCTTCAACCTGCCTCAACCCAGTGTGGTGTTGGTCCAGTATGTGTCCCCATAGAGCTGTTGTCAACCTACTTCAACCTTCCTCAACCCAGTGTAGTGTTGAGCCAGTGTGTGTCCCTATAAAGCAACTTAATTCACCTACCTCAACCCAGTATGGTGTTGGCCCAGTGTGTGTCCCCATAGAGCCCTTGTCAACCTCTTCAACCTGCCTCAACCCAGTGTGATGTTGGTCTAGTGTGTGTCCCCATAGAGCTATTGTCAACCTTCTTCAACCTGCCTCAACCCAGTGTGATGTTGGTCTAGTGTGTGTCCCCATGGAGATATTGTTAACCTACTTCAACCTGCCTCAACCCACTGTGATGTTGGCCCAGTGTGTGTCCCCATAGAGCCGTTGTCAACCTCTTCAACCTGCCTCAACCCAGTGTGATGTTGGTCCAGTGTGTGTCCCCATAGAGCTATTGTCAACCTTCTTCAACCTGCCTCAACCTAGTGTGGTGTTGGTCCAGTATGTGTCCCCATAGAGCTGTTGTCAACCTACTTCAACCTTCCTCAACCCAGTGTAGTGTTGAGCCAGTGTGTGTCCCTATAAAGCAACTTACTTCACCTACCTCAACCCAGTGTGATGTTGGTCCAGTGTGTCCCTATAGAGCTATTGTCAACCTTCTTCAACCTGCCTCAACCCAGTGTGATGTTGGTCGAGTGTGTGTCCCCATGGAGATATTGTCAACCTACTTCAACCTGCCTCAACCCACTGTGATGTTGGCCCAGTGTGTGTCCCCATAGAGCTATTGTCAACCTTCTTCAACCTGCCTCAACCCAGGGTGGTGTTGGTCCAGTATGTGTCCCAATAGAGCTGTTGTCAACCTACTTCAACCTTCCTCAACCCAGTGTAGTGTTGAGCCAGTGTGTGTCCCTATAAAGCAACTTACTTCACCTACCTCAACCCAGTGTGATGTTGGTCCAGTGTGTGTCCCCATAGAGCCCTTGTCAACCTCTTCAACCTGCCTCAACCCAGTGTGGTGTTGGCCCAGTGTGTATTCCCATAAAGCTATTTTCAACCTGCCTCAACCCAGTGTGGTGTTGGTCCATTGTGTCTCCCCATAGAGCTATTATCAACCTACTTCAACCTGCCTCAACCCAGTATGGTGTTGGCCCAGTGTGTGTTCCCTATAAAGCAACTTACTTCACCTACCTCAACCCAGTGTGATGTTGGTCCAGTGTGTCCCCATAGAGCTATTGTCCACCTACTTCAACCTGCCTCAACCTAATGTTATTTTGGTCTAGTGTGTATCCCCATAGAGCTATTGTCAACCTTCTTCAACCTGCCTCAACCCAGTGTGATGTTGGTCTAGTGTGTATCCCCATGGAGCTATTGTCAACCTTCTTCAACCTGCCTCAACCCAGTGTGGTGTTGGTCAAGTATGTGTCCTTACTGGGCTCCTATGATGCCGACCCAGCGCAAGGCTCTATAGAAAATCGCTGACTTATTGTAATGCTTTGACACAAATTACTTTTATATGTGTTGCATTCAGGAAGAGGGATCAGATCTCGGTGTTCACTAGACTTCACCTGGTATATCTGTTCTTTGCGGACTACAGAAAGTGGTACAACAGACCTGCTCTCCCGGCCTCTTCTGCCTGCTATCCAAAATTCAATGTCTAAGCATATACTGTCGATAAAACACTTGATTTTTTTTTTATCATGTACCTACAAATGGTAATGCAATAGCAGTTGTTGTTGTTGATGTTGTTGTTGTATCGCCTTCTAGATCATTATTTTGTATTTGCAGCACTCCTTTCTTGACTATACACGTGGAATCAATCACAATATGTATTTTGTGCAATTTGGTGGGCTAAATATCTTGGGTGGGGGGATGCGTGATAGGTATATAATTGTATTTTCTTTCGAAAATAATGTCAGTAACCACGGAGATTATGTTGGAAATTTTAAATTTTGTGTCATGTGGGACTAGACATTTTCACAGGAAAAAGTAGGTGTGTTGTCATCCACCGTGAACCAATCGCAATAGGATCACTCACACCGTCCAATCAAAAGTTGAACACATGCTCACCACTCTTTATATGCATCGACACGCATGGAGCACTTCCTTCTTAGCACTGACGAAGCTTTGCCAATTTGATCTCGCTGTCAATTCTATCAAAGAACTATTTGAAGAGAACCATTTATTGTATCAATAAGTCCTCGATCATGTCCCATCGCTACTCGGCATTGAACACTCCCTGAGGAGCCGTAGGTTATCTCGAGTGTGGGTGCTTCAACCCAATTGATGGCCCCTCCCATAGCTCCCCATTCACCACACCACCACTCACCTGCTGGAAAGAAGAAGAATACTCTTGTCCTGCACCACCTTGAGCATCTCGGCCAACACTTGCCCTCCTTAGCAATAGCTATATACACCCTAGACAACTTCTACCTCCAGGAAGGATATCCTACCCCGATCACGAAAAGCCCCCCAAATGAACTGGATAACAAAGCCAGCACCTCAGATAGCTTCCTCCAACGCCCACATTGGAGGATTGGTATTTTCGAACCAACCCCAAATGCCTAGACCATGATTCCCCTGGGAGGAGTGGTACCTTGCTAGCTTCGGGCCCAAGCCCCCAGCAGGTCTTCAGTGCCATTGTTCAATACCCTTCCTCCTTAGAACCTCGGTATAAACCTTGCTTGCCTGTTGCATCCCAGCTAACCCAGTTATAGGATCTGTAACAGCTGGCGGGAGATGGAAAAAGTTGTTAGGATTAGAAGGTGGAAATCTGGTGATTTTCTTGGTCTCCGGCCTTCTACCAAGGAACCAGGAGAAACATAAGAACACAGCCTTAGCTGTGCTGATGCAAGACGTGCCAGGAAATGTATTGAAAATGTGCAATGGCAGAAGGCTGAACAGACTCTGACCTCTAATGGTTGGCTCCTGCCTCTGTAGATACCTTTTCAGATATGCAAAACAAACATCGCCAGGCTAGTCCTCCTTCCGTCCCTATTCTGTCCCTGTTAAGATGTCTGCTATGTGCCTTGTTAGAGCAAGCAAGTCCTTCCCTAATGATTCTGCTCCCGGTTCAAACCAAGCCACTTCAAAGAAGCCATTCTCCCACCCCCCCCCCCCCCTCCCTGCCTGTTACAACACCACTCTCACATCCTTGGGGTTGTTAATCTTTAATGTGCTGGCAAAGTTGTCACACACCTGTGCCTCCCTTTTGCCCTGCATGAAGAAAAGCAGTGGCTTGCGTCCTATTGCTGAGGGTGAGGTCTGTGCCAGCTCACTTTAAAATGTGTTTCTAGGATTGTCAAGTCAGAAGCCATCAATATTGTCCCCTCTCTACTTGGTGTTGGTGTTAGGGGTGGCTGTGACATATGCACAAGATCCTAGCATTCAGACCAAAGATAAATGGACCCCACTCATGTAACCAATGCAGTTAGGGGGGAATAATGTCAAAAAAATACACCTCGACAATACCAATCATAACTTCCACCCACTACCTTCTATATATCAACATCATTTTTGTACCAAAATGTAGCCTAGAAAATAAGCATGTATTTAACTTTTGTCATAGGTATTTTTTATGCCAAGCTGTCAGCCAGGCAATCCAACTTTTGCCCTGTCCTTGAATTAAAACTATTAATAATGCAAAGTGGCTGTTAGGTGGTTTATGGTAAGAGTACATGTAGTAGTTTCACCCAAACTATTTGAATCAGTATGATAATGACCACAGGAGAGGGGGGGAAAATCACACACAAACCACATGCAGATGCCCAACACATTCTCATAACAGTGAAAATAGATTAGCTTAGGTTAAAGAGCACACAATAAGCATTCTGGTGATATATAAATTATGGAGTTTGGGTGAGAGAAATTTGTGGCAAATTCTTCTAATCTAACGCGACGCGATTCTTCTTCATTCCTTGCTGGGTTTCTGATGAAAATAATGAGTGCAAAAGCTGTCGTAACTGCATCATAGAATCTTCAAATGTTCTGAAACTTGGAATACGACTTCAATATGAGCAAATACACCATTTAAAATAGTTTGTGAAAAATTTGTTTAATAAAAAAGTGAAAAATTAGCATTTTGACATTATTCCCCCCGCAGTTAATTCAGTGGACCGTGTTTCCATGTTTATGGAGGTCAGACCTCATATTCCCTCCATGTCTGCCTGTATTGAAAGTTGTTATGGAGGTCAACCACTCCTTCAGTTTGGTGAGCACACCTCCTCAGTTGCTGTGGAGTCCAACAGGGGGACCCATTTGCTCCTCTTGGCTTTGCTTTAGCCCCCTTTCACCCTATCATTGAGAAGGTTCGTGCTCATGAGATGATGGTACACTTTATGGTTCGAGTGAAGCCCTTGCATATGGTCTCCAGTTGAACAGATGCATCCCAGAGAGCTGCCTCTGCCTGCAGATATTCCCACCCCACCACTGAGGGCTTTTCTTCTACTTTGTTCACCTTAGGACAAGCCTCTTTTTGTGAAACCTCCTTCCTTGAGAGGGCCAAGAAGGCACAGGAAGTGCTTCACAAGCTGCCAGACCTCCAAGACTCAGATGGCCGCTTGTTTTCTTCGTCCTGGCCTCAGCTTTCCTAAGTTTCATTCTCCCTTTGTACCTGCCCTCCTCACTTTCTTGAAGAGGCCACTGTTACCTTAGACCACATGAGAGAAGCTCTATCTGATATTGCTGGCAATCCCTTATTTATATAGGCTTGGTTGAAAGCTTCTCTCCCTAGCTCCTTGGGAGGTTTTTCAATCCAGACTTCCCTCCATGCCCTGCAGCCTTCTGGGTTCCCTGGACCTAACTAAGAGCCTGGTTACTAACATGGGATAAGTCCCAGGTTCTTCCTGCATGGGTTCCCTGGACTAACTAAGAGCCTGGGGTTACTAACATCCTGATATGAGTTCCAGGTCCTGGGTTCCCTGGACTAACTAAGAGCCTGGTTACTAACATCCTGGGATGAGTTCCAGGTCCTGGGTTCCCTGGACCTAATTAAGAGCCTGGTTACTAACATCCTGGGATGAGTTCGTCCTGGGTTCCCTGGACCTAATTAAGAGCCTGGTTACTAACATCCTGGGATGAGTCCCAGGTTCTTCCTGGGTTCCCTGGACCTAATTAAGAGCCTGGTTACTAACATCCTGGGATGAGTCCCAGGTTCTTCCTGGGTTCCCTGGACCTAATTAAGAGCCTGGTTACTAACATCCTGGGATGAGTCCCAGGTTCTTCCTGGGTTCCCTGGACCTAATTAAGAGCCTGGTTACTAACATCCTGGGATGAGTTCCAGGTCCTGGGTTCCCTGGACTAACTAAGAGCCTGGTTACTAACATCCTGGGATGAGTCTCCCAGGTTCTTCCTGGGTTCCCTGGACCTAATTAAGAGCCTGGTTACTAACATCCTGGGATGAGTTCCAGGTCCTGGGTTCCCTGGGACCTAACTAAGAGCCTGGTTACTAACATCCTGGTATGAGTCCCAGGTTCTTCCTGGGTTCCCTGGACCTAACTAACTAATATGTATGTATGTGTGTGTGTGTGTGTGTGTGTGTGTGTGTGTGTGTGTGTGTGTACTTCACATAAAGCTGGTAAATAGTATGCTGTTATAATTAGTAGTTTGAAAGTACAACTACTGCCATATTTACACACAGTATACTGTAGTTGCCATCATTCCTGCTATAGATAATTATACAAGGAACGAAAGCAGAAGCAGTACAATAATAGATGTTTAGAATCTGATAGCATTATAAACACACTCCCAGAGCCACACGCAGACACGCATACTTGCACACAATCATGTACCGTTGAGTTCCTATAATAACAGTGAAAGTATCCATGGGGTTTACTATAGCTACACAGGGCATCATAAATCCAAGTCTATCTCCCGCAAACAAGTCGCTATTTACAGATAGAAGTGTAGGATACCATCTGTAGCTTAATAATTGTGGCTACTGGCTCTACAATATAATCACGACAAAAATAATATGGAGAGCACCCCCACGATGATAATTTTTCCTACAGAAAGCAGACAGCAAGTTGTAAATCTTTCAGTGTTGTCTTGGTGTTTGCAGTAGCTAGCAGCGTGTCAATAATTACGCGAATTTTTTTAAGATATTTTGTAGTTTATTGTGAAATATTTATGTCAGGTGAAGAGGAAACACAAAGAG
The DNA here is from genome assembly GCA_028752905.1 of Cladorhizidae sp. MBARI D1340-BT2. Lineage (NCBI taxonomy): Eukaryota > Metazoa > Porifera > Demospongiae > Poecilosclerida > Cladorhizidae > Cladorhizidae sp. MBARI D1340-BT2. The sequence continues at coordinate 26,653,091 of JAQNBH010000014.1, read as the reverse complement.
AAAATGGCTGATTTAAATAAGGTTTGTTAAGCATCCCTCTCCTCAGTTACTCACTCAAACTCTAAGCCCCTATAAATATGATGTCATTTTAGTTGGTTGTGATGTGTGGATGGCAGGGAGTTTCACTACTTAAACTATTTACTAGAAGATGTGATGCATGCATGCTTCTGACTTCAGACTGAGTGAACACGAACAAGAGTTAGTTTGCTGGAATTCTAGTTGTATGTATGGTAATGAATCAGCTCTGACTAATACAATAATCCCAGACACTGAGCCAGTCACGTGAACTCTGCATGAATTTTTCTCCATGTATTTAACCTTCCCTAGATTACAGGTAGTGAGGAAGCTTCCCTCCACACATGGCTAGTGGTGACATGGGACATCCTGAGATGTTTGATACGGTCTCGGCTTACTTCAAAGCATGGATAAGGACAACAGGTCGTAGTGCTGGCACAGAAGAAAGAGGGAAAGTGGAAAGCTTCTTTTATTTTTACCTTGCACCATATACATGCTTCACAGGAAGAAGGATAATGTGATGTATTTATCCGATGGTGTTGTGGAGTGTAAACACTCCTTATATTAGTTTGGCCCACCATTTTATAATGGAAGACTTCCCAAAAAAGAAAAGTTTATATCTCAGCTTCTTAGAATCCCAAGCGGTGATTTCAGCCAATTTTAACTAGAATTTCCCCCCCCCCCAATCATCTATATAATCCTAGCAAACCAGCAACCCCAAGCATCTTTATAATCCTAGCAAACCAGCAACCTCATAATCCTAGCAAACCAGCAATCTCAAGCATCTTTATAATCCTAGCAAACCAGCACCCCAAGCATCTTTATAATCCTAGCAATCCAGCACCCCCAAGCATCTTTATAATCCTAGCAAACCAAACCCCAAGCATCTTTATAATCTTAGCAAACCAGCAACCTCATCATAATCCTAGCAAACCAGCAATCCCAAGCATATTTATAATCCTAAACCAGCAACCCCAAGCATATTTATAATCTTAGCAAACCAGCAACACCAAGCATCTTTATAATCCTAGCAAACCACAACCCCAAGCATCTTTATAATCCTAGCAAACCAGCACCCCAAACATCTTTACCTAGCAAACCAGCAACCCAAGCATATTTATAATCCTAGCAAACCAACACCCCAAGCATCTTTATAATCCTAGCAAACCAGCAACCTCATAATCCTAGCAAACCAGCAACCTCAAGCATCTTTATAATCCTAGCAATCCAGCACCCCCAAGCATCTTTATAATCCTAGCAAACCAGCAACCCCAAGCATCTTTATAATCCTAAACCAGCAACCCCAAGCATATTTATAATCTTAGCAAACCAGCAACACCAAGCATCTTTATAATCCTAGCAAACCACAACCCCAAGCATCTTTATAATCCTAGCAAACCAGCACCCCAAACATCTTTACCTAGCAAACCAGCAACCCAAGCATATTTATAATCCTAGCAAACCAACACCCCAAGCATCTTTATAATCCTAGCAACCCAGCAACCTGAAGCATCTTTATAATCCTAGCAAACCAGCAACCCCAAGCATCTTTATAATCCTAGCAAACCAGCACCCCAAGCATCTTTATAATCCTAGCAACCCAGCAACCTCAAGCATCTTTATAATCCTAGCAACCCAGCAACCCGAAGCATCTTTATAATACTAGCAAACCAGCAACCCCAAGCATCTTTATAATCCTAGCAAACCAGCAACACCAAGCATCTTTATAATCCTAGCAAACCAGCAACACCAAGCATCTTTATAATCCTAGCAAACCAGCAACACCAAGCATCTTTATAATCCTAGCAAACCAACCCCAAGCATCTTTATAATCCTAGCAAACCAACCTCAAGCATCTTTATAATCCTAGCAATCCAGCAACCCCAAGCATCTTTATAATCCTAGCAAACCAGCAACCCCAAGCATCTTTATAATCCTAGCAAACCAGCAACACCAAGCATCTTTATAATCCTAGCAAACCAAACCCCAACCATCTTTATAATACTAGCAAACCAGCAACCCAAGCATCTTTATAATCCTAGCAAACCAGCAACCACAAGCATCTTTATAATCCTAGCAAACCAACACCAAGCATCTTTATAATCCTAGCAAACCAGCAACCCGAAGCATCTTTATAATCCTAGCAACCCAGCAACCGCAAGCATCTTTATAATCCTAGCAAACCAGCAACCCCAAGCATCTTTATAATCCTAGCAAACCAGCAACACCAAGCATCTTTATAATCCTAGCAAACCAGCACCCCAAGCATCTTTATAATCCTAGCAACCCAGCAACACCAAGCATCTTTATAATCCTAGCAAACCAGCAACCCCAAGCATCTTTATAATCCTAGCAAACCAACAACCCCAAGCATCTTTATAATCCTAGCAAACCAGCAACACCAAGCATCTTTATAATCCTAGCAAACCAGCAACACCAAGCATCTTTATAATCCTAGCAAACCAACCCCAAGCATCTTTATAATCCTAGCAAACCAACCTCAAGCATCTTTATAATCCTAGCAATCCAGCAACCCCAAGCATCTTTATAATCCTAGCAAACCAGCAACCCCAAGCATCTTTATAATCCTAGTAAACCAGCAACACCAAGCATCTTTATAATCCTAGCAAACCAACCCCAAGTATCTTTATAATCCTAGCAATCCAGCAACCCCAAGCATCTTTATAATCCTAGCAAACCAGCAACTCCAAGCATCTTTATAATCCTAGCAAACCAACACCAAGCATCTTTATAATCCTAGCAAACTAGCAACCCCAAGCATCTTTATAATCCTAGCAATCCAGCAACCCCAAGCATCTTTATAATCCTAGCAAACCAACCCCAAGTATCTTTATAATCCTAGCAATTCAGCAACCCCAAGCATCTTTATAATCCTAGCAAACCAGCAACTCCAAGCATCTTTATAATCCTAGCAAACCAACACCAAGCATCTTTATAATCCTAGAAAACTAGCAACCCCAAGCATCTTTATAATCCTAGCAATCCAGTACCACCAAGCATCTTTATAATCCTAGCAAACCAAACCCCAACCATCTTTATAATACTAGCAAACCAGCAACCCAAGCATCTTTATAATCCTAGCAAACCAGCAACACCAAGCATCTTTATAATCCTAGCAAACCAGCAACCCGAAGCATCTTTATACTCCTAGCAACCCAGCAACCCCAAGCATCTTTATAATCCTAGCAAACCAGCAACCCCAAGCATCTTTATAATCCTAGCAAACTAGCAACCCCAAGCATCTTTATACTCCTAGCAAACCAGCAACACCAAGCATCTTTATAATCCTAGCAAACCAGCAACACCAAGCATCTTTATAATCCTAGCAAACCAGCACCCCAAACATCTTTACCTAGCAAACCAGCAACCCAAGCATATTTATAATCCTAGCAAACCAACACCCCAAGCATCTTTATAATCCTAGCAAACCAGCAACCCGAAGCATCTTTATAATCCTAGCAAACCAGCAACCCCAAGCATCTTTATAATCCTAGCAAACCAGCACCCCAAGCATCTTTATAATCCTAGCAACCCAGCAACCTCAAGCATCTTTATAATCCTAGCAACCCAGCAACCCGAAGCATCTTTATAATCCTAGCAAACCAGCAACCCCAAGCATCTTTATAATCCTAGTAAACCAGCAATCCCAAGCATCTTTATAATCCTAGCAAACCAGCAACACCAAGCATCTTTATAATCCTAGCAAACCAGCAACACCAAGCATCTTTATAATCCTAGCAAACCAGCAACACCAAGCATCTTTATAATCCTAGCAAACCAACCCCAAGCATCTTTATAATCCTAGCAAACCAACCTCAAGCATCTTTATAATCCTAGCAATCCAGCAACCCCAAGCATCTTTATAATCCTAGCAAACCAGCAACCCCAAGCATCTTTATAATCCTAGCAAACCAGCAACACCAAGCATCTTTATAATCCTAGCAAACCAAACCCCAACCATCTTTATAATACTAGCAAACCAGCAACCCAAGCATCTTTATAATCCTAGCAAACCAGCAACCCCAAGCATCTTTATAATCCTAGCAAACCAACACCAAGCATCTTTATAATCCTAGCAAACCAGCAACCCGAAGCATCTTTATAATCCTAGCAAACCAGCAACACCAAGCATCTTTATAATCCTAGCAAACCAGCAACACCAAGCATCTTTATAATCCTAGCAAACCAACCCCAAGCATCTTTATAATCCTAGCAAACCAACCTCAAGCATCTTTATAATCCTAGCAATCCAGCAACCCCAAGCATCTTTATAATCCTAGCAAACCAGCAACCCCAAGCATCTTTATAATCCTAGTAAACCAGCAACACCAAGCATCTTTATAATCCTAGCAAACCAACCCCAAGTATCTTTATAATCCTAGCAATCCAGCAACCCCAAGCATCTTTATAATCCTAGCAAACCAGCAACTCCAAGCATCTTTATAATCCTAGCAAACCAACACCAAGCATCTTTATAATCCTAGCAAACTAGCAACCCCAAGCATCTTTATAATCCTAGCAATCCAGCAACCCCAAGCATCTTTATAATCCTAGCAAACCAACCCCAAGTATCTTTATAATCCTAGCAATTCAGCAACCCCAAGCATCTAGCAAACCAGCAACTCCAAGCATCTTTATAATCCTAGCAAACCAACACCAAGCATCTTTATAATCCTAGCAAACTAGCAACCCCAAGCATCTTTATAATCCTAGCAATCCAGCACCACCAAGCATCTTTATAATCCTAGCAAACCAAACCCCAACCATCTTTATAATACTAGCAAACCAGCAACCCAAGCATTATAATCCTAGCAAACCAGCAACCCCAAGCATCTTTATAATCCTAACAAACCAGCAACCCCAAGCATCTTTATAATCCTAGCAAACTAGCAACCCCAAGCATCTTTATACTCCTAGCAAACCAGCAACACCAAGCATCTTTATAATCCTAGCAAACCAGCAACACCAAGCATCTTTATAATCCTAGCAAACCAACCCCAAGCATCTTTATAATCCTAGCAAACCAGCAACCCCAAGCATCTTTATAATCCTAGCAAACCAGCAACACCAAGCATCTTTATAATCCTAGCAAACCAGCAACTCCAAGCATCTTTATAATCCTAGCAAACCAACCCCAAGCATCTTTAAATCCTAGCAAACCAGCAACCCCAAGCATCTTTATAATCCTAGCAAACCAGCAACCCCAAGCATCTTTATAATCCTAGTAATCCAGCAACACCAAGCATCTTTATAATCCTAGCAAACCAGCAACTCCAAGCATCTTTATAATCCTAGCAACACCAAGCATCTTTATAATCCTAGCAAACTATCAACACCAAGCATCTTTATAATCCTAGTAAACCAGCAACCCCAAGCATCTTTATAATCCTAGCAAACCAGCAACCCAAAGCATCTTTATAATCCTAGCAAACCATCAACACCAAGCATCTTTATAATCCTAGCAAACCAAACCCCAATCATCTTTATAATCCTAGCAAACCAAACCACAAGCATCTTTATAATCCTAGCAAACCAGCAACACCAAGCATCTTTATAATCCTAGCAAACCAGCAACACCAAGCATCTTTATAATCCTAGCAAACTATCAACACCAAGCATCTTTATAATCCTAGTAAACCAGCAACCCCAAGCATCTTTATAATCCTAGCAAACCAGCAATCCAAAGCATCTTTATAATCCTAGCAAACCATCAACACCAAGCATCTTTATAATCCTAGCAAACCAGCAACCCCAAGCATCTTTATAATCCTAGCAAACCAACAATCCCAAGCATCTTTATAATCCTAGTAATCCAGCAACACCAAGCATCTTTATAATCCTAGCAAACCAGCAACACCAAGCATCTTTATAATCCTAGCAAACTATCAACACCAAGCATCTTTATAATCCTAGCAAACTATCAACACCAAGCATCTTTATAATCCTAGTAAACCAGCAACCCCAAGCATCTTTATAATCCTAGCAAACCAGCAATCCAAAGCATCTTTATAATCCTAGCAAACCATCAACACCAAGCATCTTTATAATCCTAGCAAACCAGCAACCCCAAGCATCTTTATAATCCTAGCAAACCAGCAACCCCAAGCAACTTTATAATCCTAGCAAACCAGCAACACCAAGCATCTTTATAATCCTAGCAAACCAGCAACCCCAAGCATCTTTATAATCCTAGCAAACCAGCAACCCCCAAACCTAAAAAACGTGAAAATAATCTATTTTTCCCCCCTACGGATCTTCAACTTTAATCTCAGAGGCCAAAATGTTGACCATCGAGAAAGTTGTTCAATATAATTTATTATATTTTTCTATATAATATATATATTTAAATCACCTTATCAAAAATCAACTTCAAATTGTATTCACTCGATGCACGTGCACCGGATGTAATATAATAATAAAATTAAAAACATAAATAATAATAAAACAACAATTATACATATTTTTTTTTTAATATAAATAAATTAAAAAAAATAATATTAAAAAATAAAAATAAACAAACATTAAATAAATAATAAAATAGATAATGATAATGATAATAATAAAAATAAACAACATAATAAATAAGAAGGTTAATAAATAATAAGAGTAATTATGGTCGTGGCTTCAAGTTCTTGCTCTTCAGAGTAGCTCCCCAGCAGCCAGGCAAATCTATTGAATGCAATAGAACTATATACCACATAGCTCTAGCCTTTCTAGAAAATGGCGTAATAATTATCTACATGATGAATTCGAGGCGTGAAAAATGTTGAAAACATGGTACCCAAATCTAAGAAGTAAAGGTTAAAAAAAGAGGACTCAATCTTACAATAACCTTCCCAAGAAATTATTCTCTCCACATTTTGACTAGATGCTGTGACCTTGAGCTATGCACTGTAACGTCATAAAAGTACATTCTTTAACTTCCTACATTTAAAATTCCATAAAAATATATACTACAATATAAAGCTGAATATCTTGCTCACAAACTTTCAAAAATACTCTATTTAGTCACACTGTATATTTCATGAACCTAATTGTACTTACAATGTACTGCTCCTTGCCAGCTTGGAGGAACCTCACTCATTATAATATTATTACAATGCTTCACACTGAACGAGTGTCGCAACTTTTTTAAGCCACACCCCAACAAAGGGTTTGCTATTTTTATACTTTCAACTGTGGGCTGAGCTCAAAACTCTCGTACGTGCATAATAAAATGGATGAGAGTGTAACTAATGATAAAGTGTAACTAGTGATAAAATGAATGAGAGTGTAACTAATAATAAAATGAATGAATGTAAATAATGATGAATGTAAATAATGATAAAATGAATGAAAGTGTACAATAATGTCTATAACTGAGTCCTGATTTTTATGTACAGGGAAAGGCACTCAGGCTAAATGAAATAAAGATCTATGAAGAGGTATTAATTAAACTATTGTGGTTTTAACTTGTCATGACCTGAAAAAAGAGCTATAGAATGGGACTTGAATTAGCTCTTGAATCCATTCCCGAACAAAAGATGTGAGAGCCTGATGATAGGCTAAGGATGAGTAATCAGCATTAAAAAATATTAATCACCATTAATCACCATTATAAATTTTAATCACCATTAATAAACATTAATTAGGACTAATAGGTACCATAAAGCATGACTCAAAAGTCTTTTCTCAGATCCTGCCACGTTTAATAAAAGTTTTTGTGTGAAAAGGAAAAAGGATTTATGATAGTTAGATAATAGAGCTATTGCTCATTTGATCAAAGATGCAACTAGGTATAAATAGGTTCTTAAGAATAGCAATGCTGGTATTAACTGGCAGTATTGATGTTCTGCGCATGCGTACATGTATGGCTATAATGGGTAAAGGGTCGTGTATGAGGATGTGTCTACAGCTAGTGTATAATACTATCTAGCTATTGCACAGTATTGTCTATCTCCCTCCAAGTCTTTATGTATGCCATAAAGGCTGAGTTAATAGTGTAACCGGTCCGGTGGTTTCCTATCTCTGGTGGATCTTCGGAGTGGTGTGGGGGTGGTTGGTGGGCCTGGTGTTTGGGGGCTGCCCTTTTTCGGAATGAGGGGGGCAGCTGGTGATGCTGGAGTCTGGATCGGTTGGCTTGGGTTCGAGATCTCTGGTGGGGGAGGGGTGGTAGGTCGGGTTGGGGAGTTGCTGTCCTGGGGTGGTAGGTTAGTAGATCTGTCCTGGGCTCGGGGGTGGGTGGTATTGGGGTGTTGGAGCCTGAGTCTTGGGAGTAGAGGTGTTTCTTGGTGGATGGGGGTGTAGACCCTTAGGAATCTTCTGTTCCTCAGTGTTGTGCGACCGGAGCCATCAAGTCTGACTAGGTATTACAGAGCCAGTCCTGTCCCATTTGGTGGGGTGGTGGCCTACTTGGTTTTGTACTCTCACGTGGTCACCAACCTTGAGTGGGGTCAGAGGCCTGGTGTGGAGGGTCCATCTGTCCTGGGCATCTTGGTGCCTGTGTGTAAGTGCAGTTTCCCTTGAGTCCAGCAGGTCCTTCCAAGGTTGTAGATGCTTGTACTTCCCAGGGAGGATGGGGATGAGGTCTCTGATCGTTCTGCCGAAGATGTAGTTGGCCGGAGACTGTTTCGTTGTCGGGTCAGGGGTATTCCTATATTGGAGGATGGCCTGTTGGAAGGTGTCTATGTCTATCTTCCCATCTGGCTTGGTGTTGTCGGCAAGTATCCTATTTACCGTTTTAACCCCCACCTCCACTCGGCAATTTCTGTGGGGAAACGCTACTGAGCTCAGCCGGTGATGAACCCCCCAGTTCTTGAGAAAGGTCTTGGTGAGGTATGACGCAAATTCTGGTCCACCATCTGTGGCTAGTTCCTCTGGTATGCCATATGTGGAGAATGTGGTGCGGAGTATGCTGATGAGACCTTGAGCCCCATTAGATGCATGGGACACAATAGGCCAGTTAGAGTACCGGTCAACAATGACCAGGTATGACCTTCCCAGGTGGTGAAAATAGTCGGCACATAGGTATTGGAATGGGTAGGCTGGTGAGACAGGTGTGGTTGGGGGTAGGGCTGCCTGAGATGGAGCCATCCTGTTGCAGCTGCTGCATTCCTGTCTGGTGGTCTTGATGTCCTTGTTGATGCCAGGCCAATATATTGAGGTCTCTGCCTTTGATGTCATCAATGAGGTCCCCCGGTTGGCTGCATGTAGAGCCATCAGGCAGGTTGGCCTTAATGCTGATGGTATCACAAGTCGGTCGCCATATACCACTACTCCATCAATGGAGTATAGATTGTGTCTGATGCTATGGAATACCCGGATGTTGTGTGGGACGAGGAGTCTGTCCTCTGGGAAACCCTCCTCGATTGTGGAGAGGAGGAGGCACATGTCTTGGTCAGACGAGGTGGCCGTTTGAACCTGCTCCCAGTCTATGGGCTTGATCGACTCCAGGGCTGCCATTAGCGAGTCCAAAATTGTGGATTCTACCAATTGTGAGATGGAGTGGTTCTCTGTGGGGAACTTCTGTGAGATGTAGCCCAGGTCTGCACAGGCCTCCCTGCTAAGGTATAGCTTCTTGACGTCTTTGGACATGTATACCATCTGTCTGGTAGATAGCGCTGAGCTGGTGTCGGTAAATCTCAGGACGACTGCTCCTAAGATGTGGAGGTGGCTGTTGTTGGCTGCTCTCATTTGTAGTCTTACAGGGATGAGGTTGTTAGCAGTCAAGCCTAGTTCCTTGAAGATGTGTGTATCTGTGAGGCAGCTCTGACATCCTGTGTCTGCCATCGCCCATGCAGTGATCTTCCTGTCACCTGTGGCCAAGGTGTGTCCTAGGTGGGCATAGTCTTCAGTGGTTATTTCGATTTGGAGCTGTACATGTGGTTGTGGTTTCGATGTCCCTTTGGCCCATCTGCCACTGGTCTGGTCGTACGTGTGGTGCTCCATGGCGGTGTTGGGGGTATTGATGACACACATGTAATCACTCATGGCATTCTCCTGCTGTGTATGCTTTTGTCTACATACCTTTTCCAGGTGGTGGGGCTTGCCACAGCCAGCGCATGTGGTCCCGAATGCTGGGCATTCTGTCCTTCTGATGGCGTTCTTCTCATGGCCCCTTCCTCCACAGTAGGAGCATGCTTCCTCTCTCTGGGGTGATCCTGTCCTGGATGGTCTCTTCTCTATGTCTGGCCTCTTTGAGCGTTTGTAGGTGCTCCCCATGGCCTCCACTTGGTGGGGTATAGACAGTCTGGAGGCTGATCTTTTGCCATAGCTTCAATGAACTTGAGTGTCTGTTCCACTGTCAGGTCCTGGTTTTGCACCCCCAGCAGATCTTGTTGGATGTCCAGGTCGGCCAGGCCCCTGCATAGTACATCTGCTACGTTATCCTCTGCGTAATCCACCTGGTGGTCACAGTTGGCGCATAACTTAATGAATTTGCAGACGCTGGCTTGTCCCCTTAGTCTCGCTCCAAAAGCTCTCACTGGCTCGTCCCTGTCCTGCTTCATGGCATGCAGGGCGGTCCTGGCTATCATAGTGTTCTCCTCCCTTACTGCTAGGGTTTGGATAGATTCGAAGATCTCCGTCTCGGTCTTATCTACTAGGGTCCCCCCTGCATTGCAGGTCAAATCCCTTCTCAGCTGGTCATCGCAGCATTCCAGTAGTTGGATACAGAGGTCCGGTCCGGTTAGTTTGGTCGCTCCACATAATCCCCCCATCTGGATTTGAAGTAGATCCAATCCTCCGTGGTCCCCTCTGACGTGATGTCTGGCCTCCTCACATTCTCTACCCTGGCTGCCTGTGTTGGTGCAGTCGCTCTGTGGTTCAGGGCATGGGTTGACAGCATTGCAGCTGCTAGTGTGGGTTCTAGGTCTGGTAGGATATACGTACAGCCAGCGAATGGGCACTT
>JAQNBH010000014.1:26354667-26637167 GCA_028752905.1 Cladorhizidae sp. MBARI D1340-BT2 | reverse complement strand
ACTAGAGAATCAGTGCAGCTTCAGCTAGGGCTAGGACGGGGCTGTACCTAGGGCTAGGACAAGGGCTAGAGCAACCCATCTAACAGTGCTCACAAGTATCACCATGATGATGCAATGTCAGGATTCCTGTTAGATTCCATGCTATGGGGGAAATCATGTGTACAATAATTGGCAGCCAACGTGTAAATCATTTTCACATTGACCATCACATTCACATTGACCATAACAAGAATAAGCTTGATGCAACTAGCGCAGATATTGACTATATTATTACCTCAGGCATATACAGCTTAAGCTTATGATACTTACCTGAACCTGATTATAAATGGTAAAGGGTCATCTCCCCAATTGTCTATGCATTCTTGTTTGCTCTTTATTTGGACCAGTCAATCCACTGGAAAAACATTTTGTACGATTATTTTCAGCTGACATCATCAAATGTTGAGTAGATTTCTCTCTACTCTATCAGCTTTTGGGTCCTGAAACAAAAACAATAAAAAAAAAACTGACCGAGAGTGAAATCTACAGAGCAACTTTGTTCTTGCATATATAGCTACACAACTTATTTTCCACTTAACTAACTTGCATACAATAGGCCCATCCTAAACTATGCTTCCACTGACATTTACAGTGGCATAAGACTCCAAATGTTCTACATGTGCACATGCTTTGTTTCTCGATTGCAAGTAAAAATGGGTGGTTGTGTTGATGATGCAATCAAGCCAGCTCATGGGATGTTTTAGAATCGTTATCAAATAAAGATTGTGCACGGTGTATTATAAGCAAGTGACTGACCCACACTCAGTTCAGTTTGCGATGTTCTCACTCCTCTTGGTTGGCAGATTTCTTCTATGCAACAGAACTGTTATCAAGTGCTTGAAGGAATATGTACCTGGCTAGAGATGTAATCCTAAAAATTAGGGTGGGGGCTCAAAAATTAGGGGGGGGGGGATCAGGGTCCAGTGGAGTTAATATGGCAAACTTTTTTTGGTTGAGACCATACTTTCTAAAATTCTAAGCGCCCCAAATCTTTCTGATTTTTTTTTAAACAAGGGAGGCTGCACTGACCCCCCCCCCCCCCCCCCCCCCCCCCCTCCCCCCAGCACAATATCCGCATAGCTGTGCCTACATGGGTCCAGTCAATAATAGCAACAGACATAGCATTACAATGACCTTCTCAATAATCAGCTTGAAATTGTATTCCCTTGACATTTCAACTAGATACTACAGGAATAAGAGTATCTAGTCGAAACGTCGGAGAATACAATTTCAAGTTGATTATTGAGAAGGTTATTGTAATGTTATCAACTGAGAATTCGTTGAGAAGACATGGAACATGTGCTGATACGTAGCTCTGAGTCAAGCTTGGTAGTCCTCCACCACACAACTATAATATATATGCAAACAAACAAACAAACAATTTAAATTAAGAACAACAAATGTTTTTATTCCCAAACAAACATGCTCAACAACAAAACAACAACAAAGTTACTCATGTTGACCACAACAAGTGGGATACCTATCCTTCATTAATTAACTCTCAGCTAGTGGGTCCACCCAAATGCTCTGTGTTGTTTTGCATTGAAAGTTGTATATAAAAAATATATAAAAAATATATAAAAAAATCATGTATATACACCATTATTGCAGAACACACTTGGCAGATTTAGATTGGTCTACAAAGCTGGTGTGCTTGAACTTGGTCTGGTGAAAAATAATCTAGGATTGATTGAGAGCCAGGTTTAGATTTTTTCGTGTGGAACAGCAGAGTCAATGGTTCCCAGTTTGTTCCACTACCACATGGTGTGATAACAAATTGAGTAGCTGAAGCCTGGATGATCAACGCAACTGCAATGCATTACATGTGCCAGATACAACAACACAAATATGTCTTTTGAGGTTTCACTTGAAAAAACCCGACTGAAAGAGCAACTTCAAAGTATGTTTGATGACAGCTAAAAATGATCTTGTCTGTAAACCATATACATATACACACATGCATATACACAGTACAGATGCTTCATCGATGAGTGGGTGAGCCCTTACTGTGGAGTTGTACGGGAAGTTTGTATTCTACCATATCTGTGCTATGTGTGTATCTACGTATGTATGTATATAAGATATTTTTTCGTATGCGGCTAAGCCTTCATTTCTGAAACATTGGTACGGCTATATTACCATCACGCCATTCCTGATTCTCCGACACTGCGATGACCAATATCTCTTTCTCGCCTGTAGGTCGGTAAGGTTGATTTGTCGATGATGCAATCAAGTTAACATGCGTTCTATATTACACACAAGTCTATATTACACATAAGCAGAACGATTGCTCTGCACTCGGTTCTAATGTCTCGTTTGTGGAATTCTCACTCCTGGGGAAACTATTACCAAGTCCACAGGCAGTCGTAGATGATCAGCAAAATATTTTCTGCTTGGTTGGCGGAATTCTCCTGTGCAACTCATGTTGTTATTGCCCTACATGGTACGGTCAACAGTAGCAACAAAACAGGTTTGTGATGATATGTGTAGTTTACAACAAGAAAACCCACGCACAACAACCGGTACCTCGATTATAGATCACATCATTCTATCCATGTCAGAAGAGGAGTGGTGAAGAGCTTGTATTATAGAGCCAGGAGAGTAGTGATGGAGAAGGAGGACCTATGGAAGGAAGAACATCATTTGTTTTTATGGAGAATGGTTATCTGCAAGCCTTCATCAACCTTTCCTCTGTAGATGAATCGTAACACAGAAAGCAAGACTAGTACACCGATACAGGCAATCAGGAGTCTGAATAAAAGGACCCCATGGTAGTAATTGCTTATGTATTACGGATGAGTAAAGACATCTGGTGTGTCCACAGGAAGTTTAACAAATTCATTTTCAGATTCGGAAGAACTTTGTGGGCACAATTGAGCAAAGTAAAGGATGTAATTACTAGTTAGTATGCACTCATGCGTTGTATACTGCATCCCTTCCAGCTGTTGGAAGTACCACACTGGGGGGACCAACAGAAGACTGGAGACGAGAGCATAAAGATGCTTGAAAAAGCGTGCTAAAGAGATATCTGCAATTGCTGAACATGCATGGAAAAATGGATGCCCTATTCTGTGGGAGGAAGCTACTAGATCCAGAAGACAGAAGAAACTGCTGTGAAAAAGGCATTTTTCATCAGCCTAGCACCAAAGTGTGAGCAGTTTAATCACGATTATGGAATGGACTTCCCTGACTGTTGGGTGGCTGCTCTCAAGAGCCTTAATTAACTACGACCACCATTTTGTTTGTATTTTAGTAGTCGATCATTCTTTGTAATGTGTTTTCAGTAATCTATAGTACGTCTTTTATAAAATTATTTTATTACTATTACATAATCTCTTCTTGAGCCACACCATTCAATGATATCGGTGCTTTACTGGAACTAACCAAGTGCATAGCATCCATTTGTCAAGCAGAGAGTAATCTTTACAATGGTAAAATGTATACTTGACTCCATCTTTATGTGGAGCCAACTAGTGTCTTATCAAGTAGTTGTAGCAACTGTAACCTAATGCCTCTTATATCGCGGACTCTATAAAAGTTAAATGGCGTCCTTTGTGGACCATGTTCACTCTCCCTTCCCAACAAAGGCTTGCTAACTGTGGCCCATATCCTCCAGACTCCCAGCACAGGGATAACAAACTGGCCATGGCTATCAGCTATTTAATTCCTTTCCTTTGTGACAGTTTGGTAAGCAAGGAGAATATAGAGCAAGATAGTTTTTAAAAAAATACAGATTTATATATATGCTAAGAGAAATAATCTGATATGCTTGCTACCTGGCAGTGGTTTTCCACCTTGGCATAAAATATCTGTCTCCATTTGCCAAAGCCAACCGCAAGTTCCAGCCCTTTTTAAAAACTATCTTGCTAATTTCTCTCACCGCCGTCCCCCATTGATGATGCAAAAACATCCGTTGCCACAGAAAGGAGCTGTTTTTTTATCGAGAATAGTTTCCCCACTAGCAAAGAAGGGATCGTACATATATACCAGAGATTCAGGAAAAAAGAGGGGGGGGGAGGGATGGTGGAAGAAGAGAAAAGGGATCATTTAGAAATTTGCCCAGGGATTCAATAGCCGAGGTTAACATGTGTGACTTTCAATATAATATGGGAAAAACCTGGCTGGCAGTGTTTTATTGATGGACTAATTCCATCGCACTGATGGGATGGCCATATGAGACTAACCCTGGCCATAGATATATATATTATGCCCCGGCACTGATGAAACTCCGAATATATACATGTATGTCCTACAGATTTGATCAATACCTTCCTGTTTTTATTCTAGCTGAATAGGCCTCCTGCTTATTCACTTCTATGTTAGCTGAATAGCTGGTGGATACTTCAAGATAGCTGAATAGCAAGAACAAGGTTTTCAATTCAAGCTACAAGAGGTACACAGCGTAACTATCTGTTCCACTTGTCGCTCAATGCCAGGAATGTAGTTGCCTGGACTCTCATTGGTAAGTTGTAGCATGCAGTGCGCATTATTTTTATCATTCTTTGTTCTTAATTATACATTAATTTATATTTGCCACCCTTCTTTCTTCATCAATCTTTGTCGATTATTTATACATATCTATTTGATGATGGCCTAGCTTAAGGGTTCACAGGCTCTACAATTGAGATTTCCTTCACTCTCAGTGCAGTGATAGCATTTACATTATGCAGAAACAGTCTGAATCTATGATACATTAAATTGTATTATTTTTGTGTTTAAATAAAAACATTTTTGGCTTGTCGATTTATGTATCGTGTATTTATCTTGTTTTATAATAATAAAACTTAATTAATACATTACACAGGTTTTTATTACAACAGTTTCTTGGTCACATTTCAAAGTGTCAACCATCTTGGTCGTACTCTCTAATGCTCTTTATGATGCAAGTGTCATTAAAGGAGTCCCTTGTCATGTATGCACATGTGCTAATTATATTTTAAAACTTTATCATATTGTGACAAAGTTGTGAAACGAAACTCTTACTGTGCCTCTCTATATGGAGGTGCTCCTTGGAACTGCAGCTGTAAGCAGTCTTGAAATCAATTACGTCCTATTTAAGAAGAATCTAAAAAGAATCTGGAAACTCCTATAAGAAGAATATGTAAACAAAAGAATCTGGAAACTCCTACATAAGAAGAATCTGGAAACTCCTACATAAGAAGAATCTATATATATAAGACAGTGCATTATGGTTTCTGCATGCCACAGTTGAGTTGGTGTTTAGAGAAAATATATAAAAGACTATTTTCACATCTTCTTGCTAGAGCTTGTCTCTCTGACATGCTTTTGCACTGCCTTCACAAACAGTTTTATGTTCAATATTTAAATTCTTAAAGGCCTGCTAATTTTCCCCATTCCTCATAATTTGCAATTATGTAAGCTTAATTTTGATCATTTAATCATATCTCGTTCATATGGTGTGTGACTAAGGTATATAACAGGTCTCTTCAGAGCACTCATAGCCAGGGCCTGACTGGGAGAACAAAAGAAACCTGGGCAAGAATAAAAAGTACTGGCCCACAATATATCAGTATTGGTTATGGTATGGTCCGACTGGGGTGTGGGCTACCAAGTTCACCCCCGGCACATAGCTACCTTGTCCCCACGTGATGAGAACCATGTCCTTGCGTGCACACATGTATGTGTGATGTGCGTGACAGGATGGCAAGGGGGGGGGGGGGGGGGGGGGGGAAATAAACAAATAATTAATAAATAAATGAAGAAGGGTAAATATAATTGTATAGCTATGGATTAATGATTTTATATTCACAAATAATACACTAGGACTGGATAAATAATAAATACAATATTTAAAAAATGAAATAAAATACAGGATCAATTGAAGAATAGTCACCCGGGCCGAGATCTTCTGAAGAATAGTCACCCGAGCCGGAACCTTCTGAAAGTATAGTCACCGAGCATTGGGAATTGGAGGGCAATATGATCACACAGGCTCTGGAATGCATTCTGAGAGAAAACCCTAGCCCTAGCCCTAGTCCGAGCTGGGATCTTCTGAACAATAGTCACCCGGGCCACGCTCGGGTGACTATTCTTCAATTGACCCGATAAATATATATACAGCTATAGATAAATGATTTACAAAATAATACACTAGTACTAAAAATACTATTAGCAAACACCAACAACACACAAGTTAGGGTGTACAATTATTTTCAATACTATGTACACAATCAAAAGTGTTGGCTGTATCAAATTTAGGCTCTTGTAACCACCCAACCCATTCTACATAGTCTGATGTATGATACCTCTTTCACTAGCAGTTCCTTTTGCCACCTGGCCTGTTCTAAGATGGTGGCTTCTTCTCGGAAGACAGGCTGTCTATTGTCTCACGCATGTTCAGCGATTGTAGATTTCTCTTTAGCACACTTTTTAGAGTTCTTTCATTCCGATCTCTAGTCTTTTGGTCTCCCCTGTGTAGTACTTTACACAGCTGCAAGGGATACAGTACACAACACATATTAGTTGGTAATTCAGCCTTCACCCTATTAAGTGCTCGGAGTTCCTTCCTGGCTGAAAACCATTATCTTGAATTTCTTACAGATGCTTCTGATGTCTTCTCTCATTCCTGTTAAAAGGGGATTATTACCATAGGATCCTATCTACTTCTAGGCTCCTCACTTCCTGTTTGGTGCCTTTATCTTTTCTGCCTTTAGATGTGCCTTCTGAGGAAAGGTGCCATTATGACCCTGCTCACTTCCATAGGTCCTCTTCTTCGTCACTATTCCTGTCCTAACACAATCTCTTCACAACTCCTCTTCTGACATGGGAGGGTGATGTGACTTCTAATCAGTGCATGAGTGATGGTGATGATGTAATATCAAGTGTTTGTGACATGTCATGTGCGTTCATTGAAAATCATTTCCAAATTTCCAAAAATTAATTTCCACCCACATGCTAACCACATACTTACATTAGGTGCATGGAAACAATCTTTGTTGTATAGAGTGGGGCGTCCTCTAGCCACAGCTACTAAGTTCTTGCACTTGCCAATTAAGAGCTATATAGAACTGAGCATGCAGGTTTTGAGATCCTCAAGTTTGTAACTTTGGCATGGTTATACCTATTGAAATTTTTTTTTGTATCATCTCACCCTCACCCCACACTCCAAGCAGTACAGTTCATTTAACATAGAACATTACAGATATGTATGTCCTAGTCTTTATTAATTTATTACAGTACAAGTCATCTTACCTCATTTGCTGTAATTATTTTATTATTTTTGTACTGAAGACGAATGCTGTGGTTCCCCCCCTCCAAGTCACGACTCAGAAATCATGAGCGTATTAACCCAAACACTGACTGAGAAGCAGCACAGAATTGCAGAATGCTGTCAAAAGCAAAGCGACGAGGACAAACTCACTGTGACGTCCTTACAAGGGCGTAGGAACTGCAGCGGCCGGAGCGGCTTACCAAAAAAAAAATAATAATAATAATAATAAATAAAATAAAATAAATTAAAAAATTGCGCGCAAGTGAAGAGAAGAAGCTTCAGTGGTCAGATGCAGCCTTCATTACCAAGGGCTTCTCCAATTGGAAGGATATACTGCAATTACAAAAATTAGAAAGCCTAGAAACTCGTCTTCTGCCACAGGCTCCTGCGAGGACCTCAGGAGATTGACTATAAAATCTGCTTAACTTGCATATCAATTGGACTTTAATCCCATGAATCTTGTTTAAATATTTAAATAAATCATTAAATAAAATATATATACTCGAGTATACAACCTTATCACTTGGTAACATCACTTGGTAAATAAATGCTGAGTGAGACACAGCTCCTGTTTTTGTCTAGTTCTTTACAGTTTTAATGTCTTACTTCCTGATTACAGAGTTAATTTCTTATAATATCTTTACAGTTTATAATAAATATATTGTGTCTATTATTTTATCCTGGGTTGTATCCATGTTTGAGTAAACCTGGGTAAAACCGGGTAAAGTGTATTTAACCTAACCCGGGTTATACCCAAGCCCTGAGTAAAACCGGCGAACTCTGCCCACAAACATCGCACTGATCGATTGAGTTTAGTAGAGATAGGCAATGAATTTATCAGAGAATCTATATAGTCGCCAAGAAAATATCTTTGATAAATTTAAACAAACTGATTTAGACCTGATAATATATGTGATGTAATAGCAACAACTATATATCTTATGAGAAACAATAACATAATTGTATATAGTAATGGTGATAATAGCACTTCAAGCATCGTCAAGGGATGGGTCCTGGCTTGTAGTGTGCCCATCATTGCAGCAAGTTCCCTCTGACTGACATTAGGTAAGGTTTGAAAATGCATGCATGAAGTTGTTTTTTGTAAGTTTCCAAACCAAACCCACCTTTGTAAAACCACACCCTGGTGTGGCAAGGCGAAAAATTTGACAGGGCCTCTACACTTAAGAATTGCTTCCTACGCCCCTGCCTTAATAAGTGTGCTTGTCGAATGCTTGTACTCGGTGCGCACCTTCAATATATACTTTGGGGGGTGCCTACACCAAATTTTCCCCCCGTTTTTTTGTGGTTACCACTTCATAAATAGCTCTTCTCTGTGTGTGCTCTCTTTTGATACCAAAATATTTTTCATAGGTGTAACTATAGCCAAGTTACTGGAGCTAAAGTGTGTGTGTGTGTGGGGGGGGGGGGGGGGGGGAGGGGGGGGGGTACCTCAAAACGATTTTTCCGCATAAATATCTCCAGATTGCGGAGAGTTGAAATTAGCAATTAGTGTTTTCATTAGGAACCCTGGTTGGAAAATGAATTTCGTTAAAATTCGTTTTAGCGGCTCTACCGTTACACCTGAAGTCTAATTTGTTGTAAGTGAGGGATTCCTGTTGGTCGACTAGGATTACAGTTCACCAAAGAGGATTCAGGTATGTTTATATTCGAGGTATGTTTATATTCACTGCTGATATAGAATATAGAAGCTTCACGTAGTCAAAGTTAAGGATCTCAAAACCTGCACGACAAGCGCTCAGCAGTGTAATGATTTACTGTGTGCGTTTTATTGTTTGAGGTTAGCTGTGGCCTGCTGTGATTGTAACATCCATGATGGGTATGAACATCACACTGGGTTGTAGTAATTGGTTCTCAATGAACTTTCAGTTGATATAATAACATGACTATATGACTTTTTCAATAATCAACTTGAAATTGTATTCTCTCGATAAGCCGTCACCAGGAATGATGAGTCACTAAGACTTAGTGAGCCTGCTATATACCAGTAGCTAGCTATCCACCATGTTTGAGCCTTGAGATAGACCATCACTAAGTGCATACAAACAATAAATGACAATTGATTACTACTTAGTGGAAAAAACACTATTTTAACGATTATTACAGCAAAATAATGATTAAATAATGATTATAAAGAATATAATGAGTATAGTGAATTATAAAGAGTTTGTTTGTGGAGACGATGGGGGAGGTGTCAAAGACACCCTAGGTGCTAAACCTTAAGTATTGCCTCTTCTCCCACCATTGAACACATATCCCATTGTAATTCTGTCTACCCTATCCAACTCCTCTTCCTTCACCCCTGCTACTGATCTACCCAACATTAGGCCAACTCTCCCTTCATCATCTTCATTTCTCCATTCTACCACCCATTCTTCAGATCAATGCCATCTACCACATCCAATAATCTTTGATCACCAGCAAACTCCCCACAGTACAACAAGAAATGCACAACAGTTTCCACAACACTTTCATCATAATTATAGTTCACATCTACCATCCTAACACATACCACAACTAATCTTGTCAACCCAAGAGTCATTCCGGTGCCAACCTAAATCTCAGCCTCACTTCCCCTGAGTTACTAGTTAATGAATCCTCTCATCTACCTTTCTAGTACAAACTCTCCTTTAGCTAACTTATACAACTTGAGGCTGGATTTCCCTCCCACTTCTTCCCGCCACTCTTCCTTATGAACATCCCTTACACAACTCCTCCATGTCGCACTTGAGCCTACTATCTCCAACTCTCCTTCCCCCCAAACTTCCTTTTCAGCTCACAAAACTCTGCCCACCAACCTGGACAATCACTTAACAGTACCACGACTTTTTTCACTAGCCTATCTTCACTCATTCTCTGCAACCTCCAATCCAAATAAAACTTTCTTTTCTTCCCTTCTCTTCTCCAGCTCCTCCAGCCCAGGTCCCCTCTTACTGCAACCCCTACAACTATTACTCCCTCCAACCAGTTTCCCCCCAATGTTCTCTTGAATTCATTCCAATTTCTTCCCTCCTGTCCACCATACTTCAGATGCATGTTCTAGACATGGCCTAGCTAGCAACTCCGATATTAGTTTACCTCGGTCCATCTCCATCTCTCCATTCACCCTGCTCATCTCTGCCTTTTCCTTCATCTTCTCCAAATGAACATTTCCTCTCATTGTCAAACCATAGGATAACAAAAGCTTTATGGAAACACATTGGATCAATATCACGCTGGATTAATGCAGGTTGAAGTAGATTGACCCTATACCTATTGGGACATATGCTTATGCTATTCAAATACTGTGAACCCTTCAACCAGACTTAATTCAGTTGAATTTTGAGCTAGTATAAGGTAAAGCGTACGCTCGAAGTTCAGCATATGTTTTTTGAGCATAGATTATATATAGCAAGTGCAATGCTTACACCAGCAATGAAAAAGGTAACTAGTAGATAACTACACCAACAGCACTATAAATTTAAAAAACACACATATGAATTGGTACAAAGGCTTTTTAGATCATGCCTTTAAATGTCCAGATGTGCTTGCTGTAATGATTGATTGGCTGAACACATAGTGGAATACAGACTCACAACCTTAATGATTGTTGACAAGATCTGAGGAATGAATGGAAAACTTCAAATTATATATCAAGTCATACCTCTCATTAAATGCTTAGCCTTCTTAATTTAGGCTATCATACCTTTTGTTGGCTGAGCTGATTCAAATTCCATTCTGTAGTATCTTTAAATTCAAATTATTCTGTACATATAGAAGTATTCCTGTTTGACCCCTGTTTCAAAATGGTAGCCCCCCTCCCCCCCTCCCTCCCACCCCCAAACAACAACAAAAAATTCACTCTGGGAGCTTGTGAAGGATTGGATGAACTGATAATTGGGGGAGGATGGTGCTTGGGGTTTCATTATTGAACTCTTATGTCATACAGGGTATTGTATCGTGTATCGAGTGTAAATGACTGTTTACGGTAAATAAGGCAGTAGTGGCTGCACTTCTTATATTATGGCGATTTTTCATTTCTGTATAGCTAAGCATAAGGAAGGTAATAATTCTTAGGTTTAGTATATAAGAGTTGAGCTTTGTATATTTGTCATGATTTACACGCTATTTTCATGATCAACATCAATTCTTCTCAATCTTCAAAGGCACACTGTTTCTCCATAAGCTACCATTAGATGGATCCTTTACAGAGCTTCTTAGTTCAATTTCAATTTAACAAGAGAACTTTCCATGCCTTGCCAAGGTAGTAAACCTGCTGCTCACAAAACCATTATAAACCTTGAAATTTGCATCTATCTATCTTTACCCCACGCAGAACTTTTATACCACATGTCTATTTAGTCCCATAGAGCATTCTACTTCAACCGCGCACTTGTCAGAGAGATCCACTAAGGATGCTTGAATAATGGAAATTACAAGGAATCTGATCTGCCCTGTCCAGGTGAAATTGAATAGCCCTGAGAACAGTCCGACCATGTAATTATAGTAATGACATGAATTCATCAGCACCTGCACATTTTCACTGCAAAGAAATTATCACTCAGAAACTTACTCTTGTGAAGGGGCAATTGTTGAGGGGGGGGCAATTGTCGAGGGACTTAAACCAAAAATACAAAACATTTAACAAAAGTTTGTCGTTACGACTGGAGCTCGAGGCTTCAATATATGAACTTAGTATAATATATAATAGACCTCATTGTATGCTCCAAACACAAAACACACCAAACACACACACAAACACACACCACACTAACCAAACACACACACACAAACAACACACCCATACCAAACACACACACAAACACATACCAAATACACACACCAAACACACACACAAACACACACCACACATACCAAACACACACAAACACATACCAAATACACACACCAAACACAAACACACACACACCGAACACATGCACTAAACACACACACACGTATCCCACCACCACACACACACATACCAAACACACACACACACACACACTGAACACACACATACAGATGTACATGCACACCACACACAGGCACACACGTACTAAACAAACCAAACACACACCACACATACCAAACACACACCAAACACACACACCGAACACATGCACTAAACACACACACATGCACATACACCACCACCACACACACACATACCAAACACACACACAAATACCAAAGACACACACACACACTGAACACACACACACCGAACACACACACACACTGAACACACACACACCGAACACACACACACACACAAACTGAACACACACACAGAAATGTACATGTACACCACACACAGGCACACACATACTAAACATACCAAACACACACCACACCGAATACATGCGCTAAACACACACACATGCACGTACATGCACCCCACCACACACACACACACACACACACACCGAACACACACACACACTGAACACCACACAGAAATCTACATGTACACCACACACAGGCACACACATACTAAACACACCAAACACACCCCATACCGAACACATGCACTAAACACACACACACACACGCAGGTACATGCACCACACCACCACACACACACACACACACACCAAACCAAACACACACACACACTGAACACACACACAAAGATGTACATCAGTCATGTAACACCACACACAGGCACACACATACTAAACACACCAAACACACTCATACCCCCACCCCACTTCCACACACACACCAAACACACACACACCATATATACCAAATTTCAAGCCAAGCTACAAGATTTCGAAGTTCAAACAATTTTTTACACCCTCAATAATTAGCCAAGCCCCATCCATTTGTATGGCAACAGGTCCATTGAGTTCGAGTCCCCGAGTAAGATCATGACCTCTAGTTCAGGGTAGTAGCTGAAAATATCCCCAAGGTGCCTCATCAGCCACGGCCATTTAATTTTCCCAGGGGATCATTTGGCAAAAATAAAATTCAGCCAGAGTGGTTCACACATCCTTCTATGATGAGGCAAAAGATGTTATGTTTTGCCATCTCTGCCTCATGACGCTAGAAAAGGAGAACGAAGACAGACTATCTTGATCCAGCCTTTGTATTAATATAATTAGTCACATCCCATTCTAGAAATCATTTTAAAACCACAACCACTTCCTTGCCAGCCCATTCAAAATCTCCTTGCTATGGGCCTGCTGACACCACGCAACACACCACACACACACACACACACACACACACACCACACACACACACCACACACACACACACACACCCACACCAGTGAAAGCCTGTACCACTTCTCTAATACAGCCAGCTAGCTAGCTGAGGCTAGAAAATAAAGTAGATTGCTAACTTGGCACATTGACTAGCTATCAATAATAATAGTTAACAAGATACCTCAATGCAGGTCAGTTATGCATGCACAGTCACAATGTGTATACAGCATTCACATATCAACATGCACACTGTCTGACCTACCTGAGTGGAGACCTAACACTGTATTCTAGGTCTGAGCATCATATTTAGAGGTTGCCTTCCTTATCCCTTGAGGGCTCATCAGGAAAGCGCTCTCAAAAAAACTCTCAGCTGAATAAAACAACTCAATAATCAACTTCTTGTTATGATGAAGGCTAGAGCGTCAAAACGTCGAGAGTGTAAATTTCAAGTCGATTATTGAGAAGGTCATTGTAATTTCGTTACGTCAACTCAGAGTCTTTGAGAGAACTTCTTTAGCTAAAGCATCTAGCTGAAACATTGAATTTTTTTGAGAAAGTCAATTTTCAGTAGGTACTGTGATTACTAATGTGTAAAAAAAGAAGATTTATTTTCCCAACTCAACCATAATATAGATAGTCTTAGCATCCCATTATTCTTGATGAAATTTCCTGATGAAAACTAGAGCATGTAGCCAAAACATTGAGGAAAAAGTTGAAGTTGATTGTTGATAATTTAACTGAGAGTTCCTTGAGAACCTCTAAACCTAAACTAAAAGAATATCACAATTATTTGTCCGAGTGGCTGCAAAGAAGCCAAATGGTTTCCTCACAGAATCGTCCAGCTGAAACTTGCCCAGCGACATTAAAAGCATTGAAGTGTTTTTTGTGGTGTATTTATCTAGTACACAAACCAAATAAACTATTTTAGCTGATTGACTACCTAGACCCGGCATTGATGAAACCTTAGAAAACAGGCAATGAAGTATGCATCAGTCTAAAGCATGGAATGCCTTCTGCTACATGGCTACTTATTCTTTTTTCTGTTGTGGCTTTTGTCCAAGGCATCGACTACTGCTCCCTGCTGCAGATTTTCCTCATTTTTAAGCTATTTAGAATGTAAATGCAATAAGCTGCAGCTTGCTATCAGGATCAGCTCCAATGAGGATAACAGCTATATGAGTTGCCTGGCAAAGTTACCTAGGATTAACGCACCAAACAGCTGAACTGAGTGTAGGTTATCTATAATAAAATCACCTAACAATAACCTTCTCAATAATCAACTTGAAGTTGTACTCTCACATGAGCTAGCTTGATTGAGTCATTATCAAAGTTTCCAGCCCGACGACCTTGCCCATTGCATCGAGAAACATTAGTTGTTAAAAAAATTTATGAACGGGCCTATTATATGAAAATATATAGCTCTACGTTAGAGGGAATAAAGAGGGAAGGAGCATAAATCCTAAAAGGTAAATTTCAAGGTCTTTTTAAACCTATTTATGCCTTCCAGTTTGCTACTTTAGCAAAGGATTCAAGGCATGCTTTGGGATAGTAGCAATTGTTTAGGATGTTAAAAATCTGCCAAAATGGGTTTTAGCTGACCTATGATCTTTAATTTTTTTGTCTCTTAGCTGGCTGCTATTTTTAAATAGTGGGTCAACCAATATAGTGAGTGTTGCACTCATCGAGTAAGAAATGGTTGTTCATGATCCATGTGTGATCTATTTTTTATTCTGTAGGTTTACGTTCACAGTACAAAGATGAAGACTCTTCAATTGATTCTTGCTTTATTTTTGTGCACAGCGATTTTTACTGCTTTCTCTTATATCTGCTTATCAGTGCACTCCCAAAAATCGTTCGTCAACCATGAATGGTTGCAATCCCTCAACAGCTACTTTTGGGATGGAGTCGAAGCCTCCAATCAAAACTCTGACAGTATCGACAGTCGGGATATACGATTACCCTTGCCAGCAGAGAAACCAAACAACCCTTTTTCTTATCTTCGTGGCACCCCTATATCCAAAGATCTCATTGTGCATAGTGCCATCTTTGACAGCAGATCTCGAAATAATCACAAGAACGTGACCATGATCCTCATCGGAGCTAATAGAACCATCTACGATTCTAAATGGATCACTGGGTGTGGAGTAGGAACTAAGTCTGCAAAAGACTATCTCGTTCGTCTCGTGCAAGAGGATAAATTAATGCACGTGAGATTACAAGGAAACTGGCCACCGTATGAACAGCTAGTTGTGGAATGCTATGATATCGCTGGTACCAATGGTAGTAGAGCTTTCGTGACCTACAAGACTTCAGAAACATCCTCCACATTTGTGGTTGAATCGGAAGTACCATATATGATTCCAGCACCGAAAGTGAAAGCTTCAGGGAAGCACAATTTCACTGTACTGGTTTGCACTAAAGCACATACCAGAGGTATTACCTTCCTTCCTGAGTTTATCAGATACCAAAGGACAGTTGGTGTGGATCATGTGCACATTACTATCGCTGACACCTTCATTATGGATGGAGGTTTTCGTGATCGTCTAATGGTCGATCCAGTTGTACTTGAATTTATCAAGAATGGATTTCTTACGATCCGCATATGGAATGATTGGTACAATGGAAAAGAGAACTATGAGCGCTCAACGATCCTTCAGTTCCATGACTGCATGTACCGTTTCCGAGAGACGTATGATTACGTCTTCAACCTCGATTCAGATGATTTTTTCAACCCTCGTATATCGGGACTAACCCTGAAAGATGTCATTTTCAAGTACTGTTATGTGAAACCAGCTGCTTCTTGTGCTTTCCGATGGCTCTTTTACTATCCCGAACGAAGTGGTTTTAAGAGCAAAGTGGGCCCAGATGGAAATGTCACGAATCACTTAAACCCCCGCCCAGCCAGAGATGCTCAAAACCGCTTGAAATCAGTTCATTCGACGGCTTCTCTCTTAGATACTTCCTTTCATGATGCCAAATGCAAGACGTGCC
The DNA here is from genome assembly GCA_028752905.1 of Cladorhizidae sp. MBARI D1340-BT2. NCBI lineage: Eukaryota > Metazoa > Porifera > Demospongiae > Poecilosclerida > Cladorhizidae > Cladorhizidae sp. MBARI D1340-BT2. The sequence goes on along the minus strand of JAQNBH010000014.1, from coordinate 26,620,694 downwards.
TTCTGCCAGGCTACAAGGTGGTAGATGTTCCAGCTAATGTGGCGTATGTGGCTCACAACAGAATGTACATGGGGAAGGGTTAGTACCTGGATGCAAGCAGCAGCAGTAGCCAAACCTATAACTACGTTATTAAACATAGCAAACTTAAACATAGCAAACTTAAATAATATTCTTGTTGACATTTTCTATTATGCTTTCCATCATAAATTTCATGGTTATATATTAAATTTTAAATTTCAATACGCATGCTATTCGGTTAGCCTGCTTTTGTATTTTAACTTTTAACTTTTTTTTAAACAAGGAAAACATAATATTAATTATACTAGTACTACATCACATTCAAAGTGAGATTGTAAAGTTAATAGTTGATGATGGGGGGGGGGGGGAAGTTAAATACTGCCATCAACCCACGCAGAACATGGTGGTAGCCTGCGTGACCACATGGCAGCATTTCCCTTCCACAGACATAGAGCCAGACGCTGGTAGAGGTGGCGGGTTGTTTCTGCCAGAACTGATCTTGAGCGCTGTCCCAACTGATGGCCGATTCTGGAGATGGTAATGGTGGCTTCTTCGCTCCAGCCACCTGCGATTCTACCACGAGGGCAGGGGTGGATCCAGGGGGGGGGGGGTTTCTGGGGTTGCAACCCCCCCATAACGTTCTAAACACTAGCTCCACCTCCAGTTTCTTTGTTAGTATAGACACTTTGTTAGATATAGACACCTGTTAGATATAGACACTTGTTAGATATAGACACTTTATTAGATATAGACACTTGTTAGATATAGACACTTGTTAGATATAGACACTTTGTTAGATGTGGCTGTGCAGCTATATAGTTCATTTTGCATCTGCCATCAATATTGAAGTAGAAAGAGGCCATCACCCAGGGATTGCACCCAGCTGACAACTTTTTTTAAAAGGTAAGATGCTAGTATATGAACAATAAGGGTTAAGAGTTGAATGCTCAATTTATAATAGCCTTCTAATTAATGTAGAATCGAGTCTGGGTCCCATATCCCTGTGTCAACGACTGCTGATGATGGTAACTCTAGTGCATCAACTGATATAGATTCATTTGTTCAATCGCCATCAATGACAGTCACAACCACTACATCGATCTCTTCCTTGTCAATGCCAACTACTGTTTCTCAGTTATGCTCAGCAACAATTGATACGATGACTACATCACTCAGTGTAGTTCCGTCAACTAGTGGACAGGTGGACTTAGGGACAATAGTTGAAGCCGCTCAAGGTAACTGGGATAAGCTTAGGTCATTAGCAAATAATATCATCCCAGATGAGCAATATCTTTCTCATCATTCCAAACCTTCTTCTTCTGATCATCTTCATTCACATCAGGTTACCAAAGTATGGAGTGTATCCTTCCAGCTTGAATGGTTAGTACAATTTCCTTGGCTTTCATACAGCACTGTTCTTGCAGGTGGTCTTTGCAGATATTGTATAGTTTTTCCAGAGCAGCCGGGTAGAGGCAGTGTTTGTGGAGTTGGCAATCGTTCTGGTTTGTTAGTTTTGTCCCCATACCAGAAACCATACTCAAAAGCACTTGGCAAGGATGGTGTACTTGTATGCCATGATCAGACTCAAATGCATTGCCGTGCAGCTGAGAGGGTAGACCTTTTTCTCAATTTTAACCAACCAGATGAAAGGATAGATACAAGGCTATTGAAACAGAGCAACCAACAAGCTGAAGAGAACAGGCATGTTCTCCAGCAGATAGTTTTGGCTGTAGAGTTTTTGGCAAAGCAAGCACTACCATTCAGAGGCCACTCTGACTACAGAGTGGATTTCTCAGATGAAGATCTCAACAGGGGCAATTTTGTAGCCACACTTCAAAGCTAAGACAGATAAGCTCCTACACAAATACCTTCTCTCAGCTAAAAGGAACGCGAAGTATATATACCAGCAAGACCATTCAAAATGAGGTTATTCACATATATGCATCTAAAATTAGAGAGCATATAACTGAACAGCTCCGAGGAAAAAAATTGCCTTTCACCATCATTGCTGATGAAGCCACAGATCCTCATTCTAATCAAGAGATTCTTTCTGTGTGCTTCAGGTATGTTGATCTGTCCTCCCCCACTGATCCTCATATCAAGGAGTGCCTGATTAGCTTTGTCTACTTGGACCGAGCCAATGCTTTATCCATTTCAAGAAAGATTCTTGAAACAGTTTCTAGTCCTTCAGTTTCTTTAGATCCCTGTAGAATTAGAGGGCAAGCTTATGATGGAGCATCTGTGATGTCATCCGGCATTGCAGGAGTTCAATCTAAAGTCAAGGAGGTCAGCCCACTAGCTCTGTACACACACTGCTACTCACACTGCCTTAATCTTTCAATTGCCAGAGCGTGTCTTGTTCAGGAAGTACGAAACTTGATTTTAGTTATAAATGAAGCACACCTCTTTTTAGCTCACAGCACTAAGAGACAAAACCTTTTTGAACTTACAGTCAATGAATTTTTGCCTTCTTCAAAAGCAAGAAAGCTTCCAGGAATGTGTAAGACAAGATGGGTGGAGAGACATACATGCTTTGAAGTGTTTCTTGAAATGTATGAGCCACTTATCACTTTCTTAGATGCCATTTTGTGTCCTACTGATTACCCAAATTTAGGCTCATCAGATGGGAGCTGGAATTGGGATACTGAGACAAGAGTGAAAGCACAAGGTCGGAAAGCTGCTCTCTCTTCAAACTCTTGCTGTTTTTATAATCACCAAGAATGTTCTTGATGAAGTAAAAATACTTGCTTCAAAACTTCAGAAGCAGGATCAAGATATATATGAAAAGTTACTGAAGCTATTGAATGCTTGAAAACCCTCAGAAAGACTATTGACACCGTTTTTAGCTTGTGGTATTGTGAGGTACTTGAACTGGCTGAGTCAATTAGTGTGAGTGAGAGTGTTCCAAGAAAGGCAAGCATTCAACAGAATCGAAGCAACACTCCAAGTCAATCAGCAAAAGAGCATTACAAGAGAGTCATTGCTATACCAGTGCTGGATTCATTCATTAACCAGTTGGAGGAAAGATTTCAAGGTGAGGGAAAACAAAGTCATATGCTTTTGTGCCTTGTGCCTTCAGTGCTCAACTGCAATCCGAGTGTTCAACTATCACAACATATAGATGACCTTCTGTACTGGGAACAAGATCTTCCATGTTCCTTGTCTCTCAAAAGTGAACTAAGAAGATGGCAATCATTGTGGAAGCATAAGAGAGACAAAGATGAGGCTACCATCCCCAACAATCTTCTCCTAGCACTTAGCTCTTGTGACTCTGAAACTTTCCCAAACATTCATTGCTTACTAGTCATTGCTTGCACTCGGCCTATCACCAGTGCTGAAGCAGAACGATCATTTAGTTTGCTCAGGAGGATAAAGACATATACAAGGTCGACTTTGACTGAACAACACTTTTCTGATCTTGCTGTAATAGCCATGAACTATGGAGTGAGAGTGTCAGTTGATGATATCTGCCATGCTTTTGTGCAGTGTCACCCGAGAAGGCTCTTTCAAGCTTCACTATTTATTGACTGAAAATAGTTTCCTGTTTATCTTTAGTTGCTGTTCTTTTAAGCTGATAAATATTCTTATTCATTACACATAGTACAGTGTGCATGGGCTAGTTCTCCACCCCTGCACCCCCCCCCCCCCCCCCCCCCCCTGTACCTTTCTAAAATTCTTGGATCCACCCTGGCATCTTCCTTAGGTTGTTAGTAGCAGGCAGCCAGGACCATAGCCCGGAATAAGTAAGGAGCACTTGCACTATTACTCACAATTCTTTTTAAAGGATACCATGTTCAATTTTACATTTCTTGTTATAATAATGTTGGATGGAAAGGTGGCATTGCTTTTGGGGAAAGATGTGGAGGGAGTAAGTGATGCAGTGATGGAGGAGGTGGGTGAGTGTGTTATGTATTGGGTAGGGAAGTGGTGGCAGAGGAGAAAGGAATTGTTGTATGGTCAGCTGAGGAATGATCTTTGGTCCACTCCTGTCCCCCCCTTCCTGAGCAGCGGGACACTCGTAACTTAATATTGTGGATAATTTTATTAATTAAGTACTGTTAACTTCTTTTTAAAATATAGATTGTTATTAGGTTAGTTACTTAAATAGTTTCACACTGTGCTGTATTATATATGTGATGGCCTTAACAGGCTCAGCAATAGCAACATTAAATCATAATGTTGGTGATGATATGTCTTGTTATATAATTGCCAAGAGAAATGCAGGACGGTGCTCTCTTGCAAAATGATTAACGATCTGATCATGATTCAGGAAAGAAAGGATTTCCGGGCAACATGGAAACCCCCGTGGCTATGGCCATGAGTAGTTCATCAACCCCCCCAATCTAAAATTCCTGGATCCACCCCTGCGAGGGGGATAACTCGACTCCCACGGAACGACAAGCTTCACTGTGGGCGGCCAGCTTCCTCTCCTCACCTACTCGCAGTGCATGGCCCTTGGTGGTGGCGGCTCCGGCAAGTGTGAGAGGTTGCATTGTCGTCACATCCAAAGCTGCAGGACGCCCCCTAGGGAGATAGATGTCGGCTGGGCGGCTGCGCGAACCAGGAATGAGAGATGGCCCTCCTAGGTGCCAGCTAGAAATGCGTGCGGTTTTTTTTGCGTACGAGCCGACATTTCCGCGTTGGCTTCAGCTGTGTCTTTGGAGAGGTAACGCAGTCATGTGGTTGCGTCGTCTTCTAACCCTATCTCCTAGGGTGGACGGGCAGGCCTGAATATGGACTATTTCTGTTGTTGTTGGTTCTGTGCAGGTGGAAAAAGAAGCGGAGGGATACCAAAGCTACGGAACAAGAACAGCGAGGCAATGAAGGCAGAGAAACTCTTCAGAGGCGGCAACCCGAGTCACCAGTACCAGCACCAGAAGTGCCACCACCCACCAATCTTGATGAAGACCGGTGTCATATCCTACCCGGACGTTATTATTTAGAAAAAGCGTCCGGCCGGACGTTATAATTTAGAAAAAAGCGTCCGGGGTAACGCGTGGACCTACCCTATCGAATAGCGCAAGACTTTCATTTTAAGTGCCAATAGACTTTCATTTGCATTTTGATAGCAAATTGAATAGAATTTCATTTGCATCCATATAAGTGTAATAATATAATAACTTTGATAGAAAGTTGATCCTCCTGGAGAACAAGTTTGATAGCAAGTTGCTGCTACTGTAGGGAGCTGCTGCAAGCCTTACACATCCACTGTTACTCAACAGGTGGTTGAGTTAGGCCTACACACTCCTGGTGGAACCAATGATTGCAACCATCGCAACTGATCATGTCCCCATAGTCTTCCGGCGTTAAGCATGTGCAATATAGTTCAATCCGCTGGAACGGCCAATGCCAGAGAGATGTTTGGGAATCTGGGTCACTTTTTTTCGAGGAAAAGGAACTAAACTCTTACTGTGAAAACACCTAATAGACGGAATAAAATAAGATTGTACAATAATTATGTCATATATAATGGGTCACCGATATATAACTGCTACTGTGCTTTATAATAATAATTTTATTACTTCATCAGGTTACTTTCTGGTTGAAAATAAAGAAGGATGGATCCTCGCCTAGTGCCAAATGTAGTGCAAACGCAATGGCAAAAATTCCACAGTCAGTAGAGACCACTTGCTGTTGCATAATAAAGACAATCATCTCAGGATCTTCATCGTCGTTACCAGTGTCTACCAAGGGACGGTATATTTGGGAAATTTGGTGACTCAATGAAGAGCTAAGATGGCCAGTCATATGGCTATCATAGATCCTGACTTGATCTCCCTTCGATGATGTAACACACCAGTGGTTTCCTGGATTCTTGGTTTTGTGGGACAAATCCATAATTCTGTGAAAAAAGACAATTTTGCAAACCACCCAGGGATGGAAATTGCTCTTTGAGGATTCTTTGTGCAAGGTTCACATGTTCATCAGTGAGCTGTTTCTCTCTCTTGAGGTCTTCCCTAATGCTTTTTGAAAATGTTAGGGTCTTGCTTCTTTTCCTGGGCTGGGTGAAGTGGCAGTCTGCTGACCTCGCATGCTTCTGTGATGGCAGTTTTTCCTCAATTCCTTTACCAATTCTATGAAGGAAAATAGTTATGTAATGGGATTCAGACTTTTTTGTGCAGGTTGGCATACTGCTTACCACTTCTCTTCAGAGGTCCTTTTAAAGGGACACTCTCTGCCACAGGAGTTTCCATCTGCCTTCCATTGGAATGCTCCTCTGGAGGCTGCTGGATATGCCTCTCCACTACATTCCCATCACTCTTGCTCATCAGAGTAGTTTGCACTAGATCACCTACATGTAATGATAATATGATATTGCAGCAGTTTCTATTGTACAGAGACAGCTTTGTATTGATTGCATAAAATATTCAACTCACTCTCCTTAGGGTCTTCTGGATGGTGCTGGTCTTCTACATTCTTCTCTACAAAACCTGACTCCCTTCTCTGCTCCTCAGATGATGCTTGATGACCTGGACACTTCAACAAAACAAAAGTACATTGCAATGGCTTTCCCTTGCCTTGCATGGCAGTTATTGTACATTTCATCTATTTTTTCATTTAAATTCTTTTAGAAAGTGCATGATACAAACAAATAACTTTCATTTCATTCTATATAATTTCTATAGCTAATATATATATATAGCCATTAACCTGTGCAGTTTTCTTCTTGTAAACTTTGAGCCTGTTTACATTAATTTTCTTCTTCAAAATTGTCCCCTTCAATGGTTGGACTTCATAAACACCTTTACCAACATGCCGGTTGACAACATATGGGCTGAGCCACTTATTGAAGAACTTTCCCCCTTTTCTCTCTTTTTGTGCTGTGTTTTCAACAAGGACCCTTCATTCATCACAGCAGGTGAATGCTTGAGATCGTAGTACTCCTTCTGCTTCTTTTGAGCCTGAGAAATGTTGGAAGTGGCTTTAGAAACAATCTCCTTCTGTATTGCTTCCATCAACATTTTCCTCAGAAAGTTCTAGATCGAGTTCTTCTTGTGGACAGAGTTCTACATCAATGGACAGATGAGGATGACGGCAAAACATGGAGAAAATTTGGTAGAGCTCTGTCGGGTGACTCTATAGCTGAATAATATAGGATATCCCAGTTAGTTTGATCTTCATCAATCCTAGCAACCAGAGAATGGGATAAAGTCCGCTCGGTAAGCCCATTTGTTTGTGGATGATAAGCTGATGTCACCCTGTGCTGTGTTTGTGTTTTTGCAAAGAGATGCTCAGAAAGTTGATTGACAAACTCACGACCCTGGTCTGAGATGATTATGTTGGGACAGCCAAAGCGACAGATCAACTGCACACATATATAATATGAAAATAATAATTATTGATTATTTCATATATCATAATGCCCTTTGTAGCTATTGTTAAGCTATAGATATTAGATTACTCTTGCCAGCCCCGTCTCAACAAACTGGAAATTAGAGTGTCTGTAAACGAGGAAGTGAAGGAAAAATAACTGCTAATTGAGGAAAATATTACACAACCATATACAAATTATTTAATACTCAGTGTATAATGCCTATAGCTATAAGTATGTGGATTACTTTTGCTCCATCTCAACAAACTGGAAATTGGAGTGTCTGTAAGTGAGGAAGTGAAGGAAAAATAACTGCTAATTGAGGAAAATATTATACACTTTTTTAATGCCTACTAGCATTTTCCCACTCAAGCAGTTAGTTTTCCTATGCTTCCTACATCGTAACCAGTTTGGACTTTGTCAAATCATCAGCCGAGTGTTCTCCATTGTCACTGTAAGCAGCAACAAGATATGTAGAGTTATTCAGCATTGCATGTGCAGAAGATACACATTTGAGATTGTGTAAAGAGTTATAATGACTTCAATAATCAACTTCAAACTTACTCTCTCGACGTTTCGACTAGATGCTGTAACCTTCATGAGATTCTAAGACTCATGTGAGCCTGCTATATACCAGTAGTTAGTTATCCATACAAACTATCTAGTACACGTGTTCAGCATCTGACCAGATGTGGAAAATTAATAAAATTAAAAATGTGTGGAAAATTTAGAAAGAAGCAAATTAAAAAAATTATAAACAATTAAAATATCACCAAAACTAAATATTAAAAATGTTAATAGCAAAATAATAAAATACACCAGAACATAATATAACAATATGCCCCAGATGCTCTCAATGTGAACAGAATGAACCTGGTAGTACTCGATGACGCCGTTTTTCTAAGCAATTATGTTGCTATGGAAACCAAACTTATTTATGGTATAGATGACACCTGTAAGAATAAAAGTACCAAATATGAAGCAATTGTGTAATGCAGATTTGTTGTAGTAATGTTCGCAATAAGATAGTTCAAATTGGGTAGTTATGATGTCAAGCACTGTAATCCTCATAACTTATTTTTCTCGAGTTATGATATTGAACATAGCTATATGTGGTAGTCAAGAGAGGTTTGGATGCTGCAAAAATCCCATTTCGACTCGAACCCAATCGAGTGTTTAGATCAGATGGCAAATGGCTGGATGGCATCAGTTTGGTCCCATGGAAGTGTGGTCGATCACTAGTATGGGATGTTACATGCCCAGACACCTATATATGCACCATCCCATTTGGCTTTGGCTAGTGTTGAGGCTGGCAGTGGCCACCGAAGCTGAGCACCACAAGAGGACTAAGTATAAAGAGTTGGACTCTGTTGATCTATTTATGCCTCTGGCCATTGAGATGTCGGGAGTTTTCACTGACCTTGGCAAATGGCTCGCGGACCAGTTGGAGGAGCCGAGGTCACAATCCTTTCTGCTGCACCATCGAAGTTCAGCGGGGTTGCTGCAGCTATTTGGGGGGCTTTGCCTTGGATTGTTTGCTTGTATTTGTTGGTTATTTGTGTTTGGGTATGTTACTTTATCTGTTACTTCTAATGTAAAATGTATGTGTAGTAATTTTTTATAATTTGCATGGTGTTAATTAAGTGTTAATGGACTCTGATATTGCCTGTGTATATTATTGTTTTATAAGTAAAAAAGCTACAATAATAATATTTTTGTTGACATTTTCTAATCCTCATTTTTTTTGTTCTGCAGGTAATTTTGGTGTCAAAAGATATCAATTCACATGCTTTTCAATGACGATTTAATGATGCTAAACATGTTCTCTAAATATATATTGGCAAACAGTCATGCACTTAAAAACTGGTATAAAAATAGCTACCTTGGCAACAGACAATTCCCACTCACAGGTCCCACTCACAGGTTAATAATTTCAGGGGTATTTTTTCATCGGAAGAGAATATCAACACCCCGGGAAAAAAAATTGAGGCATATATATATATATTATATATATATATTTTAATAATAGACATTCATGTATAACTTGTAACTGCTAACTTGAAGAAAAAAGTGAAAGTCTAGAGCGCATATATTTGTATAGATAACTTCAATAGAAGGATCAATAGTCATTGTCGAAGAACTGCATTCACCTGATTCAATAGCATTGCACCTAGTGAAAGATGGAGGCCCTTGCTAAGTCAGGGGGACTGTTTAGGCAGGTCAGCTGCAGTCGATGATGTTGCCAGCTGGGTCAGTGAAGGGGTTGAGGGCCATCCTTGCAAAGAGGGGGAATCACTGCCACCCTTAGGGCTGATGATATGCAAATTTTCCTCTCTAATCATGAGCACTTTGTTTCAGAGAAAACTCGTGTTGAATGCTATGCGAACAAAAGCGGTTTCGATGATTTTTATTTAAATTTCCAATTGTGAACTAAATTCCATAGATCATTTTTGAGGACAGTCAAAGAGATACTGTCAAACTCACAGGACCGGTAGGACAGATGGAAGAGAGTGTGAGAGTATATAGAGAGGGTAGGGCAGATGGAAGAGACGAGAGAGTATATAGAGAGGGCAGGACAGCTGGAAGAGTATATAGAGAGGGTAGGTGTGATAACTTGACCTTATATGGATGAAACAGTCAGAGAGATAAGATAATGTAGCTTGCACATGTCATGACATTATGTATTTATTATCTGTAGTCTTAGTGATACTGATTGTTAGATACATGTCAGATTATGGTAGTCTTAGGGACGAATAGTCTGGTTTGAACCTTTTTGACTGTAGTCTCTTGTATTTGAGTTTTGACTATTATTCAGAGTGTTAAAGTTACTGTTGTGATATTGTAATTATTTTCTTTAATTGAAATATAACAGTAGGACAGATGGAAGAGAGTATGAGAGAGCATATATAGAGAGGGTAGGATAGATAGAAGAGAGTATGAGAGTATATAGAGAGAGCAGGACAGCTGAAAGAGAGTATGAGAGAGCATATAGAGAGGGCAGGATAGTGTCTACCAACAGTTTCACTGAGAATGATCTGCCTCCCTCCAACAATGCATGATAAAGTTTTCTATCATAGACATCCCTGGTGCAGTTACAGCAAAGGAAGTCTTTCATGCTACTGGTATCTCTCTACTTCAGCGGCATCCTTCTTTTGCTGGCAAGGGAGTGTGTCGAAGCAGTGTCTTTGTGAAGGATTTGCAAATGCCAGCTTCAAGAACATTGGTCACTTGCCATACTACACCGATGAGTGATGTTTCCCCTGTCACCACTAACATCAAGCAGTCATCTGCCTTGTTACAAGATTGTATTCTCTGTTGGTACTAAAAAAATGCTGTACAGCTGCAACTATGCTAAAGATAACTGCAGCCAAACTGTGGTACCTTCAAAATCGTGAAGCTGAAAATGTACTCGACAGTTTTGATATTGGTATCTGTGGCTAGAGCAGGGGTAGGAAGATTATCGACCCCTTCATGGAATCCTTGATCCCTCATCGACCCCCACATTAAAAATAAACCTATAAGAATATAACATGAAGTCATAAACACATTAAAAATAAATTAACTCACATATTGACAAATAAAAAAATTAAAACTTTTACTGGCCTTCTATTAAAAAAATTATTATTAAAAAATGACCTAATGTTTCAAATTCAGGCCAAATATCATATTCTTTATGTGTTTTTACCATTAAAATATTGATGGGTATATATCTCCGCCTCCTTGATTTGTTGTTTTTGTCGTTGTTATTGTCTTTTTTATGTGTGTATACGTTTAAAAGTTTTGGTTACGCCTCGTGCATGACATACTAGACTAAATTTGGTAATTATTATCATACCAATTAATAAGGTCGTTAGCAAAGGTGGGCACAGTGAAAAAGTTAACGACTTGTTAATTAACGATTACCGCAATTGTCATCACTGATAATCCTATTGTCCTGCGGCATTGGATGGTTGCTGGACTGCAGAGTTACAAGCTGGGCATAAGCTTTGGGGAAGGCAAGTACACACACATCATCTTGACCAAACACCAAGTGTGCAGCTGTTCACCAAAAATGCCTGCTCTCTTGTCAGTGTGTGGAGCTTGTCTCTTTGAAGAAGAGAGTATGGGTCTGGCTTGACACAAAGGAAATGGCAGATCTGCTGCAATTGAATCTGTCCAGAGTATTACAAGGATTGACCAAGAATGATTCCAGGCTTTATAAAAGACTGCCTTGTGGAAAGAACATATTTATGATGCAAAAATTCGTTGAAACTAGCTAAAGGTGTTCAGTACTTCCTCTCCAAGGAGTATGAGCAAAGGGAAGCAGCAAGTGTCTTCTCTCAAGAATGACTTGTAACTTTTCTCATGGCTGTATATCAGTTTCCAGACAAGGGATGGGAAGACTTGAAGAATTCTTCCAACCTGAAAATTACGCATATCTTCATGCATTCCTTGATGGAAGAAACCCCCCTAGGTTCAAAGAGTGATCTTCTCACATGCTCGCAACACATATCCAGTAGTCGTCTGAGAATCCTTCCCCACCAACAGTATAGTTTTTGATAGTGCTGTCATTGTGAAAATACTGAAACTAGGTGTAGCCAAAAGTGTTCATGATTATGGCCAAGATATATTGATTCCATACATGTCTGCTAAACTTCAAACTGCCTCATGCCTGGACTTAATCTGGGACAGCTACAATGCTGATTCACTGAAAAGTAGTGTAAGAGCCAAGCATGGAAAAGGAGATGTATTACTTGTAGTAGCCATACCTGGAAATTGGCAGAACATCCTTCAAATGGACAATAACAAAATGAAGCTGTTCCATTTCCTATCAGAAGCTCTCCTCTATGATAAGCAACATTCCTTACTGGTGAAGAAGTCCTCAGCAAACCAACATTACCTCACTCACTTCATACAATCATGAAGAAGCTGACAGTCGCATGCTGTTGCATGCAGCCCATGCGGGCATAGCCACCACAAGATGGTGATCCGAATTGTTGACACAAATGTTGTAGTGTTCGGCTGTATCAATGGCCCAACCAGAAGATGAAATGTGGTTAGAATTTGGAACTGGCAAGTGTTTCTAACACCTGGCAGCCCATGAATTAGCATTTGGCCTTGGGCAACAGAAGGCACGGGCATTACCAGCTCTGATTGGGTGATACGATGTTTCTGGTTTTGCAGTGCATACTAAGAAGTGTGCATGGGCAATCTGGAATGTGCCACCAGAATTCACAGACACACTGCTGCAGTGAAGTGATCCTCTACACAAGTAGGAAGATGTCATGCAGTCCAGTTCGTTATCCTTCTGTATGACAGAACCAGCACATACACAGCATGAAAAAAAACTTGTCACAATGTGCATCTGATACCACCAACCAAGGCAGCTCTGCCAGAGCTATCTTCACCAACTAGCTGGGGCTGGTCAAGAGGACAGCCTAGGCCTTGTTGCCACATCCAGAGCATATCAGAAACATCTATGTACACAGACCTTACAGAATGCCATTGAAGCCGTATCAGCAAAAACTTTGTTGGAGTGTTACTAAGTGTGGAATGATTGGTAATTTGTAAGTGACATAATTGTATATATGCATTGTTCTGTCCGCTTACTGAAACTGGTACCAGAACTATCTCCATGAACTAGCCGGGGCTGGACCAAGAATGAAGATGGGATGTACCATCCACTGCACTCGACTACCAAACCTGCTAGGAGCTGATCTCAAGCGCAAGAAGGGGTCTGCAAATTGTTGCAAGAGCAAAAATGCTGCACTTGAAACGGAATCAAATTCAAACAGAAAATGGAACTCTAATAGCAAGCAGCCCCGGCAACTCAGTGGAGTGCATGTGACATTTAGCTAGGAATATTCAACACCTTTTTGGTGCATTGGTGTTAAGTTCGGCTGTGTTTGCTGATGGGCCATTTCATTTTGAAATGCTATTAATAATATTTAACCAATGCTTATAAACACGTATTGATTTCTGTGATGTCTATTCATCCAACCTTCTTGAAGTATTAAGACAGGAGTATGGCTTGTAATCTCGGAAGACTTACAATGTATCAAGAAAAGTGACTATTCTGTGCATGTATTAGCGACATTAAAACAGTACCTATAGTGCACTAACTCCTTTAAATAGCTTTAAACAATGTCACAGTTGAAATAGTGCAGCTACAAGGACTTTCTCGATAATCAATGAAATACTCACTTGACATTTTGACTAGATGCTCTTGCCTTCGTCAAGAATCATTCCTGATGAAGGCTAGCTGAACATAGAGTGAGTAATAATTTTTAGAAATTTCGAATATCAGTTGAAGTCACCTGGTTGTGCAGTTCCAAGTTATCTCCCCCCCCCCCCCCACCTCATTTTGGGGGAAATGGCTGCTGCAGCTGCCAGGGGCCAAATAGGCAATGGCTCAATATCTACATTTGTTATAATATATTAGTCTACATGTGTACTAAGTTTAGTGTTTTTATCACAAAGTGCACAATTCTCATGAATACCGGGTTAAATAACTATTAGGCCTCAGCTATGCTAGGGCAATGGCTAGAGTAATGCAATCTAACGATGCAAGTTGGCACTTCAAAGCTTCAAGGTTTTTGTTCCGTTTGTTTTCACACCCTCTCTCCATTGCAGGTTTGCTCACGACTCATTACCTTGCACTCGGTACTATATACCTATCTAGATGTACTAGTTCATGCGGCTAAACCAGTATTTGCAAGATTTCTTAAGATCTATCAGGCCAATAGGTAGCAAATCTAAACCTGAACGGCACTACTATCCCCTCCCCCGTCTGTCACACTTCTTCAGATAAAGTCCACTAATGATGATGCAATAATTGTCAAAATAATTATTATTTGGTTCAATGCAGGGGTAGAAGAATACTGCCTCAGGCTGTGCATTAACTCCCAGGATCCTTCATTAGTAATACTTTATCAGATTACATCTTATTATGTGAAAGAAACTTGTCAGACTTATATATATAACTGCCAAAAATAAATAAAAATAAGAAAATGGAATATAATGCTAACAATAATAGATTGGCATAAATTGGTAAAGAAGTGGAGTGGTACGTGAGGTCCATGTAGGGTCAGGAAGGTATGAGGTTGCAATTTAGACTGAAGACTATGTCAGCTGTGTTGTGTTAGAGGGTAAGAAAGAGATGAGGGATGAGTGATGGTAGAGCAGGGGAAGATGCGGGACATTTCTTGGCGATGTGTGTGGAATTTGAGAGGGATCAGTTGGTACTGATGGATGAGGCACAGAATTGTAGGGGCTGGACAGTGGCTGGATGAATATAGAAGAGTGAGTAAGGATGGAAAGGTGGAATTGCTTTTGGGGAAAGATGTGGAGGGAGTAAGTGATGCAGTGATGGAGGAGGTGGGAATATATTGGGTAGGGAAGTGGTGGCAGAGGAGAAAAGAACTGTTGTATGGTGAGTTAATGAATGATCTTTGGTCCCCTCCCCTCTCCTTGAACTGGACTCGTAGCTATTATTATATTGCTTCTTGTCAATAACATACTTTCAGACTGTTACAGTGTCATACTGTGCTGTGTTACAGTCTCATACTGTGCTGTGTATGTGTGGCCTTAACAGGCTCAAGATTACTTAAAATTTTCCGAACACGATAAGTATCAGATTTCCCGGGATTCTCCCGGAATTCTGGAACTTGTCTGGTGCGACTGCTTCATATCCTGCTATCTGAATCGTCAATCCTGCAGTCCTGTGTTAAAATCTGTACTACTGGATTCCTAAGTAACCGCTGCTACGCTTAAACCACAAGTAGGAAAGGGTTAGCTGCGGCGAGACTAACAAAATCAATTTCATTTAATAAATTTTCAAAAATAATTTTGAAATCACAAACATGAGCTCAGTTTTGGCAATGAGTGAGTCCGAGGTGGAGTCAGACAATGAAGCAGCCTTTACTTGCATTGCCAGTACTTCTAGTCGGAGTCAATCTCAGAGTGAAGCTTGCAGTGACCTCTCCACTGCTAAGAGGAGAAAGAGAGCAAGTAAATGGCAGGACGACTGGAAGCGCTACAATATGAAGGAGAGTAAGAGGGGTGCATCATTTGTTCATTGCAACATGTTGCACTGATTTTTCTGTTGCCTTTGGTGGTCTACATGAAGTAAAACGACACATGGAGACAAAGAGGCACTGTGCATTGGCAAAACAGAGTGTAGGTCTGTCAAAAATTACTGCTGCTACCTTTAGAAAAGACAGACAAGAAGCTGATCAGGTTACAGCTGTAGAAATTTATTTTTCTACATTTATTGCTGAACATAATGTACCTTTTTTAGCTGCTGATCACTTTAACAAACTGTTATGTTTCCAGACAGCAAAATCACTCAGCAATTTGCATCTGGTAGGACAAAAACTACAGCCATATTAAGTTTGCACTAGCTCCAAGGCTTAATGACGAAGTCATTCAATCTCGTTGTTCTTCTCCTTTCACCCTTTTGTGTGATGGTGGTAATGATCAAACAGATAGGAAGTATTTCGGAATGATGGTACGGTATTGGGATAAGGTGGGATAAGGTGGTACAAAGGCCAGTTACTCGATTTCTGTGTATGCCAGTGTGTAATATTGCCACAGCAGAGTCACTCTTTACTGCAATAGAGAAGGAGTTTGAGTTTCGTGGTATCCCTTGGAGCAACATGATCGGTTATGCATCAGATACTGCAAGTGTTATGGTGGGTAAACGTAACTCTGTTTTGAGTCGATTTCTTGGGAAACAACCAAAGTTGTTTAGCCTTGGCTGTCTTTGCCACTAAGTGCACTTTGTGCTGCTGCTTCTCTTAAAAAGCTTCCGGCCCTTGATGATATATTTTATCATTTTAAACATTCTTCCAAGAGGTGTCACGAGTTCGATGAAATTCAAACTGAGTTTAGCAATGTCACACCACTTCACATCCTAAAACATTGTTCAACCCGCTGGCTTAGTTTAGAATGCTGCCTCAAGAGATTGATTGAGCAGTGGCCAGCTCTTTATTGTTATTTTGACAGGATAGCTGAATCTGAGCCTTCCAGTGGGCGTGTACAGAGAGTGGCCAAGCATCTTAAAGACCCACTAGTGAAGCTGTTTTGCAATTTTGTTTGTTATGCCCTTAAGCCCTTAAGTATTTTCTCAACTGCCTTTCAAACTCATGCTAGTCGTATTGGTACTAAGGCTGATGTTTGTCGACTCTTGCACTCTTTCTGTAGTAATAATTTTTTTTAATAGATCCAGATGTCCTCAATTCCACTGATGATATCACTTCTATTGATTTCACTTAGAAATATCCAGCTTAGTAATGATGAGCTAGGTATTGGCACATCTACCCGTTTATTGCTGTGGTGATCTTGAAGTGTTGGTGGGAACTGCTCTTGAGGAAACTTTTTTTTGAATGTGTGCACACTTTCTATGAAACCATTGTTTCAAAAATGTTAGCTAAATTTCCATTTAACGATGACTGTCTGCTTCAACTTGCTTTTCTTGATCCTAGAAATAGAGATAAGACCTCTTTAAATGGCATTGTTGAATTGGCAAAGCGCTTTACATCCTTCTCTCCTGATGAATTGGACACTTTGAGTATGGAATTTCGTGATTTTCGTGCTTCACCCTTGGACCAACTTCCCACATTTGATGCAAAAGAAGCTGGAGCAATAGATAACTTCTGGTCTGTGATGGCGAAAGTTCATTCAATCTTGGATTTGGAACAATTTTGTTTTGGGGTCTTGTCCAGTTTTGCACAGATTTTGCTCGTACTTCCTCATTCCAATGCAGATCCAGAGCGCCTTTATAGCATGGTGAGAAAGATTGAGACGGAAGAACGACAGCAGTTGGATCCATCCACAGTGTGTGACCTGTGACCTGCTGAGTAAAATAAATACCATGCTATTCAAATGCACATCTAATTAATGACAGCATGCTATCATCAGCCACCATGAAAAGCCTACAGACAACCTCATAACTACAAGTATATTGCATAATAATCATATCATCATCTCTGTCAACCTCACAATCATGCATCTGAGTCATTGATTTCAATATCCATTATAATAATATTATTGAAGAACTACACTGTTAGATATATATAGTGGGGGAGGGGGGGGGGGGGGGGGGGGGGGGGGGTTGCAGAAGAGGCACATTAAGTAGCTCCTCTCTCCACAAGATTGATGTGGAGGGGAAGCTGAGTGTGTAAGGGAACAACAATACCTTAAATTTTTGAGACCCACGGCCACTTTTACCTGGCCATGTTGTGGTCCTGCAAAATGCTAGATTTTGTCCTGCCAATGAGTGTTCACAGGTTGTATACTACGTGCTCATGTCCTGCGAGAAAGTCATTATGATTCAGATTTCAAACATGAAAACTAAGCTTGAACGCTAGCAGCATCGTAGTGGAGCCACTTGTAACACGCGCGCGGTGGACATTCTTTGTTTTTCCTAAAGGCTCTCACTTTGCAAAAAAACAACAATTCCTGCAGGTTGGGAGGTACGTGGGCCTGCCTCACAGACACGAATTGATTTTTGTTCTGCGCGTACCCAGTATTGACCGCAACGTTCCTCACGCTCTGTCGTTTCATACGTTCTATATAACGAGCATTTCAAGATTCCATAAAAAGCCTGATGTCCCAGAAAAAGGTACGGTGCACAAAAGCTTTAACTGCCTATTGAAATGAATGATTGAAATGCGCAATAAAAAATGATCTAAATCATTCTCTATAATTATTATCTTATTATAATAAGGAAAGTTTCCCACATCCAAACGATCACTATCCAACATATTTCACTTTAAATGGTTTCATCCACCCTACACCTAAAATAACAGCCACAGAAACATGGGACTTCTCAAAAATTGATGTACAAGGTTTAAATGAATATCTCCTTAATCTTGACTTCAATCCATGTTTGAGCTCGAAAGACATCAATCTCATCTGGGTGGAAATCATCAGGACTTAGAAAGTTTGCTCCTAAAGTCATGCTAAGATCCACTGCTTCACCTAAGTGATTCATGTCTGTGACACGACATAAATTACATCAGATACATAGTACGAGGAAAAAAGCAAAAGCACGTCCATCTATTCTTATCACAAGTAAACTCAATACAAGATTTACTGACTATGCATATGGAGGATGCTTCCATATGCAAAGAAAAATTACGAAGCTGACCTCATGTCAAGGTTTGCCCATGATAAAAGGAGCAATTATATTAAAAGTCTCAATAAACAGGATCGATTCCCTACTGTCATGTGCTACAACCAAATGGAAGTGGCCACAGACAGGGAAAAAGCAACACTTTTCAATAAATACTTCAATTCAGTTTTCACTGAAAGTTCCTCTGTATCTCCATGTATACCCGAATATCCGATGGCTGGTGATGTGGTTAGCGAGATCGAATTATCGAAAGAGGAAGTGTACAATGCTCTTGTTAATCTCAACCCTTCAAAGGCCTTGGGTATTGATGAAATTAGTCCTAAAGTGCTTAAACATTGTGCTCTTTCTCTACATATAGTTTTGCACCACCTTTTTGGCCAATGTCTTTCTCAGCATCATATACCTCTAGAGTGGAAGATTCATAAAATAATCCCTATCTATAAGTCTTGTGAACGGGCATCAGTCAAGAACTATCGACCTATATCTCTGCTCAGCACTGTTTCCAAAGTCTTTGAAAGATTACTCTATGTAGAGATTCTGCCTTGAAATCCATCACACAGGACCAGATTTTTGCCACACCATTCTTGTTTACAGCAAGTGCTTCAGTTTGTTAGTAATGCTATGGACGTTTTGGAGAACAAGTCACAAATAGATGTTGTGTGCATAGATATTAAGAAAGCCTTTGACTCTGTTCCACATAAAGAGCTTCTAGTGAAATTGTGGATTTGTAGGTAAAATATGGAGACTATTTGAAGATTATCTAACAGACCGCATCCAGTGTGTGAGGGTAGGTGATGAACTATCCGTTTTTTTGCCTGTCACCTCGGGAGTGCCACAAGGTAGCATTTTAGGTCCCCTCTTCTTTATTGTCCATATAAATGATCATCCGCAGTGTGTCAGAAACCTCAAAAAGTTTGCTGATGATACTAAGCTAACGAAAGAAATTACAGGTAGTGCTGATTGTCAAATCTTTAAAAATGAATTAGACTCACTCACGGATCGGAGTGCTGATTGGAAACTATCATTTAATGAACTCAAGTGTAACAATGCATTTCAGCTCATCATCAACTCGCATCACCTTCACTTATTCCATCAATAATATCCAAATTCCCACAGTCCAATATAATAAAGATGTAGGTATCACACTAGGCTCTGATTTATCCTGGAACCACCATCATAAAAGTATTATATCGAAAGCCTACCAGAAATTCGGTCTTTTGAAGCAAACTTTTTGCACATTAAAAACTAGGAAGACATTATACTTATCCCTTGTAAGATCCCAAATGACCTATTGTTCCCAGCTGTGGAGGCCTCACCTCTCAAAAGATATAATGATGTAAAACAGAGGAGGGCAACGAGATTTATCTTGCAAAATTGTTCATTGGACTATAGGGAGCATCTGATTAGCCTAGGATTCTACCTTTGATGATGTACTTTGAACTCGCTGACCTTATGTTTCTTGTAGTAAAAGAACTACATCCTTCAAAAACCTTCAACGTCTATGAACATGTGGAGTTTTCATCTGCAAAACAAGATCATCTATGCACATCAAGTTAAAGCATACCCGATCCAAAACCAACTTTTCAAGACACTTCTATTTTAACCGACTGCCAAGATTATGGAACTTACTTCCACCAATTAATTTAGAACAGACAACACAGGTGATTCACCAACAAGTGTCCAAACTGTTTTGGGCTCACTTGACTACTCACTTTCGATCAGACTCACCATGCACATTTCATTTTTCCTGTCCATGCTCCAAATGTATGAATATCCCACACACCTCTAAATACTCTGTGGTTGCCTATGGCTCTTATAGGTATACCTTCAGCAATCACATATATTGTCTCAAATTATCCTTTCATGTAATGCAATTCTCACGTATGCTGTAAAATTATTATTATTATTATTATTATTTTCAATTGTCGGTTTATCCCTTCTCTGCTATTTTGACAGCACTACCCATTTGCTTCATAAATTTATTCCTTGTCCAATAACCATCACGAGCCTCTCCATATTCAAGGAGGGTTCTTGATCCCATGCAGATACTAGGGTCACTTTGTTTCATTGCAATCATATTCAGATAAAGTTAAACAGAGATAGCCATCATGAAGTCTGATACCATAATACCGGAACCTCGACTCTTAGGACGAATGCTTTCAGGTCGACCACACTGTAGGGACTCATCGTCATTGGCATTAAATGTGGATTCATCATGAAAGATGAAGATATTATTTGCCGTACGCTCTGGAGGTGGTGAACCGATGTCGTCAGGAAAAGCCTCCTTAGCTTCCTTACTTGGAGCTAAGTCTTTGATCAAAAAACCACCTGCTACCATTTGACGGAGAAATTTTTGTCTCTGCTTGACTACATCTACCCTTTCATGTCCGTCTATGTATACTCCTTTATTTGGTCCATCACAAGGAATCCAAGTTCGTGTAGCCATGCTTGTGCAGTTTGTACGCTCATACTTCTTGGGTATCCTGGGTCAAGAATACTATTGGGTAATAGACATTCATTTACTCAATGACAAAAAGAAATGGACGTCAAATTTGGTCAACCTTTCACTACGACATTATCCCGTACATAATCTGAAGCAGCTTCATTTAGTTCTTCATTCTGCCATAATACGCCTTCCCTCCGATATCCACCCTGTTTACTGTCGGGGAAACTGCCATCATCATGGAAAAAGGTGTACTTCACTCTCACACTGTTCGCTCACTTCTGCCAATGAGAGTACTTATCAAGTTAGCTGCATTAGTATGAGTCGCTCCATGTTCTACAACCAAGGCCAAATGAAGTGTCATAGATAGAGAAATTAAATCTTCCCTAGAAAGTGAAGAAGTCCAATCCTGTGCATGGCTGCACAAAATTTCTTTCATGGTTTCTTCACTCAAATCACAACTATCAAGAACAGAAGAGGATAATTATGATGTAGGAGGTTGATCAGAAGACAATTCTCCAGAAGAGAACGGCTCATCCAAAGTAGAGGGTTGACCAAAAGACAATTCTTCGAAAGTGGCAGCTGGTCAGAGGACAATTCACTGCAAGTAGAAGCTACATTGCTAGAATCCACCCTTTGCCGCTTACTAGCCTTAAATTCTCTTGCCTTGGTCAAATGAAGCTTCCTCTTAGACTTTGGAAGCATTCTTGACACAGAGAAATCAGTTGCAATTGATTCTTCACAATAAAGTGGGCTTTATTTAGAAAAAACGTATGTATATTTCTGGTTGCACCTAGCAACCAGCAAAAGTTGTATTTTTCACTTGTTGTCAAGGTCTAAAATCAGGAAGTAAAATGTGTGTGTACATTTTTATAGGCAATTGATGCTTTTGTGCACGTAGAGAGAGACCAAATGAATGGTACCGTAATTGATAGTAATCATATAGCTAACTAACAAAACCAGTATATATGCACGATAAATAAAGTCAGTTGCCACTGTTCCCCATGCCTCATTGCTGTAATCTAATACTGCCTTTGGGCACATCAGTATATGGTACCATTCATCACATTACAAATACTGCACCACATCATGTGAGGCAACTGCAGAGAATGGAAATGGTGTACTGATTTGATGACTTTATTGGACATTCACTGCTTCTTGATAGGGAACATGGTTGATAGGGAACATAGTTAGCTCTATCTTTTCTAAACATTTGTACAAATGTTTTCTTGTTTGATCAAATGCTGATTTTCTGGTGTGCAATGCCATTTGAAAAAAAGTGGCAAATGTTAAAGCCAACGCCCCACAATCACGTGTACAGAGTTGGGTTGAACATCAATGAAATTCTGAGTGATATCTCTTCTGTGGGTGTGGACTATACAGCAACTGTCCTTTTTACGTGTACTTTAACTCACGTACAACCTGCTCATAGAGGTCGACAATGCCATCAGCTGCCCCAATGGTGACAATGGCATCTGGTTATCATAGGAACATATCTCTCCTAGGTAGGAATGCTGAAGACCAGTTTGTCCCAAACAGACTCCGATATGCAGACAGAATCATGTCTGCTATCCAAGCCGTTGGATGCAAAAGAATATGTTGATCTGCTGTCGAGAGAGATGCATCTCCAGCGTCTACCTATTACGTAAAGTTCTCTCTCAAGTTTTAATCAATCACCGAGGGGATTTGTGTGTGACTCACGAGTTTTGTCAATTCTTCAGAAAGAGAGATTAAGCTGCAGTATTCTCCACACCTTCAACAAGTAGAAGTAGATAATGTATATCAGCTCCCACCATTTTGTGTTAGATATGTAACGTGCAATAACAAGAACTGAGGAAGTAGACACAATGGCTTTCTTAATAATCAATTATTCCTGATGAAGGCTAGAGCATCTAACCGAAACGTCGAGTGAGGAAATTTCAAGTTGATAACTGAGAAAGTCATTGTATTTACATTATGCCAATATTGTCATTTTGTGTGTATAACTAATTTGATTCTTTACAACTAAAATAAATAAATAAATAAAAAATAAAAAATTCAGAGTTAGTTAAGAATAGCTGAGTAGTTCTAGTGCTCATCTTCCGTCTCTTGGCTGGTTTGTTCCTAGTGTTCAGTGCCTCATCCGCCTCAAAGAGAAGAAACAAGCGATGGATGTAACTACACGTAAGCACATGAAGTAACAAATAAATAATTGCATGCATACTTTCCATTACTTGTCAGCTGATAAGGAAGACAATTATACTGCCTGGTGTCCCACTATGGACTTAGACATGCAATACTTGCCTGTTGGACAACTCTTGGCAAAAACATTACTCGGGGCAACCTGCTTCATCTCATAAGCACCACATATTTCTGGTGTCGTAATACAAACCCACCCTCCCACTGACTCACCTCGTGTTATGTTGGCAAGATATAGCCACTCCCCTTTTAATATTTTCATTGCGCATCCTTAAATAAAAGCTGCAGGTCACAAGATGATGTTAATTAGATATTCCGCTAATATTGTGTAGCTATAATTAATGGAGTTATTAATTGTGGGGAAGAAACTCTAAATAGAGTAATAAATTATCTGTGTTCTATATAGCCCCCCCTCCTCGATTCCTCTCGATCCCCCCTGAACAACCTGAACAATACACATTTTTAGCCCAAGAGCCTCATAATTCAACAATGAAAAGCCCCCTCTGTTTGATCCAGTGTTTGAACTTGGGAAATATTCCTTCGAACAAGGATCACTCTTTAGATAATTTGAGATTCTCTGGAGTATCACTGTTAAAATTCTTTTACTGTTGCCTTCAATGTACACTTCTGTCTATCTTTGTTCCTCTATAACCTGCCAACTTTGAGGTGCACATTCTATAGAATTGCAGGTCTGCACTCCTCAGAAATTGTCCATTCTATAGAACATTGCATGTTCTAGGAATTCCTAGATTGCGCTCTGATAGAATGTTGCGTGTTCTAGGAATTCATAGATTGTGCTCTGATAGAACATTGCATGTTCTAGGAATTCCTAGATTGCGCTGTGAATTCTATAGATTGCATAAATCGTAAGAAAACATTCGACGTATGTTCTTCCATAAAAATATGAAAGGGTCATCGCCTTATGGGAGGTACTATATCATAAAATAGGAATAAGCTAAAAAACATTCGTCATGAGAGCTCCACAGGTTAGTCACACTTTGATATAATTATAGCTCTCTGGGCGCTCTCCTTTGATACTAAAAATGTCGGATATATAACTATACCAAAATTACTGCAGCTAAAGTGGAGTGTCTCAAAATCCAAGTGTCTGATTTTGCAACAGTTGGGGCTCCTGATCAGAAAGTACTACACAGTCTTAGGAAGTCTTAACGAGTGACACATCAGGCGCCAAAACGGGTTAAGCATGTAAACAGTGTCAATGCTTCCTAACAAAGTTCTTTGCTCACGCTTGACCACTTAATCACATTTTAGCGCCTATGAAACATTAAGTTGGGATTTCTCTTCCCACAGATACTATTTTCAGCTGTCAAGCACTTTCGAATCGGGAGTCATATCTGTTGCAAAATCAGGCACTTGGGCTTTGACGTACCTCCACTTTAGCTTCAGTATCTTTAGTATAGTTGTACCTATGGCATAGTTATAGCTATGCACCATTTTTTTGTATCAAAAGAGAGCACACAGAGAGACTTATCTTTTGAGCTATGTATGAAATCCATAGACCAAACAAAGTGTGCATAATCTATGGAGCTCTAAAGTTGTAAGAACATGTATTTTTGTATAGTTCCCCTTCCCCACGGGTTTTGAAGGGTCAGCATAGTAGGAGTGAAAAAATGGTGGAAGCTAAAGGAACAAAAACTGGCTGGACTGGAAAGTGAGAATGGGACGGTTAATAGCTGACTGGAAAAGACCTGGATATATTCTGACACGGCTACTCAATTGATCAATGGACTCTAGCCATGGAGGTCATATTTGTCATGATGATGATGAAACTATTACCAAATTTGGGTAAGTTTAAACACACACTCGCTAAGGACAGAGACGTAAAAACTCCAAATGTGTATTGTTCCAATTATGTGCCAGAATTTATTTCTTTCTACACTCAATTTCAATTTCTAATACTGCATCTTTGGATGACATTTATACTTGTCTATCGAACTTTCTGTTCTAACATCACGATCAAATATACGGATGGCTATTTGCTGCAGGAGCTTTATTTAGAGGCTACCATGTGTATCATAGTATATGGACTCATCCAATTGGTGAGCAAGCTAAAACGGCTTCAAAATGCAATGATTACCCTCAAGTCCAAGTTGAGGAAGTTCACGACTACCTAGGTGTACGTGTAGGCTTAATTCATTCATTGGGTTCTATATTTGTCATCCTTAATTAAGCTCTTCGTTCTTATTTCATTCCATTTCTTACTTGTACTTGTCTTTTGTGTATTTGTGTGTAGAGCATCCTTGATATGAGCTTAGGTGACTTGGCTAGTGACCAAGTGCAGAGCACTGAATTGTTTACAAAAGGAAGAAGGAAAAAAGACCACAGGTCTAGTGTACTTTACTCTACTGTAGCTGCAATATTTTGTACCTCTCCTGCTTGCTTCATCGGCAGAAAAGCTTGAAGCTCATCACAGCTCGAGTCTACTGCTGTAGCTGATTCTGCTAGAGGAGGAAACGCAGTAACTTTCCGTGGCCGGCCTTTTCACCACCTCGGGTTTTGGTAGTTGGCTTGGCTTCCAAGTCAATAACCAGGGTGCGTAAGCACTAGTCTTCCCCTACTCCCTACTTGAGTGTAACCAGGGTGCGTATGCACTAGTCTTCCCCTACTTGAATGTAACCATGGTGTGTATGCACTAGTCTTCCCCTACTTGATGTAACCAGGACCAGAGGACTCTTGCGTTACAAGGAGATGACAGTACATGAGGAATACATTGGTCTGATACCAGTCGCTCAGACAAAGCAGATACAATTGTTGCCTGCATAAAAGATGCGCTGCTGTTTATGAATCTCAGAATTCAAGATGCCCGTGGGTAATGCTATGATGGATGTTCGACCATGACTGCAACCAAAAATGGGGTTTCTGCACAAATTAAGAAACTGAATGAAAATTGTCTGCTGACCAACCACTACTCCCACTCACTTGACCTTGCTGTTGGGGATACAATAAAAACATTCCCCTGCTAAAAGACACACTTGATATTTAAAGAAGAGTCCTAAAAGAGAGGCAGAATTCTGCAGAAAACAAGCAGAAATTCTGGGACAAATGGAATGAGATCTCCATGTGTACGATATTGACTCAACTCTGAAATCCTCTGCCCCCGGCAAGGTGGACTGCCTGAGCTGTATATTGAGTGTAATTCTGAAAAACTATGGAACTTTAATGAAGCTATGGGACTGGGCACAAGACAATATCAGTGACTCTGACATGAAGGCAAGAATAATTGGAGTGCATGCTAAAATGCAAACTTTCTTCTATGGACTTCTGCTTGCCATCGTAGTACAGACCACCTCAGCACTAGCCTTCAGAGGGAAGAGCTATGTGCAGTGGATGCTCAAGAGAATACCAAGCTTTCTGTCACTGTTCTTCGAGGTATACAATCAGACAGAGATGCAAGTGTCCATTGGACCGGGGATCTCTTAAGCTGTTGTGAAATCGGAGTTACAAGCACCTTCACTTCCATGTCGCCGTAAAATGGTATAATGCTTAACCATAGCACCATTTCAATGTAGAGGATTTTTACTGCCAGATCTACTTAGAAACTGTGGCCACTGTAGCTAGCTGCATTGTAGAGCATTTCAATCAAAATGATGACACCATGTATGCAACCTGTGCACAGACTCTTGTGAAAGGAGCATTGGGGAAACTTGTCTCACAAAATGTTGATCAACTGTACGAGTTCCACACTGAGTTTAATCCTAATACTCTATTAATTCAGCTATCTATAATGGCCGAGTCCTATCACAGTTTCAGTCAAG
Source organism: Cladorhizidae sp. MBARI D1340-BT2 (assembly GCA_028752905.1). Taxonomy (NCBI): domain Eukaryota; kingdom Metazoa; phylum Porifera; class Demospongiae; order Poecilosclerida; family Cladorhizidae; species Cladorhizidae sp. MBARI D1340-BT2. Next base: position 26,593,851 of record JAQNBH010000014.1, on the reverse strand, counting down.
GTGAAGTGGGAGTAATGTCGTAAGAACACTGGTCCATCATACCAGAGGTGATGTCCTTGGTCAAGATTGTTCTGGTTATACCAGTCAGCTTTGAACGTGCTTTCAATGCTCTAAGAAGGTGAAGTCTTACCTCTATACAACCATGTCGAACAACTGCCTCAATTATCTTATGATATATGCACAGTGCATAAGGAGCTGGTGAAGGAACTAAGCCTCCAGCAAGTCACCAACGACTTTGTGGCTAGAGTAGAGAGGTGCTCATCCATCTTCGGCCACTTCCACATAGCAGTAATAGATGTGCATGAATGCCTCTCTACTCTAGGGCTCTCAGACTCTCTCTAACTATTTAAGGCTTTATTGAAGTCGATATCTCCTTATCTGTACTCTCTCTCTGTTGTGTGGCACACATCTCCTTCAGGCCTTAGCTGATCCACAAGAGGCAAAAAGCAATATGAAAGTCATATCTAGTCATGTCACATAATGATACCTGCAGTTTAAAGGCAGTAGAATTGCGACCCTATTTTTCAAAAATTACTAGGGGCATACCCCAGCCCCCAGAATATTATAGGGTGCAGCATTACCGCTGCTTTCACCCCCCCCCCAACTTTCAGATGAAAATTACCCACCTGTTGAATCTAACTACTAGGACTACAAACTGATTTTATCCTTCATTGATGGTTTGCATTGGTTATATACTCTCTTTTTAAGTGGATAAATCAAAAATTTGCATTTCAGCATTCTAGGTTGATAGTGACGTTGATCGCGTGTGTTTGAGAGATCTTTTTGGGAAACAATCACGTATTCAGTCCCGTAGTGGCTTATAAGACCCTTTGTTCCTAGAATTCCAGTTTCAGACACACCTAATCTCTATTTCATTAATTTCACGTTAAAAAATGATTGAATCTACACAATTGCATCGGGTTGCAAAGATTGATGTCAGAAACTAACAAGCACTATGGTGTCATAGTAAACCAGTGGAAGGTGACCAAGGAGTGCCACGTCAGAGCTGAGTATACCAGAGCCATAGTATACCAGTGGCCAAGGAGTGCCACGTCAGAGCTGGCTATTTCGTTCAAGAGAGCACTGTCCCCACAGCTCTTGAACTTAATTCTATGAGTCAAATTTGCATGAGTTGATAATAATAAACTTGCTCTAGTCGTCCATGTTTAATTTTAATTTTAATAAATATTACCAGCATGGGGAAGTGATTACAGGACATTCATCACTGTGCAAGCACTGTTAAATTAAAATAGAGAGTCATTGTCTAACTGCTGAAAGTAGTTAAGTCCCAGAGACATGCTATTCCGATGCCAAATATTTTTGTCTCTGACTGGCCATCAGGAATACGAGTCCATACAAATTGAGAGAACTGGTGTTGGTGGAAATTGAAATGTAAGTTATGAAAGAGTTATGCCTGGTAGTGTTCTCTCCAGCGAAGGATTGCAAGCTTCCCCATAGCTAACTCTAGGGATCCCTTTTCTGCTACGGACCTTACAGAACTCTCCCCGGTGAGCACTCTCCCACATTATCCGTGATATTCACTACAAGTCTTCACTCAGCACACTCGGGCCATTTGAACTTGCTAGAGAGATAAAGAACTGGAATCATCTGTCATGCTGTTAATAACAACTACTATCAAATAAATATGTCCCCTGCTCATTATACTATTGTATGTGCTATATTCTATAGATGTTCTCACTCACATTATGGTGTGTGTGTGTGTGTGTGTGTACTTTATGCTGTGTGTACTTTATGCACAAGACAAAAATATTTTATTTAAAAAAAATTTTTTTTTTAAATTGGACAACATACATTTGCAGGACCCTTTACCTTTAATATAATGAACTCCAAATATAATATAAAAAACATCTGGCTCTGATGAAGACGAAGTATGTTTGCACTAAAAACAAAAAGGATTGAAAGAGAAACCATGCCAGCTGAAAGTAACCGTACAAGTATTATAATACTGCTGTATTATAATCAATAGTCAAGGATTTCCTAAATGGGTGTGGTTTACACACTCGAGTTTCTGACAAATCAATTTTCATAATTATTATTTTAAATTTGTTTAAATTTGTTTTATATTTAGCAGCCCAAGGATATGTCTGCTTGCAGGTAATGGAATAGGCAGCGATCTCCTGGTAATAGTCGCTGACCAATCAGAGCCCCTTCAGTAGTTGATTTATGGTTTCCCCAACCTTATAATGGTTTCCCCAACCTTATAATGGTATTTTCGGTCAGGTTCTGTGAGGGTTCTTTCTCCGGCTGTATATGATCATACCAACTTTTTCGATCTTGTTGGCTTTCTTCACCTTCTCCTTCGGGATTATGCCCATCATCTTGAATTTCTCTCGTGTCTTTTCACCCGATGATGGCTGGGGCATCTACAAATAATGGATAATTAGTAGTCAATCATACTTCCCTTACCAACTCTTAACAATCTGCATTAAGGGGGGTCCCTGGCTCAAAATCCAAAAAAGTATAATTTTATTATTATTTCCCCCCCCCCATTACTATATATATATTGATCAGACATCATGGAAAAACATTTACTTTGGAGAAAAAGAACTCTTTTAGTACCAACAGCTCAAAAAAGCACCCTACATTATTTTTTTAGAAATTGCTCAAAGTTTGAGGTTGTTTATCAATGCATGTTTTCCAAGCTTTCAATCTCCCCTTTTGCCTTTTGAGCTTTTGAGCTTACTATAGTCAGAAGAGAATGGGGGAAGGGATTTGAGGTTTATGTCCCATACTTCTGTTTTGCTGCGTTCACTTTCTTCTCTGCTTTCTCGCTTCAAAATTTCTCTCTTGGTATTTAGAACAGCAGATGATGTAATCAGTTTGACCTTTGAATCTAGTAGCTAGCTCTTCTTTGCCTTCAAGCAACCATGCCAGGTACGAAGCCTAGTACGATCAGAAGGAAGGAAAAAAAGGCCTCCATACCTAAGAAAGAAGCTTGCTAAGCAAGTAGCCTCTACATCAGTGGCCTCTCATCCACTGCCAACCACTCCAACTCATCCTGACATCCTTCCAGTGACTGGCACTCCATCTCATGCCACTCCTTCTCAGTCATTGTCTGCCACCACTGCAGTTCCTGGCACTCCAGCCCCAGGCATTCCATCTCGGCCTGTTCCCACTCCATCTGGACCTGTTCCTGGCACACCTCAGCCTGTACACCTGCCAATCAGGTATCTGCCACTCCATCTCAATCAGGTACCTGCCACTCCATCTCAATCAGGTACCTGTAACAATAAGACTGCATCCATGAACAAGTCTCCAAATACCATGATCAAACTGAATAAGACTAATGATAAAGTAAAACTTAAGGCAGCTAGTGCATCTTTGGCTAGACAGCATGATGGAAAGAAGATCACAATACTCGAGATTGGTGGCCTTCAAATCGGCTTTGAGTTCAGGTGTAGCATGTAGTGGGTGTTCTTCTGGTCCTATAGTCTTTAGGGAGGAATTCAACATGCGTAGTGGCTTGAATACTAATCCCTGCTTGTTATGTGAAACATGTGGGCTAACTACACCAATCCCCTTTGCTACCATCGGCTGCAATAGCCAGGCTTTTGCGATCAATCGCAAATCAGTGTTTGCCAATAAATGTAGTGGCATTACGCAGGCTTCACTCGATACTTTCTGTACTCTGATGAAATGCCCATGCCATTGACAAAGGACAGGTACACAGAACATTGTGCCGTTATAAATGAGCAGTGTATTAAAGAAGCTCAAGCTAGAATGCAGCGAGCTCATCAAGAGATCAGAGAATTGTATGGTGCAATTAGCGATGATGAAATTATTGACATAACAGTTAGTTCTGATGGTACTTGGCAAAAACGAGGCTTTTCATCTCTTTTTGGGGTACCTTTGTCATAGGACATGAAAGTGGCAAAGTATTGGACTATACAGTCATGTCTAAACACTGTTCTGGTTGTAACTATTGGGAAAATAAGGAAAAAGGAGAAGAGTTTGAGAAATGGAAGATGAAACATAAATGTACGGTGAATGTTGATGGAAGTGCTGCTTCTATGGAGCCTAAAGGCGTGTGTAAAATAGGTCTCTAGAGTATAAGATTAGGTTCAACTTATTGCTGATGGGGACTGTAAAACTGAATCTAAACTTCTTAATCAAAAACCCTATGGAGAGGGAGAGAAAAATCAGGTTGAAAAGATTGTATTGGACACATTCAGAAACGGATGGGTACTCATCTCCGTAACCTCAAAGTTGAGTACAAGGGTAGGAAGCTATCAGATGGAAGGACTCTTGGGGGGTTGGGAGGCTAACTAATGGAAGAATGGACTCCTTGCAAAACTACTATGGTGATGCCATCAGAAGGAACGTAGGGGATCTTAAAGGGATGATGAAAGCTGTTCAGGCATCACTACTACAGTGCAATTCTTCAGACGAACATACTCGCCATCATTTATGTCCTGAAGGAGTTCATTCATGGTGTGGATACCAGAAAGCTATGGCTAAAGGGGAAGAGTATCATCACAAGAAGAAACCCATCCCAGATGCTATTGTGGCACTCCTCCGCCCAATATACATTGCACTAGGTAGCAAGGAGTTACTAGAACGTTGTGTCCATGGTTATACTCAGAATTCCAATGAATCAATTCATTCTACACTGTGGAAAATTTGTCCCAAAGAGATGTTCCTTGGTCCTATTGCTGTTAAGGGGGTCCACTACCCCCCAAAAAAAAATTTGGTTTTTTTTTGGTTTCCCCCCCAAAATATGATGACAGTAGTAGCTACATGCAAGATGCTGCCTTCCAAATTGGAGAAGATTTGGATGCTCCATTCTGGACTTATACTAACTTGAGTACTCCCGATTTGCGAAGAAGACGCTTCACGTAATGTGAGTTTCAATGGCCGCGGAGACAGACAAGGGAAGCAAACCAGTGGTTCTGGTCATCCCCCTAGACTATATAGGACAGACCAAACTTCCCCTCCCTATTCTTAATTTTTCTAGTATGTATATGTATACCACTTTTGGTGTTTTTTTAATGGTATGGTCAGTTCAACCATTGAAATACTATACTAGTCCTTAAAATGCTTGTCCCGAAAAAGTTTTTTTTTTTGGCCAAGGACGGTTCACCCTGCTTCATATTTGGAGTAATTAGAAAAAATTATATAGATTCTGTTTCCTCTCGATGAGAGCTACAAGATGACATTATCTGTTTTTAATTTTAAGCAAGTATGATGTCAACAGGTACAAAAAAAACAATGAAAATGCTACCAAGAAATTGCAATAGTTTTTAAAGTCCATGATCACACTATTTAAAAAAAACTCAATGTTATAATTATTGTGTTTCATACTTTGTAATTTCCCCTGTGGTAAGTTATGAAATCCCAAACCGTCCTCGTGAAATCTTAAATGTTCACTAAGTCTGGATCAGTTGGAGCTGGGTAGTTGGCACAGCACCAGAAGGTAGGTCTGTGTATAGGTACACATCATACAAGATTTCAAATAAAAATTCTGTTTTTTTTGTTTTTGGTTTTTTGGGGTAGTGGACCCCCTTAAGACTGCAAGTGCACTAGCAGTGTGAAACTGGAATGACAGTGCTACATCTTTACATACCATTTCAAAAAGTCTTCAACTCGAACCTTCTTCTAGATGTAAACACTTACTGCAAGAAAAAGATGTCAAAAGAATAAATAAAAGCAAGTACAAGAGCTCTGTAAAGTACAAAGCTCTGAGGAGGAGAGCAAGAGCAAAGAGAAAGGAGTTTGAGGACAAGCATCAGAGTGAAGAAGGCATTTTGTACTCTGCCAGGGGATTCGACATGGCTATCTGATAGGGAATCAGACCCAAATGAAATCGGACCCAAATGATTCAGCCCCACACCAAGCAAAAGGCCCAAACTAACGAACTAAACTTATTTGTGTATTAAGGGGGTAGTAAACCATTTTTCTGAAAATTTTCTTTAAAAAAATTCTTCCTTTTATATCCTACCTATAGCTCTGCATGACCTGTGTAAAAAACTTGGAAGGCTGTTCTGGTTCAGAAAAAAAGTTATGGAGGATTTCATGCATGCATTTTGTACACACCTGTACTGCATGGGGTGTGTAAATGATGTCTGTTTCCCCCCCAAAACTTATGGTTACCACTTTAGAGCTCCGTAGATTCTGCAAACTTCATGGTATGGACTTGATATATAGCTCAAAAGATAGGTCTCTCTGTGTGCTCTCTTCTGATACTAAAATGTTTTTCATAGGTATAACTATAGGCAAGTTACTAGACCTAAAGTGGAGGGACCTAAAAACCTGAATGCCTGCAACCTCCACATAAATAACTCCAGATTGCTAAGTGCTAAAATTAGCACGGGTGGCTAGAGGAAGCCCCACTCTATGTAATGAGTGTTTTCATTAGGCGTTAAAATTTAAGTACGTGGTCAAGCGCTCGGGTGGAAAATGAGTTTTATGGATTTTTAAAGAAATTCATTTTCTACCCGTGCGCTTGACCACGTACTTAAATTTTAACGCCTAATAAAAACACTCATTACATAGAGTAGGGCTTCCTCTAGCCACCCGTGCTAATTTTTAAATTTTTAGCACTTGGCAATCTGGAGTTATTTATGTGGGCATTCAAGTTTTTAGGTCCCTCCACTTGTAGCTCCCCTAACTTGGCTATAGTTATACCTGTGAAAAATATTTTAGTATCAACAGAGAGCACATAGAGAGACCTATCTTTTGAGCTATATATCAAGTCCATACCATGAAGTTTACGGAATCTATGGAGTTATAAAGTGGTTATCACACACAAAAAAAGCATGTGGGTCATCCCCCCCCCAAAATGCAACTGTCTCCCCTTCAAAGCTGTATTATGAGTATTATGAAAAAGGTGTGTTTTTGGACTTTCAAAAAATCTCTCTCGGTGAATATTTATCTAGAACAATTCCATAATATACCATTTTATAGCTCTTTCTATGCTCTAAAGTTTGATAGAATCCTTTTTCTTATTTTGTGTACTGGTCTTGAGTTATGCATTGATGTTCGACACGGATTTCATGCTTTTTCATTACGAATTTTCATTGACCTCCCAAATCACTTCCAAGTACATTGTGGAAAAACTGTCTCTATCATACTTTACGTATGTGGCTATGTTACACAAACTGTGAATGGGAAGTGGTCACTGACAATCTGTGATTTTTAAGATTTTTGTCGAGTGACAAGGGTAAGGTTCTAAGGGAGTCTATCTGTGGCAAATGTACAAACATGAAAAATCATTAGTAGCCTTCATGTAATATGTCATTTTAAAGCTATTGAACCAGTCTTTCTTTTGATCTAAAAAGTATCTGTAAAGGATGAAAAACAAAAAAGTTATGAACGATACAAATTTGGAACACAGATCTTCAGAAAAATGGTTTACTACCCCCTTAACTCACAGTACGAGTGTTTGTACCGGTATATTTGCTGTATATTAAGTTTGGACTAAACCGTTTCAAGTTTTACCTATATTTGTGCTCATGTGCATTTTGTTTGTAAGTTTATCGGAATTACTATTTTTTGGTCACTTGTGGTACTAGGACGCTCCTTATCCCCATGATATTTGGTGCTGAGTACTAAAATTACACATCCTCTCTTTGAGATCTACATAATGTGGCTCTTTGTTTTTTTACAATGATTTTATACTAAGGTAGAAAGGCTATTCTTTGCCGGATTCTATCTTCGGAAACTTTTATTGAAATTAAATTTTGAGAATATTTATTGTGATACAGTAAAAAAGGAAGCCACATTATGTGGTGGTATCACTCTATTGGCATGTGTAAAACTGTCATAACCGCAACATAAACTTTAGGGCAGCTTATTGCTATCCTTGAAACTTTGCCCCCCGTTGACCATATATCGAAACCTGCGATAAGACCACACCCACTTTTGTGGCAAAAAAAGTTAGTTCTACCCACAGATTGTGCAATTTAATATCATATGTATGATTTTTCTAACATGGCTAGGCAGGGAACCCCCCCCCCCCCCTTAATCCAGTAAATGTTGCGTTCCATTCTTCTTGCATTGCGTTGCTGGTATACATACAGTGCTAATGTGAATGGAAATGAGATGTGAATGGAAATGAGAGGCGTGTATATATGTTATCTAGGGATGTTGATAGTTGGTCTAATTTTGAATTGAAGTCGTTTTATAAGAATTTTTTTGAGAAGTAGAACTTGACAACTGAGAATCAGCCATTGAATGTTTAGATGCCGAATAAGATGCCGAATAAGAGCAGGAGTACACCAACTAGATGATCCTTTACCATGATTGATATGCATGATAATGATTGTCTAAGTTGTAAAAATTCGTGTGATTGGTGTACATGATTTTAAATGGTAAAGGATCATCAAACTTGTGCAGGTTTCTTTTTTTCCTCGAAATAGTATGAAAAACATTTTTGTTCTGTGCACAAGAACAAAAATGTTTGTGCACAGAAACACATTTTCTTCTAGAAGAAAAAAAAAAGGTTAGAATTCATGCTACTGAAATGTCAACTGCTTTAAGAGTCATTCTCGTGCTCACATTCCAAGGAGAAATATTCTTGCACCTCAATATAATTTCAGTTGGTTGTCCTGGTGGTGCAGTCTCATGAAACAGAGTCTCTACTATTCGCCATAACCCCCCCCCCCCCCCCCAGTAAATGCTGCTATGAGTAATGTTGGCTACTACAATAACCTCAACAATCGACTTGAAATAGAATTCTCTCGACTTTTTGACTAGAAGCTCTAGCTCGACTAGATGTTCCAGCCTTCATCAGGAATAATGAAGGGAGTTGTTTGTATGTATATGAGCTGCACAATTGCCTTCCGGGAGGTCAGCATCCTCAAACACTATTTCAAACTCGTTTCTCCACATTTCAAATCAGCTTCTGCCATCTCTGTTGATGTCTATATACATGCAGACCATATTGTACACTATGCAAAACATTTCTTTGTGATGTGCGGGAAATTTGAGAGGGATCGGATGGATGAGGTGCATAGAATTGTAGGGGCAGGACAGTGGCTGGATGAATTTAGAAGAGTGGGTAAGGATGGAAAGGTGGCATTGCTTTTGGGAAAGGTGTGGAGGGAGTAAGTGATGCAGTGATGGAGGAGGTGGGCGAGTGTGTTATGTACAGGGTAGGGAAGTGGTGGCAGAGGAGAAAGGAACTGTTGTATATATGGCGAGCTGAGGAGAGCTGAGGAATGATCTTTGGTCCCCTCCCCTCCCCCCTCCTTGAACGGCGGGACATAATTACTGTTGATAATATATATATATAGATTGTTATAGTGTTAGTTACTGTTACATAGTCTCACATGGTGCTATAGTATTTGTGGTGACCTTAACAGGCTCAGCAGTATCAAGATTAAATCAACACATTGTATCTGACTGCACATATATACAGGTATTATAATGCTATCCTCGATACAATCGAGCCGGCAAGAACTTCTTAGACTTGGCATCAATTGAGTAGGAGAATTCCACAAACCAAACAATGGATGTTTTGGTGGAGCTATAGATTCCAGGAATGTGGTCAACAGTAGTTGTCCGGGAATGTTGTCAACAGTAGTGCCCGGGAATATTGTCAACAGTAGTTGCCCGGGAATGTTGTCAACAGTAGTGCCCGGGAATGTTGTCAACGGTAGTGCCCGGGAATGTTGTCAACAGTAGTGCCCGGGAATGTTGTCAACAGCAGTGCCCGGGAATGTTCTCAACAGCAGTGCCCAGGAATGTTGTCAACAGTAGTTGCCCGGGAATAAGAACTCCATAAAGCCAACTGCCTACCTAGTCGTGGGCTATTTATGATGCACATGAGCGAGAGTTGTTTATGCTGATGTACTTTTACTGTGGCAAACAAGATTAGTCTTCTAGCACAAACATTTTGTGATTAATGGCACTCAAGTTGTAGGGAGGGGGGGAGGAGAAAAGATGACATACAAGATTCTTGAAGACCAAGTTTTTGGGACTGCCAGGTTTTTACAGTATTCTTATTGAGGGGAATTTGAGGGGAATTGTAATAATTGGTATTTGGGGTTTGAGGGAGGAGAAAATCAAGGCATATTTTTTTAGGGGGTCAATTTCTATGCTATTGAAGGCATGCTGAAGAACTTTTGTAGCTAAAATTGGCTGAAACCAGTTTAAGATAAGAAGCTGCCCTAGTGAGTCTTAGCCGAGATATAAACTTTGTTAATTTGTTGGGTTTTGGGGGTTTTTTTCTCCATTTTTTTCTCCATTTTGATTTTTTCTCCATTTTGAAGCAGGAGTTTTTGAAGCAGGAGTCAAACCAATACATAGGAATGCTCCCCAATATCATTCATGCTTCTCGACACACACACACACACACACAAGTAACACATCGGTACCTATAACAAGTGTCAAATGTCACAAATTGCTAGCTACAACAAAATTATCACAAGATCTACTCATCTTGCTCATCTAATGTAAAGTTATCGTAGACGTCCATCACATCATCCTGTTCGCTCAACAACTTCATCAAATTGTCAGCTTTGTCGAACATGTCTGCACTGAGCTTCACCAAACTCTTAGGAATGTACTCCAATGTCGCCGAGACAACCGTCAAAGATTTACCTTTGATCGCTTTGGACACCAAGCCCAAGTCGCTAGGCTCGCATCTGAACTGATAACATTCACCATATTTTGATTCCTCCGCCTTCCCGCCACTGCCTAATTCCGATGTTTCGTTCCAAGTTATAGAATCACCATTATCTGTTGTGACATCCTCTGCTCCTACTTCGATGGCTAGTTCCAATGGGTCTGTGTTAGATGCGAGCAATTCCTTGCAGGCAACTCGTACCATCCCTTTGCGGTCAAAGTTGAAGAGCGAGGAACCAGATTCTCCCATAGTACAACTACAGAGAAAGTGGACAATGGTCAACAGTAAGCAGTTGTTAACAAAAACGCACATTCACGCAATTTATAAATATCTTTATTGCAACTTCCCAACAGGATAATGGTTTCAGGGCGTGTATGTATGTATTCTAATAATGAGTAGCGAGATTGATATCACAATTGGATAACCGAGGCAGATGAAGTAATGTTGAATGAGATGAAGTAAGGTATGTTGCTATGGTGACACACAAGATCATCACAATGCGAGGCACGAGATCACATGACCTATTACCCGCCACAACCCCTCCATGTTAGGATAGGGAGTCAATTTGAAAGCATCGCGTGATGGTCCAAGGTCTTGCTTCTGAATTCCTCAAATATCACATTGTGTACCGACCTGGTCTTTCCTGTTCCATCACTGGAAATGGAATGGCATGGACTTACCATGGCAGCTAGAGTTTCCTTTTGAAGAACTGGTGGGTCATACTACTTTATTCGTTTTTAAGATCCAAATATTGAAGTTTACAAATGGTAAATTTCCAAGCATCGATGTTTTAAAAGTGATTTGTGGACATATAGTAATCATCACTTCTTAGGTCTTAGGAACCCTCTGGATGCTTTAAAATGGGTATATACCTAAAGGTCAAATCTATAGCCATGTTGAATGCCTCAGGCTTCTTCTCTGTAGAGTGTCGGGAGGTGGATATCCATGAGCAGTAAAAAAAAAAGGTAGGGATAGATAGGGGCATGGCAATAGATAGGGGCATGGCAAGCTAAGGAGTGGAGCTGCCTTTCGTTTTCTTTTTAGTTTGGGGCTGCTGGAGTGGTTCCTGTACAATAGACATTCCTGTTAGTGAGCATTGCATCCAGACATATATAAAATTCAAATACTATCATAGCTATGAGGTTTTTATTGTAAGCACTGCATCCTTAAAATTCAATACTATCATAGCTATGAGGTTTTTACAAGAAGTGTGAGCAGAATCTAGCCATACCATAAAATTCAAATACTATCATAGCTATGAGGTTTTTACAAGAAGTGTGAGCAGCATCTAGCCATACCTATACTATTATAGCTATGAAGTTTTTATAAAAGGTGTAAAGTGATCACTCACTTTACACTTCTTGCATGAACTCGTAAAAAAATTATTTTTGTTTTAGCACTTTTGCTTTCAGAGTCAAAAACTGTTGAACGAGCTTTTCAAAAAGAGAACAGACTGTCAGTGCTGCACAGTTCAAGCAGCCTGTACCAATTATAGATCAAAGTCCAGCACATATGTGAGAGGATCTGATAAAGGGAATCAAACATGCCAACGAGAAAACCCCCCTTTAAAAACCTAATCTTTCAAAATTAGATGTAATGATTGTTTCATTATAGTCTGATGGTTGAATCACTAACTACAGCTAAAACCACCGGAACCCTTCAACTTCAGGAACCTTGATAACCGGCCGAGATGAAGAAACGAGCAATTCCATATCGCTGCTTGGCCTCTGTCCTCAGACTTTCACATGCTATCTTGTTTGGCATGGATTTACGAGCTGATTGAAGTTCCATTCTGTAGGTGTGTTTTTCAACCCGATACCTAAAACTCGAATGACGTTTCTTAGATCCTACACATACATTGGAAACATCAGCCGATCAGTGGCTGCTCGGGTCACACTCTATGTAAGTGATACACTACACGCTATCTGCACATTCAACCAGTTAATATGTCCTGTGGTGGTTAGGATCATGACCAAATCAAAGTCATGGTATAGCTACCAGTTGCCTAAGCCACAAGGAGAGGGAGAGAGAAGAGAGACAGGAGAAAAGAGAGACAGGAGAAAAGAGAGAAGGGAGAGGGAGGAAAGAGGAGAAAAGAGGACAAAGAGAGGATAGGGGGAGAAGGGGATAATGGTGATTTCAACATCTTAATAACATATATTATTGAATATTGAGCAGGCACGTCCCAACACAATGCATTGATGGCCTCTTCCTAGTGGGCAACTCCCCGGAAGCCTGTCAACAACAGCCGAACATGTGGATCAGTAATCAAGAAAGAAATGCCAATGCATATCCCTTCAGACTTCTATAAGTCGTGCAGTCAACCACGTCTGCCAGTCTTCCTTATGTTGAAAGTAAGACTATCAAATTCCTTGGTCTGCCAATACAAATGCCTCCGGGCTCATCTAAAGCCAATTTACACCTAAACCCAAAGCTCAACCATCTATTCAGATCCATCCTCTGCCGCCAGGAAACAGATCAGGTTCTGCAAGCTGGAGTTTGTCCCAGACTGAACTGGCATGTTACAATCGGAGCTTGTCCTAGACTCAACTGCTCCTAAAACCAGAGTTTGTCAGGACTGAAATGGTTCCTCACGTCACAATCAGAGCTTGTCCCAGAATGAACTGGCTCCTCACAATCAGAGCTTGTCCCAGAATGAACTGGCTCCTCACAATCAGAGTTTATCCCAGAATGAACTGGCTCCTCACAATCAGAGTTTATCCCAGAATGAACTGGCTCCTCACAATCAGAGCTTGTCCCAGAATGAACTGGCTCCTCACAATCAGAGCTTGTCCCAGAATGAACTGGCTCCTCACAATCAGAGCTTGTCCCAGAATGAACTGGCTCCTCACAATCAGAGCTAGTCCCAGAATGAACTGGCACGTCACAATCGGAGCTTGTCCCAGACTGAACTGGCTCCTTACAATCGGAGTGTGTTCCAGACAGAAATGGTTCCTCACAATCTATCCGTCTCCCACACCCGGGTCAAAAACCAACTTGAAACTATAGCTACTCATCATCCCAAAATGATGGACTGGTTTCGCCAAATCTGCAAACCCTAACTCTCTCTACTTATGCTCCAAGACGGAGGCCTTTCCCCAACTGCCATCACTAAACTGCCTCTACATGAAACTCCAGGTCTTCTGCCACATCAATTCAGCAGATGCTTATCTACTGCATACATAGTATAAAGATAGTATAAACCAATACTTATCTTGTATGTATGCTTATCTTGTATGTAGTAGAAACCAATGCTTATCTTATATGCAGTGGAAACCAATGCTTATCTTGTATGCAGTAGAAACCAATGCTTATCTTGTATGCAGTAGAAACCAATGCTTATCTTGTATGTAGTAGAAACCAATGCTTATCTTGTATGTAGTATAAACCAATGCTTATCTTGTATGCAGTAGAAACCAATGCTTATCTTGTATGTAGTAGAAACCAATGCTTATCTTGTATGCAGTGTAGAAACCAATGCTTATCTTGTATGCAGTAGAAACCAATGCTTATCTTGTATGTAGTATAAACCAATGCTTATCTTGTATGCAGTAGAAACCAATGCTTATCTTGTATGTAGTAGAAACCAATGCTTATCTTGTATGTAGTAGAAACCAATGCTTATCTTGTATGCAGTATAAACCAATGCTTATCTTGTATGCAGTATAAACCAATGCTTATCTTGTATGTAGTAGAAACCAATGCTTATCTTGTATGCAGTAGAAACCAATGCTTATCTTGTATGTAGTAGAAACCAATGCTTATCTTGTATGTAGTATAAACCAATGCTTATCTTGTATGTAGTATAAACCAATGCTTATCTTGTATGTAGTAGAAACCAATGCTTATCTTGTATGTAGTAGAAACCAATGCTTATCTTGTATGTAGTATAAACCAATGCTTATCTTGTATGTAGTAGAAACCAATGCTTATCTTGTATGCAGTAGAAACCAATGCTTATCTTGTATGTAGTAGAAACCAATGCTTATCTTGTATGTAGTATAAACCAATGCTTATCTTGTATGTAGTAGAAACCAATGCTTATCTTGTATGCAGTAGAAACCAATGCTTATCTTGTATGTAGTATAAACCAATGCTTATCTTGTATGTAGTATAAACCAATGCTTATCTTGTATGTAGTAGAAACCAATGCTTATCTTGTATGTAGTATAAACCAATGCTTATCTTGTATGCAGTAGAAACCAATGCTTATCTTGTATGCAGTATAAACCAATGCTTATCTTGTATGCAGTATAAACCTATGCTTATCTTGTATGTAGTATAAACCAATGCTTATCTTGTATGTAGTAGAAACCAATGCTTATCTTGTAGGTAGTAGAAACCAATGCTTATCTTGTATGCAGTAACCAATGCTTATCTTATATGTAGTATAAACCAATGCTTATCTTGTATGCAGTAGAAACTAATGCTTATCTTGTATGTAGATACTTATCTTGTATGTAGTAGAAACCAATGCTTATCTTGTATGTAGTAGAAACCAATGCTTATCTTGTATGCAGTATAAACCAATGCTTATCTTGTATGTAGTAGCTTATCTTGTATGCAGTAGAAACCAATGCTTATCTTGTATGTAGTATAAACCAATGCTTATCTTGTATGTAGTAGAAACCAATGCTTATCTTGTAGGTAGTAGAAACCAATGCTTATCTTGTATGCAGTAGAAACCAATGCTTATCTTGTATGCAGTAGAAACCAATGCTTATCTTGTATGTAGTAGAAACCAATGCTTATCTTGTATGTAGTAGAAACCAATGCTTATCTTGTATGTAGTATAAACCAATGCTTATCTTGTATGTAGTATAAACCAATGCTTATCTTGTATGTAGTAGAAACCAATGCTTATCTTGTATGTAGTATAAACCAATGCTTATCTTGTATGTAGTAGAAACCAATGCTTATCTTGTAGGTAGTAGAAACCAATGTATGTAGTAGAAACTAATGCCTTTCC
Organism: Cladorhizidae sp. MBARI D1340-BT2; assembly: GCA_028752905.1. Classification (NCBI taxonomy): domain Eukaryota; kingdom Metazoa; phylum Porifera; class Demospongiae; order Poecilosclerida; family Cladorhizidae; species Cladorhizidae sp. MBARI D1340-BT2. Next base: position 26,578,294 of record JAQNBH010000014.1, on the reverse strand, counting down.
CAACCCCCCCCCCCCCCCCCCCAACTAACTAAACCAAAAGCAATTAAAACCAACAACATGGGTTAACCCCCTCTTTTATCCCCCCAACCATTTCACACATCAACACCCCCACATTACTGAGCATCAACTAGGATGTGGTGCGTGGTGTGTGTATTGTGTGTGTGTTCTAGACTACTAAGACAAGCTCTATTGTTGTGGCTTCTGCAAGGTGGTCAGTTAGTTCTTTGGCCTAACCACTTTTTCAGGAGATAACATTGAAAAAGTTAGAATTCTATAATCTATCGGGTTTCCATGAGAGGCGACATTCTCTTGCACCTTGCCCTTAGGCTACAAGCTATTCCTCACAATACTACCTGAATGCAGCACTGTCCAGATTAATCCAGTTGGCTCCTGTATTATACCATACAGGGAAGCATTCAATGGCTGCCAATTTTCAGTTATTTCATGCAGCATTAAACAAACGCACATTGACGTGAAAAAACTAGCTGTGCACAGTTCAAAGTGCATAGTTCAAAGTTCACCAAGCTACCTTATCTTTCACGACGTGGAGTTAGTAGTCTCTTTCTCAGACACAGTAGCTGCTCTCCACTGCAAGCCAGGTCGGGTGTCTCGGTCAACATCACCTCTAACCTTTGCCTCAACACTATAACTAGTTTGAGTACCTACTGCCAAGTAACCACTAAGATAGTAAGTGCACCTTATGCAGACATTGTGGTGGGTGTGGCCGACTGTGTAGTGCATGTACTGACATGCAGCACGCTATCAGTCCAGAAATAAAATATCCAAATTTTATTCGATGCCATTTTTTTGGCTTTTAAACGAATTTTTCAACCAACAAAAGCTGCATGCCACTCCGCCTCCCTGTGTGCCACTCCACTTCCCCACGCTTCCCCGCGTGCCACTCCACTTCCCCATGTGCCACTCCTCTTCCCCCATGTGCCAATGCTTTACCATAGGCTGGTCTTCAAATTTGATGTGTTGCTAATGGCCATTATTGCCATGGAAACACAGCATGTACTGCATGTTTGGCAACTTAATTCTTGTTTGGAGATAGTTGTGATGCATCAGCGCGTGGCATCATGCATGGACGACCACTCCATATACCTTCTACAGTATGTACAATTGCAAAAAAACCCTCTGATTCCGTTAAACTTCTACATAACAATAGCTAGAATGATCCCACCCCCTGCCCCTTTTAATCAAGGTATTTTCTTTTTCAATGCAATTGTATTTTCCCAGAATAAAAAAGGGTCGCCGAATAGACCATTTCCCCATGAACTTGAGGCTGGAATGCTTGCTGGATTGATCAAACAAGCCACAACACCACATCCTGAAATCCTGCCATTTTTGTGGTGCTCTAATTGCTCGTGTGCCAGATCCCTGTGCGAACGAGTTTAGTGAGAGAAGAAGTGTGTGTTAGCCATTGATGAAGGATGGAATCAATGGGGGTATGAAAACTTAAAACCTGAGTAGGAGCTCTTAGGAAAAAGAAGATTTTTTTTGTTAATGTTCAAAAAGAAGTATCGAGCGTTTTAATATTTGGTTTATTTGGTTTCTTGATGTAGGATCAAAGGAAGTGTCTGGCTGCTATCTTAAAGTCTTTGCTTGAAATCTTGTCAAAGCTCACCTCATGTTGAAACTGGGGCCTGGCTGCTATCTTAGAGTCCTTGCTTGAGACCTTGTCAAAGCTCACCTCAAGTTGTAGCTGCTGGTGTCTGGCTATTGCAGTGACTGAAACTTTTTGGAGACAGACAACCTTGTGATTGCCAAACTACAATGGCTAGGGCTAGGGATAGAGCAGGGCTAGGGTAGGGCTAGGCTAGGGTAGGGATAGAGTAGGGCTAGGGTAGGGCTTAGGGCTAGGATAGGGCTAGGGTAGGGCTAAGGTGGGGCTAAGGTAGGGTTAGGGTGGGGCTAGGCTGTTAGGGCTAGGATTAGGCTAGGCTAGGCTATGCTAAGTTAGGGCTAGAGCTAAATTAGGCACTAGGGCTAGGCTAGGGCAGAATGAGCTAGGCTAGAACTAGGGCCAGGCTGCTAGTGTTATGCAGCACTAGGGCTATATAGACTAGGGCTACATTAGGGCTAGATAGGTGTGGAAGCTGGATTATGATGCCATAGATAATAAGGGCCAAGGCAGAGAGCACTACTGTACATCTATACTAGCACTATGGCATGCAAGCTGAACATCTGCCATCTGCTGTGATAAACTTGATCCCTGAGGTATCTACTATAGAATGACTGACATTGTAGGAAGGGATAGAATTACTGGAGGAGAGCATGTTTGTGATGCACAAAAATTAGATTCTGTGCACTGAATCCATGTCCAGTCCTAGTTGGATATTGAGGGAGAGACTGCAGCCATTGTCCAGTCTTGTAGTTGGATATTGAGGGAGAGACTGCAGCCATTATCCAGTCTTGTAGTTGGATATTGAGGGAGAGACTGCAGCCATTATCCAGTCTTGTAGTTGGATATTGTGGGAGAGACTGCAGCCATTGTCCAGTCTTGTAGTTGGATATTGAGGGAGAGACTGCAGCCATTATCCAGTCTTGTAGTTGGATATTGAGGGAGAGACTGCAGCCATTATCCAGTCTTGTAGTTGGATATTGAGGGATAGACTGCTGCAGCCATTATCCAGCCTTGTAGTTGGATATTGAGGGAGAGACTGCAGCCATTATCCAGTCTTGTAGTTGGATATTGAGGGAGAGACTGCAGCCATTATCCAGTCTTGTAGTTGGATATTGTGTGAGAGACTGCAGCCATTATCCAGTCTTGTAGTTAGATATTGAGGGAGAGACTGCAGCCATTATCCAGTCTTCTGGTTAGATGTTACAAACTCTAGGACAAGTGTGTCCAAAGAGCACAGCAGAAACACAATGCAGAAAGGCACAGTAAAACTTATGCCACATCAAGTGCACTCACCAACTGAATGGAACCACACGTTTCAAATATTGTTATAAAGTGTTTATATTAATTAGACACATGGTGTATGTGCTGTACATAAGTAGATATTATAAAATGTGTATAGACACACCCACCTCACACTTAAACTTCATATAGTAGACCTCACTCATTGGAGGCAGCGTAGGTCCATGGGATATCAGCTTAGATTCATAGAGGGGTCTCTGACATGATACATGTGAGTGATACTCATTATCAGGTTACCAGGGCAATATACAATTAATTAGGGACTAATTGGTTTTGTTCTAATAGGGATAGGTTCTGAAAAGGAAGGTTCAAAGTATGCATTTAACAAATAGTTATGCTTACCTCCCACCTGCCCTTCCTGGGGAAGAGCTAAAAAAATAATATTATTTTTCAGCAACCCCCCTCTGTATCACCACTAATATAATAATAATAATAATAATAATAATAATAATAATAATAATAATAATAATAATAATAATAATAATAATAATAATAATAATAATAATAATAATAATAATAATAATAATAATAATAATAATAATAATAATAATAATAATAATAATAATAATAATAATAATAATAATAATAATAATAGTAACAATAACAACAATAATAAAATAACAACAACAACAACCAGAGAGGTGGACCCATCCTCTACTTACAATGCAGACAGTTCTCTCTCCTCTACTGACTATGCAGCCAGTTCTCACTCCTCTACTGACTATGAAGCCAGTTCTCTCTCCTCTACTGACTATGAAGCCAGTTCTCTCTCCTCCACTGACTTTGCAGCCAGTTCTCACTCCTCTATGCAGCATGCTGGAACACTAGCTTGTACACAGGCTGGAGCAACACTCTGGAGCAACAGACTTAGACCGCACCACTATAAAAACATTATGTCATTAGTGGCAGTCAATAAAGCTGTGCCCATTATGACCGACAATACCAAACAGAGCAACACGCCTCCTGAATACCTCCAACAATGTCTACCATGCAAACACATGTACTCTGCAGATAGGCCATTCTGCCCTTTGAGGTCTCCATGGAGATCATAATAACAATAGAAACCAACATGTCTATAGAGTGCATACTAGGTAATGCCATGAGTGGTAAAGTCAGATAACGCAGGAATGAAGGAGACAGGGGGAACAAAAATTTTAAAAAATTCTGAGGTAATAAACACCTCTCCCATTAATTGATCCTGCTAGTGATACAGGTTTCATGGTTACAAGTACCACCTACTCATTTCCATATGCGATAAAGAATCGCCCATCCCCCCCCCCCTCCGCTCTTCTCTAAAGCAGTTATTAAACCAGGCATTTATAGCATCGTCAATAAGAAAATGGCCACAACATCGAGCAGGGGTGTAACAAGCAATGTCCATGCACAGATGTAATGCATTCTTATAGGTAAGGATCGTCCAGTGTATGTATTGGGCTACGCTAGAAGGGAAGGTGAAGGGTTGAACTGTTGCTGAGCAGAGCCTGGAGAGTGTCGGACATCGCAGCCCACATAAAGTTTCTCTAGCTCCATTCTCTTACATCCACACCACACTCACAGGTTGCTTAGCTTCTGTGCTGACATCAGTCACTGCTAGCTGGAGTTCATTCTCTTACATCCACACCACACTCACAGGTTGCTTAGCTTCTGTGCTGACATCAGTGACTGCTAGTTGGAGTTCATTCTCTTACATCCACACCACACTCACAGGTTGCTTAGCTTCTGTGCTGACATCAGTCACTGCTAGCTGGAGTTCATTCTCTTACATCCACACCACACTCACAGGTTGCTTAGCTTCTGTGCTGACATCAGTGACTGCTAGTTGGAGTTCATTCTCTTACATCCACACCACACTCACAGGTTGCTTAGCTTCTGTGCTGACATCTAGCTGGAGTTCATTCTCTTACATCCACACCACACTCACAGGTTGCTTAGCTTCTGTGCTGACACCAGTGACTGCTAGTTGGAGTTCATTCTCTTACATCCACACCACACTCACAGGTTGCTTAGCTTCTGTGCTGACATCAGTGGCTGCTAGCTGGAGTTCATTCTCTTACATCCACACCACACTCACAGGTTGCTTAGCTTCTGTGCTGACATCAGTCACTGCTAGCTGGAGTTCATTCTCTTACATCCACACCACACTCACAGGTTGCTTAGCTTCTGTGCTGACATCAGCGACTGCTAGCTGGAGCTCATTCGGTTATTGCTGAGTCAGCATGAACACAAACGTTTATACACGAGTAGGAGGAGCTACAATGGCCTATAATATTTTACTGACCTAGCCTGCAGGACTAGAGAGATAAATAACTTTTCAGACTGTTTGCTGGCAGAGAAACCTCATAAATCTTTCCCTAAGTGTGTCTTTTACAGTGAGAAGGTCCTAAATGAGTTTTTAAAAAAGTGGAACAATTGAAGAATCGAATATACGCAGAACTCAATTAATTTACGCTGTTTTGTGTGTGTGTGAGTGTCTGTGTGTGTGTGTGAGAGAGTGTGTGTGTGTGCGAGGTAATTACATAAACGTTATTGAGTTAGTTGTGGGCTAGGGTAAAGCTACTTAGATGTGGTGGGGGAGTGGCACATGAATCACTACAACTGCAGTGTGGTTGCCACCTCCAAGCGCCAAAACCACATGTCCAACTAACTAGATCACCCTTTACCATTTAAAACATGTATACTGCTTTGTCTTGAATGCTTGGCATGGTAGAGGGCCTGTAACGTTTAATTTGTCCCCCCCAAAAGTTGTTCCCCCCTTATTGAAAGTTTTGTTCCCACCCTAGCCCTAGCCCCAGCCCTAGCCCTTTATTTTTCAAGAGGGAACTTTTTTTTCAAGTAAAAAGTTCCAGGGGGAACATATTTTCAGGGGGAACATATTTTTTAAAGAAAAAGTTCCAGGGGGAACCAAATATGGGGGGACCAAATTTGTCATGACAGGCCCATTAAAGTCAATGCTTAATTAAGTGTCAATGTTACCAGCTACACCACACAACTGTGTGGGCATCCTGTGTCATCATATGATCGATGCTGTACTGTTGGCTGCAGTGAACAGTCATCACCAACTGCCTGTGTTGTATTTTGCACCCTATTCAGTTTGTATGTGCGAAGTGTAGCTGGGCAACAGGATGTCCTAATAAAGCACACCAACTAAACTGCTATGTAATAAGAATGGAGTGTATCTGTGGACAACTTCGGGATGTCTGAAGTTCAATGTTCTTCCCCACCACATGCTATCACTACGTTATTGGGTTAGGGTTCAGGTTATTGGGTGTGGCTTCAAACTGAGTAGTGCCTTAGAAGCGTGAAGGGCTCCACTGCCGTACCAAATTATCCGTGATCGGGATGTTGCATAAGAACCGGATTTCAAGCCGTTTGCTGCCTAGGTAATGAATCCACACTAGGAACTCTAATCTACTGTAGTTATTGGATACGAGCTACGATTCTCTGACAAGCAGAGCCTAGGTATGCAGTCGCTTGGCTTTCCTCAAAGAAGGTGTGTGAGTGGAGGGGGGAGGGGGGGGGGGGGGGCTAGTCTAGGGCAAGGAAAGGAAGAGCTTGAGCAAGCCAAGGTCCAGATTTGGGAGCCCCAAAAGATCTCTCCATTCCACCACACATTTTTGTGTCTGCAGGTAATTTGGCAACATGAGTAATTTGGCACGACACACCGACAGGATACCAATATTATAGGTTTGCCTTGGGAGGGAATGTCAGGCACTTGACCACAGCCAGCTTTATAAGGAAGAGATGGGCAGAAATAAAGAATGGCAAGAATGGGACGGGAAGAAAAGGGAAACAAAGTTATGCATAACAACAACAATAAACAACAACAATAAACAACAACAATAAACAACAACAATAAACAACAACAATAATAAATCATAACAATATGATATGATAATCATTATAAACCATCATCAGATACAGTGCAAGAACTAGGAGCTTATCGAGTAGCTCAGCACTTGCAACGCTTACTTGTGGGCAGTGCAAGAACTAGGAGCTTATCGAGTAGCTCAGCACTTGCTACACTTACTTGTGGGCAGTGCAAGAACTAGGAGCTTATCGAGTACCTCAGCACTTGCTACGCTTACTTGTGGGCAGTGCAAGAACTAGGAGCTTATCGAGTAGCTCAGCACTTGCTATGCTTACTTGTGGGCAGTGCAAGAACTAGGAGCTTATCGAGTAGCTCAGCACTTGCTACGCTTACTTGTGGGCAGTGCAAGAACTAGGAGCTTATCGAGTAGCTCAGCACTTGCTACGCTTACTTGTGGGCAGTGCAAGAACTAGGAGCTTATCGAGTAACTCAGCACTTGCTACGCTTACTTGTGGGCAGTGCAAGAACTAGGAGCTTATCGAGTAGCTCAGCACTTGCTACGCTTACTTGTGGGCAGTGCAAGAACTAGGAGCTTATCGAGTAGCTCAGCACTTGCTATGCTTACTTGTGGGCAGTGCAAGAACTAGGAGCTTATCGAGTAGCTCAGCACTTGCTATGCTTACTTGTGGGCAGTGCAAGAACTAGGAGCTTATCGAGTAGCTCAGCACTTGCTATGCTTACTTGTGGGCAGTGCAAGAACTAGGAGCTTATCGAGTAGCTCAGCACTTGCTACGCTTACTTGTGGGCAGTGCAAGAACTAGGAGCTTATCAAGTAGCTCAGCACTTGCTACGCTTACTTGTGGGTGTTCACTCCACAGAGCACATGTATATATTATGGGCCAACTTTCATTGTCTAATCACACCAAGTTGTAACCAATTTGTTGCCTTTTAATTAAGTGCAGGGGTGTTGCCTCGTGACTATTCACGAGATAGAGTAGGGGTAAAATAAATTTTAAAATAAATTTAAATTCTATACGGTTGTTTTCGTCTTCCAAGAGACCGAGTGTCCTACCAGAGACTGAGTGTCCTACCAGAGACTGAGTGTCCTACACCAGAGACCGAGTGTCCTACCAGAGACTGAGTGTCCTACACCAGAGACAGAGTGTCCCGAGACTGAGTGTCCCACCAGATACCGAGTATCCTACCAGAGACCAAGTGTCCTACTAGTGACCGAGTATCCTACAGAGACCTCCAACGTCCACCATAAAACGTGATCCTACCACCCCACCCCGTCTACACCACACCTCCCCTGTCTACACCACACCTCCCCTGTCTACACCACACCTCCCCTGTCTACACCCACCTCCCCTGTCTACACCACCACCTCCCCTGTCTACACCCCACCTCCCCTGTCTAACACCCCACCTCCCCTGTCTAACACCCCACCTCCCCTGTCTACACCCCACCTCCCCTGTCTACACCACACCTCCCCTGTCTAACACCCCACCTCCCCTGTCTAACACCCCACCTCCCCTGTCTACACCCCACCTCCCCTGTCTACACCCCACCTCCCCTGTCTACACCCCCACCTCCCCTGTCTACACCCCACCTCCCCTGTCTACACCACACCTCCCCTGTCTAACACCCCACCTCCCCTGTCTAACACCCCACCTCCCCTGTCTACACCCCACCTCCCCTGTCTACACCCACCTCCCCTGTCTACACCCCACCTCCCCTGTCTAACACCCCACCTCCCCTGTCTACACCCACCTCCCCTGTCTACACCACACCTCCCCTGTCTACACCACACCTCCCCTGTCTACACCCCACCTCCCCTGTCTACACCACACCTCCCCTGTCTACACCACACCACCCCTGTCTACACCCCACCTCCCCTGTCTACACCCACACCTCCCCTGTCTACACCCCACCTCCCCTGTCTACACCCCACCTCCCCTGTCTACACCACACCTCCCCTGTCTCATTTCCAATAATCAAAGACTGAGGCTTGTAAGAACGCCATTACCTGTTTAAAGACAGCTATAATTAGCTGGAGATAAGCTTAAGATCTTACTGGGGTTAGTGGGCCAAGACCTTAGGAGGCAGGCCTTTCCTCACAGCAGAGGCTACCTAGCTTATTAGCTAGTAGCCCTAGCTATAGCAGCTGCTTCCATAGGCTAAGCCTGGCTAAGGCAGGCCTTGATGAAAACCTACTTGGGGTAGTTACCTAGAATGTATTCATGACCTACACAAGTTATGAGCTCTCTATGGTGCAGTAGAGAACTTTGGCAGTGACTCAACACTGGTGTAGACATGTGGACATGCTTCTTTGTATACACTTAAACAACCCTTGCCTGCCTGTATTTTGTCATGTGTTATTTTAATAACAATAGCCACTTGGCCAACTCAACAGACTTCATTAAAATGTACATAAATACAGTAACTTGCAGTTTGGTATAAGAATCAGCTCTCAAAGAGGAAAGTAAAACTCATCACTACACCACTTTATGTCGACACAAAACTTACTACAGTAAAGAAATCCATCCAGGAGCACCTTCTTTCTCAAGAGAGAAAGAACTCAGAGTGACTCCAGGTAAGCGTAGGTGCCGTGTGCAGCTTTCATCCAAAGGCATTCCAGAAACAGCAGTAAAGGCCAGGAAGAGAGTGTTCATGGTGGCAGTTGTGATCTCAGCAATTCCTAAAGTTTCTTCCATTTTCCTCGCTCCCCCTCCCCACGCCCCCACCCCCCCTCATCCTGCTGGAAGTAACTTTTATGTGACTATTTTACATCGATAGCTAGCAGTCTATTGGGCATGTGCAAGTCTACTTGGCATGTGCAAGTCTATTGGGTATGTGCAAGTCTACTTGGCATGTGCAAGTCTACTTGGCATGTGCAAGTCTACTGGGCATGTGCAAGTCTACTTGGCATGTGCAAGTCTATTGGGCATGTGCAAGTCTACTTGGCATGTGCAAGTCTATTGGGTATGTGCAAGTATACTTGGCATGTGCAAGTCTACTGGGCATGTGCAAGTCTACTTGGCATGTGCAAGTCTACTGGGCATGTGCAAGTCTACTGGGCATGTGTAAGTCTACTGGGCATGTGTAAGTCTACTTGGCATGTGCAAGTCTACTGGACATGTGCAAGTCTATTGGGTATGTGCAAGTCTACTTGGCATGTGCAAGTCTACTTGGCATGTGCAAGTCTACTTGGCATGTGCAAGTCTATTGGGTATGTGCAAGTCTACTTGGCATGTGCAAGTCTACTTGGCATGTGCAAGTCTACTGGGCATGTGCAAGTCTACTTGGCATGTGCAAGTCTACTGGACATGTGTAAGTCTACTGGGCATGTGCAAGTCTACTTGGCATGTGCAAGTCTACTGGACATGTGTAAGTCTACTGGGCATGTGCAAGTCTACTTGGCATGTGCAAGTCTACTTGGCATGTGCAAGTCTACTGGACATGTGTAAGTCTATTGGGCATGTGCAAGTCTACTGGGCATGTGTAAGTCTACTTGGCATGTGCAAGTCTACTGGACATGTGCAAGTCTATTGGGTATGTGCAAGTCTACTTGGCATGTGCAAGTCTACTTGGCATGTGCAAGTCTACTGGGCATGTGTAAGTCTACTGGATACGTGCAAATTACTTGGCATGTGCAAGTGTACTGGGCACGTGCAAGTTAAAAATCTGGCATTTAGCACGACTGACTCATTTTTGTTTTATAATTCTTTTATGACGACGTCCCAGTTTGTGTCTGTAGGTACTAATGCTGTTAATTGGCTAACAAGGGGTCACTGGGTACGCCAGCCAGTCTTCATGTGCAGTACACTTAAATGGCACATAAAATCACTCCACTCAGAGAGAGCAGCTCCGATGTCTTTCAAGTGATATACATTAGAGTCCCACATCCCACCCCCCTACCCTACCCCCACCTAACAGAAATTCCCTTCACTCACAAATCCCCCCCCCCCCCCCCCCCCTCCCCCCAGCAAAGTTAGCCCTCAATGAGAGTTGGATGGAGAACTTGGTATAACCGCAAATGGCATAACTATCTCTGTACCTATGCATCACACATTCACCCGCAAAAAATATGAACGGGTCATCTGCCTTAAATATAGCGGGCTTATGAAAACTGGGAATAGTTGCCATGAAGAGGGCGATCGAGAAAATGGCAGCAGATTCCAAGCCAGAGCAAATAAAACTGACTGCACAGGCAGGCGAGAATGGACTGCATTGTCAATAACTGGCAGGAAAGGAGACTGGATCTTCTTTCCGACATAGCTACCTAATTCATCAGCATGCTCCGGCTATGGAGGTGGGACAGTGCCTGAAATACAACAGGTTTGCTAAACTGGAAATGCTCGTCTCGGTAAATCTGGAAATTATCTGGGCGGGCTGCCGTCTCAACCTTGCACAAGTTTTGGAAATCTGTAGGTGGTATTCAAGTCCCTCATCACATTACAATGGGATTATCTATCAATGATGTCAAACCAGTATACAGTGATCAGCCTTCAGCTATGCCAGGGTTGGGACAGTGGCTGGAGCAATGCAATATGGTTTCACTTTTTCCCCAATAGAGTATCAGGTTACAATAACCCCCCTGCCTTGCTTTCGTTACAACTAAGTGAGTGGACCAAGGAAATAACCAAATATCCCCCCCCCCCCAATACCAGAGGGAATCATTTCTCCATTAAAATTTTTAAAAAATTAAAAAAAATTAAAAAAATTCCATTCTACCTAATAATATCCTCAAGGAAAGAAGTGCAAAAGTTACGGAATATGGTCTTCCTTGTACTGCTTGGCACATTCGTTCCTCTGCTCCATTGCTGATACACAGCTAACAGGTGCATTTCTCTTGGCCTCCTTGTCTCCTGGAGGGACTGAATCTGCTGGGCCTCCAGTGCTGGGGGCCCAAGCAATTACCACTAGCAGTTATTATTTTTTTTAATCAAGACTTGTAAAATGCAATCTATAGTGATCCCCAATTAGTTATCTCCTAGTTCTACAACTGCTGAGAGGAAAGTCAGAAGCTATGCTTCAGTGGATACATAGTCAGCCCAGCCGCCCCAGGACCGCTATTATCAGGAGTGCAGTTTGTAATACCAAAAATTATTGAATGTACATAATACTAGTCTGTGGTGTGGGTGAGTCCTGCAAGAAAAAGAGATCAGAGGATTGTACAAGTTCGTGTGTTACCACCACAGTTCTCAGATGAAGGCTCTAATTGGGCTAACAATGCAATTACTACAGAAGAATGCCAGCTCCATAATCAACAACCTTCTCTCTCCAAAGTATTATTTTTTCATTTGATGCCATTCCCAACTGGCCACCTGCAAATGCAGCCCTTTGTTACTATAAAACAAGGTTTATCCAGCTTCATAGCCATTCCTAACTGGCCACCTGCAAATACAGCCTTTAGTTACTATAAAACAAGGTTTATCCAGCTTCATAGCAAGTTGGGTAGCCTTCTCTTCCAATATATGTGTGATGACTGGAACATCCCTAGCCCTAGCAACTGCAAACCAAGTGGACATAGCTTTCTCTACATCATCTGCTAGCTTTCTCCTCCAATATATGTGTGGTGACTGGAACATCCCTGCCCTAGCAACTACACACCAAGTGGACATAGCTTTCTCTACATCATCTGCTAGCTTTATCCTCCAATATGTGTGCGGTGACTGGAACATCCCTAGCCCTAACCAAGTGGACATAGCTTTCTCTACATCATCTGCTAGCTTTCTCCTCCAATATGTGTGTGTGACTGGAACATCCCTAGCCCTAGCAACTGCAAACCAAGTGGACATAGCAACTTTTCCTTCTCTTCCTGCACATGTTCACTTTCAATTGCCCACTTGGTCATTCTTTCTCTTGCAAACTGTTGACTGCGAGCTGCTGAGAAAGGTCAGCCCGAGGCACCTTCTCTGAGGAAATCTTGACGATAATGTCCAGCTTTTGAGTGAAGGGCAGATCTCTGTGCCTGCTTGCGTTTTGTGTGGTCATGAAGGCCAAGACCAGAAATCCAAGGTTCAAGGCTATCAAACACTGAACAGCTTATGTACACCCACAAAGCACATGGAATTCTGCAGCTGCTAGATTTTATCACTCCTGTACTGCGTGTAGCCAGCAGCCAATTGGCCATACAGCTATCACTCCCTTATAAGGAAAACATGACATTTTAGTGTGCTTGGCACAATTTATCACTTACAGCATGAATGGCCTTATAGGAACAATAATCAGTCCTTGTTTTTTATGTTACATGTATGTAGCAAGTGATTTTGTGACTTTAAGAATTTATGATATAAAAAGGATATTAAGTGGGGTCATAGCTGCTGCTAGGCTTGCAATTGTAGTTAATGGGAATTCCATGCAAGCCTCTCATTTTCATTTCAATTCCAGTGAGTTCTGTCGGATTCCCCCTACACCACAAGGTAACACATTGCACAATAAAGCAGGTCAGGAAGTCTGAGGCAACGCTCCTTCTCACCAATGCAGCTGGGAGCTATGGCATTTGTGTCTAGTGTACTAGAGGAAGGCTCTAGTATACCACAGGAAGTGTCTAGTATATTACAGGAAGTGCTGAGTATATTACAGGAAGTGTCTAGTATACCACAGGAAGTGCCTGGTATATTACAGGAAGTGTTTGGTATATTACAGGAAGTGTCCAGTCTACTGAAGGAAGTGTCTAGTATGTTAGTATACTAGAGGAAATAGGTAGTATACTAGAAAAAGTGCTGCAATGAAAATAATATCAGTAACCCACAAAGATAGTCCACAGTTTGCCTGTTGCTTTTGAGCACCTCAGAGAGCATGCTGGTGAGAATGGAGTGCAGCTTTCTATTGTTGTACAGGTGGAAGCTTATGGTGGCCAAGCAGCAGCTGCAAGTAACTGCATGTCTAGGGATGAGCCAAGCAGGAAACCTTGTGAATGTGAGTGATTTAATTGGCAAGGTCAGACAGAGGTCACTTAACTTTTTAACAATGAGTTTCAAAACCAGACAGTATCCTAGCCCTACATGTATGTCCATAGTCCTTGCCTTATATGTGCATCCCTAGCCCTATAATCCCAGCCCTATAACCACTGAATCACCCTCCCACCCCCCCACCCCCCAAAATGTTACTCACCCCTTCTTGGTCAGGAGCAATTTCAATACTGCCCTCGCCCTGTTCTTGTTGTCTGTGAGAACCTCTAGCAAGATCAAGTATCCAGCCTGCGCTCTTCCCTCGTAGACCACATGCTCCTTCTGCACCTTGGAAACCTCCGGCTTGAGAAGACGGTCTATCTGTGACTTGGACACGCCGACAGCTCTCGCCTGCGAGATCAAGCTAGCCAACCTAGCATTTTTATCCGGGTCAGGGCCTCCTCCGGTTTGAATAGCCGAGATGATATGCCGGTGGAATTTTGCTATCACTATGCTCCTTTCGTGGTCAGCGATGGACTTGTTTCGATGTATCTTTGACCACCTGTTGTGTCCTGCAAAGATGGAAAGTGAAGAGTGAAGAAGTCTGCTTGTTCGGTGGGTGCAGGGAACGGAACAAATCAAGTGCTTCTTCTCGAAGACAGATGAGGACGTGGAAGGGAGAAGAACAGAAGATGAAAATGAGGCGAATCCACGCTCTTGGATGAGTGACGTGAAGCCAATTCTTTGTAGAAAAAACAGCTTAGACATTCTTTTGCACCTGTGTATATATGGTGTACAGAAACAGTGCATTCATGGAAAGTTACGCGTGCTGGGTCAATAAATATAAAAAACGTACTCCACCAGCATCATACTGGGATAGGGCGTACACGCCGGACCAACATCACACTGGGTGGAGGCAGCTTGAAGTAGGTTGACAATAGACTTATGGGGACACACACTGGACCAACATCACACTGGGTTGAGGCAGGGTGAAGTAGGTTGACAATGGGACACACACTGGACCAACATCACACTGGGTTGAGGCAGGGTGAAGTAGGTTGACAATAACTCTATGGGGACATACACTGGACCAACACCACACTGGGTGGAGGCAGGTTGAAGTAGGTTGACAATAGCTCTATGGGGACACACACTGGACCAACATCACACTGGGTTGAGGCAGCTTGAAGTAAGTTGACAATAGATCTATGAGGATACACACTGGACCAACATCACACTGGGTTGAGGCAGCTTGAAGTAGGTTGACAATAACTCTATGGGGACATACACTGGACCAACACCACACTGGGTGGAGGCAGGTTGAAGTAGGTTGACAATAGCTCTATGGGGACACACACTGGACCAACACCACACTGGGTTGAGGCAGCTTGAAGTAAGTTTACAATAGATCTATGAGGATACACACTGGACCAACATCACACTGGGTTGAGGCAGCTTGAAGTAGGTTGACAATATATTTATGGGGACACACACTGGACCAACATCACACTGGGTTGGAGGCAGCTTGAAGTAGGTTGACAATAGATTTATGGGGACACACACTGGACCAACATCACACTGGGTTGAGGCAGCTTGAAGTGGGTTGACAATAGATTTATGGGGACACACACTGGACCAACATCACACTGGGTTGAGGCAGCTTGAAGTAGGTTGACAATAGATTTATGGGGACACACACTGGACCAACATCACACTGGGTTGAGGCAGCTTGAAGTGGGTTGACAATAGATTTATGGGGACACACACTGGACCAAAAATCACACTGGGTTGAGGCAGCTTGAAGTGGGTTGACAATAGATTTATGGGGACACACACTGGACCAACATCACACTGGGTTGAGGCAGCTTGAAGTAGGTTGACAATAGATTTATGGGCCACACTGGACCAACATCACACTGGGTTGAGGCAGCTTGAAGTGGGTTGACAATAGATTTATGGGGACACACACTGGACCAACATCACACTGGGTTGAGGCAGCTTGAAGTAGGTTGACAATAGATTTATGGGGACACACACTGGACCAACATCACACTGGGTTGAGGCAGCTTGAAGTGGGTTGACAATAGATTTATGGGGACACACACTGGACCAACATCACACTGGGTTGAGGCAGCTTGAAGTGGGTTGACAATAGATTTATGGGGACACACACTGGACCAACATCACACTGGGTTGAGGCAGCTTGAAGTAGGTTGACAATAGATTTATGGGGACACACACTGGACCAACATCACACTGGGTTGAGGCAGCTTGAAGTGGGTTGACAATAGATTTATGGGGACACACACTGGACCAACATCACACTGGGTTGAGGCAGCTTGAAGTAGGTTGACAATAGATTTATGGGGACACACACTGGACCAACATCACACTGGGTTGAGGCAGCTTGAAGTGGGTTGACAATAGATTTATGGGGACACACACTGGACCAACATCACACTGGGTTGAGGCAGCTTGAAGTAGGTTGACAATAGATTTATGGGGACACACACTGGACCAACATCACACTGGGTTGAGGCAGCTTGAAGTGGGTTGACAATAGATTTATGGGGACACACACTGGACCAACATCACACTGGGTTGAGGCAGCTTGAAGTAGGTTGACAATAGATTTATGGGGACACACACTGGACCAACATCACACTGGGTTGAGGCAGCTTGAAGTGGGTTGACAATAGATTTATGGGGACACACACTGGACCAACATCACACTGGGTTGAGGCAGCTTGAAGTAGGTTGACAATAGATTTATGGGGACACACACTGGACCAACATCACACTGGGTTGAGGCAGCTTGAAGTGGGTTGACAATAGATTTATGGGGACACACACTGGACCAACATCACACTGGGTTGAGGCAGCTTGAAGTAGGTTGACAATGGGACACACACTGGACCAACATCACACTGGGTTGAGGCAGCTTGAAGTAAGTTGACAATAGATTTATGGGGCCACACACTGGACCAACATCACACTGGGTTGAGGCAGCTTGAAGTAGGTTGACAATGGGACACACACTGGACCAACATCACACTGGGTTGAGGCAGCTTGAAGTAGGTTGACAATAGATCTATGAGGACACACACTGGACCAATACCACTGGATTGAGTGAGGTTGAAGTAGGTTGACAATAGCTCTTGGGACCCACACTGGACCAACACCAGACCTGGTTGAGGGAGTGAAGTAGGTTGATGGGAACACACACTGGACCAACACCACACTGGGTGGAGGCAGGTTGAATGTTGTAGGGACATGTGGATGAAAGATAAATCTTTTACCATAGCAGTCATGTTTCCATCAAGTTTGGGAGAAGAAAGGGAGGGGTGAAGTTTATGTGTATGTCAAAAGCAATCTCTACCGAGCATGTGAAAAACAAAGAGACACATAAATTCTTTGCAGAGGCAAAGGTTAATATTAACAGAACAGAGTATGTATGTTCTGTGGATAATAGCAAGCAATGGAGAGGGCTTATGAATATTATAAGGCAATGCAGAATTACTAATGTTTATTAGAATGGTGAGTGTTTGCAAACACACACCTTCCATTAGCTTACTATGCTGGATTTCCGTCAAAAATAATGCCAAGGCACTCATACCTAAATGCCAAGTGTACCAGCTCGGCTCCCTGCAAAGCAGTCAATGTGCTCAGTAGCCTGGCTCTGCATAAAGGTGGAGTCTATTGACTCACAAGCAGCAATCACTTCGTGACTATATAGGGGCAAGTAAGAGCCAGGTGCTAGAACAAGAGCTCGAGTGAATGCCAGGGCTAGATTTGGAACAACAAAAAAGTCTTAATATTCAATTATGCATTCGTTTGCAAAAAAAGTCTTAATATTCAATTATGCATTCGTTTGCAAAAAAAGTCTTAATATTCAATTATGCATTCGTTTGCAAGCACTTTGGCAATGCAAGGATTCCAGCTGAAACCAGTTTGTAATATTTGATGGCAGGATAAAGAGGGCGAGTTTGCACCAGAAAACAGAGAGCAAGGTTGTATTCATTTGCAACACTTGAACACAAGCCAAGGTCTTGCATACTGCAAACACATTCTTCATAAGTGGTCCCCCACCCCTTGCCACACCCACTCTGTAAATGAAAAGAATGGTGAAGGTATGAGTTTGTATGCTTGTTGATTGCAAAGCCCAAATGAAGTTGGTCATCACCCATCAATAGAAGATCCAATCTCGTTTTGGACCAGACAGGGAGACAGGGAGGCTTAAATACTCCACATCCATAACCCTAGCTACCTAACACCAAAAAATAATGTCTCGCTAGGTAAGGGAATACTCAACGTTCTTGATTGTATTTTATCAGCAAATACCGTGTGTGCGTTGCATACATGCATTGTGTTAGGTAAAGTATCTTCAGTTTTTTTCATATGCAAACGCGTACAAAGTAGAGGAGTGTAACAGCTAGTAGAATCTTACCTCCCGTTTCTAATTGATCAAGGATTTTTTATTCCCTCCATCTCAAAATTTTCCTCAACAACTTACGACCTTTCTCCCCTGTGCAGCGAACTCGCATATTTAAACACGTGATCCGCGCGTCACGTTGCGCATTCCAATTCGTAAGACTACGTATACTTTTCCCGTATACTACCAGTATACTACTAGAAAATGATTTATTGTCACGAGTCAAGACTCTCCCCTTAGTCAAAATTGGCGCAGAAGAGTCGAGTCATCGTGATATTTCTTTGTAGCTGTGGTCGTTTTTTATCACTTCTTGTAGTGTGGAGTTTTAACTCTTTCTGTCGTTGTACGAAGATTATTTTCGTCATTGGACGGGAAAGAAGACATTTTGAACCAGTAAGTCAATGATTCCCGTGTGATTACAGTTTTTACAGTCGAACTAGTACCTAACTTGAAGGCGATCTCTTTGCCAACTATCTGGCACTCGGAACCTTGCTGTCTAGCTGAGCTTTCAGTGTGGTATAATTTTACTATCAGAAGGCGGCCAGATACTAGTGACGGTAGCTATTCTCAATTCCACCAACTACGAGTCCTTACTAGGAGTTAGCCGGCTGGTTGGCTGACACGTTGTTCACTATAAATGTACCTACCTCGGGGGTTATGATTTTTATGACAAGCCTCATAGCTAAGCCAGTTGCCTCGTACACTATTTCGTTCATTTTAAGTGCTCAAGTATTATTTTATGTTGAACAGATGCAATTTAGTTACTGATGTAGTTTCTTGCAGGAACCTTCACACATTATGTAATGTTACCATCTGATGGCTACCAATGATGCTTTTTGCTGATTCAGTGACCATGCCTTCATTAAAGTTAAATAACAAGAGGAAAGCTCAACATAGTAATGGAGATCACCAACCACCACCTTCAAAGAAAGCTGGATTAGATCATACAGAGATTCGTCACTTGGGTACTAATTCACCAGAGCAACTTGCTGCTTTGTTGAAGAAAAGAGAGAAGACCAAGAGGTTGATCCTGCCCAATGGTGTGCATGTGACAAGGATTCCAGGCAGTACCATATCTCATACCCCAGTGCTTGGGAAAAGAAAAGCGAGTCTTGATGCTGAAGTGGCACTTCATCTACACTATTCTGACCTTGGAAGTCTAGATCTTGCTAAAACGACAAAACCAGAAGACCAAATTTTCAAGAATGGACACAGCAGCAGTAGTGTTCTCTGCTCTACTGGAGTATGCACTGTTATACAACAACAGCAAAAGAACACACTTCAATATTTCCTTAATACAGAGGATGCAGAGAAAGTCTCTCCTCAGCTACCTGCAAGTGCCTGCAAGCCTCCTTCTGAAGCCAAGACTGAAAGCAAAGGAATCTTAGCTTGTCCGAGCTTGAAGCAACCTTCTTTGGTCTTGACGGATTATAAGAAAAACGGCAAGAAGAATGATGTAGTGGGTGATGTGGTTAGCACAGGAAATTACATCAGACGAATGGCAAGTATGAATGCAAGTGCTTGTGTTGCAGCAATGATGGAACCTGAAAAGAAATTTGTCAACAAGGCTATCAGGCATCCAGAAATTAGCAGGAATTCAGTATGCAAGAAGTCTCCCCCAACTGAGCCTACTGAATCCAAGAAAGAAGGAGGGTGTTTGTGTGCTAATTACAGTGATTTGCAAAAGAGATCTGCAAGTCCATATTCCTGTTGTTCATCAGAAGCGGAATCTTCATGTTGCAGTGGCAGTGACCTGGACATGATAGAACCTCAAATGTACGGGACTCTGCTTGCACTTGCCTCCCTGGCCGATGATTCAAATTCTGATGACGACACCCCGTACAACTGCTACGGGTTGTTGTACAATGGAGACACAATTTTCCCAACTGCTCGTGTTTTCTATACTAGTGATACAGACTTTTCACTGCCACATAGAATCATTCCAAGAGTGCTTCCCTCTCGAGAGATGAGTGCAAGAGCTGCAGCTAGTCAAGTTCTGGATTTGAAGTTTGTGGGGAAAAAGAAGAAAGCTGCCAAGGTTAGGTTTGTGCCTTCAATGTGAATGGGTACACTGCATGTCTAGAGGGATTTATTGATAAGCTCTATGAGTGATGCTACCTATATAACTTCAGCTAGACAAATGAGTGCTGAATGAATAAATATGATGCATATTACTGCATGCAGTATAGTTGGAATAATAAGTGTTTTTTCCCCTCCCTTCCACAATTACACACTAGACCACTTTGTGTTGGGGTCAGGTCTTCTTGTCATCATACACCTATCTGCCTGTGTTTAATTAAGCTAGTTATATATTAAGTACAAATTGAGGTAAGTTTTGCAGATATATATATATATAATAGTACGTCATGTTTTCTGGTTTTAAAATATACAGTCGTTTGCATGTATGGAAGCTTATCGTAATGTGCATTGTGCAGATACCTTGGAATGGAATAATTTCGAGTTACTTATAGTTGGTAGCTAAATGGTAGTGCTTGAACGTAACTAAAGGAGCTATTGCATGATGTTTAGTGTAGGAAGTCTGTAATGATATTCAAGTAGTATAATGCCCCCACAAAGTAGACGCAATTTATGTGTATGAAAAGTTTGCCACTAACTGGTGAGAGTAGAATATAGAATTCTGTTGGTGTAGAGATGGAAGCTTAAGGCTGGTTCACAATATGCCAATTGCACTAGCGAAACACTTTATTTTTAACATGGTGTCACGTCGCTTTGCTTGAATAGACTCTTCTTCTATTCCAGCTTCAGTGCGCAGCATGTCACTCCATATGTCTTGGCATGTTTCATTATTATTTAAATGTTATTACAACGACCTCAATATATTCCTGATGAAGGCTAGAGCATCATGTCGAAACATCCGAGAGTAAAATTCAAGTTGACTATTGAGAAGGTCATTGTAATTTTGTTATGTCAACTGAGAGTTCGTTGAGTATTTAAATGTTATTCTTTTACAATAGCAACAACAGTAATATATATATATGCGCTTATTATTGTAAGAGTATTTTCAGCTAACATTGAATTAAAGCTGATCGGGGGAAAACATCTACAAAGTCTAGTTGTCCACACCAGAGCAAGGTGGAATAAAAAAGGCACAATAGTGGGTGAGGTAACTAAACTAAGCGAGATCTTAATCATGGGGCAGCGAATAAATAACAAAATTGATGTTTGGAGCTGAAGAGGCTGGCGAGGAGTAGCATACCGTATGGTTAATACATGAGCCAGAGCAATGTCGTGATCAGAATGCATTTTGCATCCTGCATTTAGGATTGAGTTGAGGGGTGTGCAAAGGATAAGCAAGGAGAAACCCACCCACCCCACCCCCACCCACCTATGCATATATTACAATATGCATAAAAATAAATTAATATTAAACTGAAATGATAAGATTGAGAGACATTTAACTGTGAGGATGGCTTGCGTATATATAAATGAGCAGTGCCGTGTATATAGAATCCTTCGTTTGTGGTCTCCTTTATTTGTGTTTCAGCTTTATTTGTGTTTCAGCAAAGATTCTTCAGTCAGGGAAGGAAGAGATGAAAGATTGACTGATGTGGTCTCATTATGGGGATGTATCTCACATGTCCTTCAAGGACTTATGGTTCACATATTAATGGGTGAAGTTTGTATTTCAGGTGGTGAAAGTTCAATTTCAATACTTCAAAGTGATGAGACACAATGAGGCACATATTGTGAACTGCAATCCAATGCATTGCAACACTATGCAAAGGCCTTGCAACATATTGTGAACTGACTATTATGGCAGCAGCAGCTGCTAGTGACCAATTTTGCTGCAAGTCTAGTGAGGAGCCAAGCAGGAAACCATACAATCTCACCAACAAAGGGTGGTACAATTAGTAAGGTCAGGCAGAGATCACTTGATTTCTAATGGCCGCTTTTCAAATTTGACTAAGTATATGGACATTGTGTTGTCTATAATTGGTCTCTCTTTCATGGGCGAGGTGGTCATTTAAGTATAATATGTATGGCATCTGAAAAATGTGGAAAACTGATATGTGCAATCCTTGACTAATCTGTGATCTCCATGTAACCCACAATTAAATTATAACTTTGAACAGAATAGCTACACTTAGTAATTAATTTATTGTTTGGTTTTATCACAACGAACTCAATTGACAACGAAATTTCAGTGACCTCAATAATCATTAAAATTTACACTTGATGTTTTGACTGGATGCTCCAGCTTTTCACCAGTAATATTCTCAATGAACTTTCAGTTGACGTAACATTACAATAAAGTCAATCAACTTGAAATTGTATTCTCTCGACGTTTTGACTAGAAGCTCTAGCCTTCATCAGGAACCTTCCGTAATAATGAGTTAGCAAAATTCGGTTATTTTGATTAAGCTAATTATTGACTACTCATCAGGCCAGATTCAATTTCAACAGCAAAAGAATGATAATATATCCTATTAATTTAAGCAGCACAGGGGTTTAATGGGATGAAAGTGTTGGTGTGTGTGTGTGTGTGGCTTTTGGACACGGGATGCGTATGTGTTCTATACCATGAAGGTTGGGGGCATAGGCCATGCCATGCCCCAAAAGCTTTAAAAAGCCATAACAGCCAAACTAGGACAGATACAGGGTCAGCTTTGAAGTACAATGTAGTTGTTGATCAGGATAGATACGGGGGGTGGCATTTCTACTAATACGCATGGAATCTACCTTTTGGAAAGCGTTGTCATGGTGGTAGCATCGTAGTTGCATCATCACCAGCATATCATCAGCTCGCGTTTTCCAAAGCTTTTGTGAGCTATAAAACAGTTGAAGGCAAAAATGTATTCAAAAAGGCTTTTCTAGTATGTTCTATATATGTCCGAGTTTGGCCATATGGCATATTAGCTCTAGTTTCATTTGTATGTGTGTGTTAGATCTTTTGGAAGAAATATAGCTCATTATTAAATGGGTTTGTGTTTAGATATAATAATACTCGTGACAAATTTGCATACTATTCCTACACCTCAAAATGTTTGTATGTCATAAGCTTCTCTGTGTACTACATTACATTTTATCGTCCCGGTAAGTCACGTTAAGTTCAAATTATGTTTAGGCTAACAATGGATGGATGACTTTGGGCAACCCAATCAAAACCATTGAATACTGCCAGGTGAGTTGGTAACCTCGATACTATGTATTGAATTACATATATTTGTTGGCTGTAATCGTGTGTGTGTTCCAGGACTAGCATTGGTCATGTAGTCTAAACAAATGCTAATATGTATACTTATACAATTACTATTGAGTTATGCACTGTAGTATTAGGGTGAGATGGAGGCTGTAACTGGCTGGCTATTGCAGTCAAGATGGCGTCCATTGATGGTATTGTGCTATGCCAACATCTCGAAATGGGTTGATTTACAAGGCATGCTAATAATGTCCAGTCATAAGTGAACTTAGTCTGGACACTTGCCAGAATCTCGAGATATCATTAATCAATGGTCTTTTTATTTGAGGTTGTGTTAAGGATGCATGTACTGAGAAAATGACACTTGAGAAATATGAATGAGGATCTATTGTTGCCATATTCCATATTGCTTGATCAGACATTCCTCTCAAAGTGTCAATAAGTGACCACGCTTCTCAATGAAATACTAAATGCTGGCTGTGAACTTACCGATGTCTTCGACAATTGCGCGTTGTGGGTATGATCATGTGCATATCATGTGAATTGTTTGACCATGTAGAAGGTACAAACCACACCCTCCCACCACAAGAATTGTTCTAGCTACTATTCTCAGTCTCTATATAGTCTCCCAATATCGGTGAGAGGATAGCTAGAATCAAAACATACTAGCTAAGCCCTAAAGGAGGTACTATGAAGGTAAACATAATTACAGGTTGTGACCAGATTATCTGTGTACGTAGTGGCAGGTCCAGCAGATGACTGAGTGTCCCCGATGCACTATGCTAAAGAACATGGCGAGAAAGAGAAAAGCCTCTAGTACTAACTGGGTTTGTCTTATTGTGAATGGTCTTATATTGTGAATGGTATTGGAAACAAGGCCATATTATATCTGGGTGGAGTTTCAGGAGGTTTCAGAAGACTCAAGAACCCCTTTATTATTATTTTTTAATATAACAATACCACCACCACTACTACTAATACTCCTACTAATACTACTACTACTACTACTACTACTAATAATAATAATAATAATAACAATAACTTGACTCATGGTGGTGGAGATGGACCCAGGGCTGCCCAACACTGCTGCAGCATTCACCATCTATATTGACACAAATGTATTTGATTTGTTATTTTTTACATGCTCGATAGCTATACAGATATTTAGTAAGTGTGGCAGCATCTTCACCCCCCCCCCCCATACTTAATTGTTACACACACATGATAATGGTGGTTCAAAAGAAGTTTGGCCTCGGTTTTTGGCTGTGCTGTGGAATGAGGTGATTATGACTTTCTTTGTCGGGATTTGTGAACTGTTATCAATCATCAATAGTCAATGTTACTATTTATCATGCCTGTATGCTCAGAATTGAGAATGATTAGTTGGCCAATAACTTGGTTTTTGCTTTTTTCTTCCCATAACGAAGAAAAAAGTCCATATATTGTGACCTTTCTATCAACCACAGTCGGACTCCACACTATTTATGCTTAGTCTGTAATAAGAGCCTGCATTCAACTGGGTGTGGTTAACTAAAAGTGAGCATGAGCAATCGAGTTGCATGCCTTTCTTTGTATTTTAAATAACAATCACACTTTTTTCTCCATGAATGTTCATGTCATTGGAATACAGAATACATTAAGCTGCAGTTTGGTATAAGATTGAGAAGGAAAAAATAAATGACACTTGATACGTCGCTCTATGCCCACAACAAAACTTTAGCAAAGAAATGCATCCAAGGGCAACTCTTTTCTCGGACAAAAGGATTCAGAGTGATTCCAGGCAAGCATAGACGTTGCCTGTGCAGCTTTCCTCCCAAGTGGGGCTTCCAGAAACAGTGCAATAAAGGCAAGGAAGAGACTGTTCATGATGACAGTTACGATCATCAGCCTCTTCTTCTCATTTGCTCACTAATCCTGTCAAACAGGAGCTAGCTTGTTTCTGTGTGTGATCTGGAACACGTGTTTCATGCATTTAGTAAAATACCTCTCCTGATCCATAATGCCTAACTACCTATTAGGAACCGCCCCTCCAGTTGTAACTGCATAGCCCAGTCTCAATTAGTAACAGCCCCTCCAATTGTAACTGTGGAGGAAGTAACAATAAGATATGCTTATAAACTGAGAACGAAAGATGGGGGGAGGTAATCAGGGAAATATCTGGGCACCAGCAGGGATTTATCCCTTGATTTCTGCTTTCTGGGCGCTGTTACTCAAACTGTTGAGCCACTGGCACCCAAACGATTAAAGTCCTCCAAACAGTTGAACTCCTCACAAGTGCAATCAGTAGTAACCACCCTTCCAATAATAATCACAGGTAGATTGGATGGAAGTAAATAGTAACCACGGTTCCTATTACGGTATACAAGAACAAAGAGGGTACAAGAACAAAGAGGGTTTTTTAAAATTTAAAAACAAATAGTCGATCCTTGTTAATATCATTCCCTTGGGACCAGCTAAATCTATGACTATATCAGGGTTATTCTATTATCAGGTTATCAGGAGTGCTGTTTTTAATACCAAAAATCATTGGATGTACATGTAGCTATCTAAACTGTGATGCTCATTGAGTCATGTAGGAAGAAGAGATCAGTATCTCCACTTCTTTCTCAACATTGTACAAGTTAGTCGTGTTATCAACATTGTTCCTAATGAAGGCTCTTGTTGTGCTAACAGTGCAGGTAATACAGAAGTTAGCAGCTCCAAAGTCATGCACCATCCCTTTGCTCTCTAAAACCAAGGGAGCAATCGAATCGAAAGTGAAGGTGTGTAGTAAAATCAGGTGATGCTGTCCACTTGCTTTGCAGATACTAGGGCTAGGGATGTTTCACATATTGGAAGAGAAAGCTAGCAGATGATGTAGAGAAAGCTATGTCCACTTGGTTTGCAGATGCTAGGGCTAGGGATGTTCCAGTCACCACACACATTGGAAGAGAAAGCTAGCAGATGCTGTAGAGAAAGCTATGTCCACTTGCTTTGCATTTGCTAGGGCAGGGATGTTCCAGTCATCACACACATATTGGAGGAGAAAGCTAGCCAACTGGCTATGAAGCTGGATAGCAAGTGGAAAGTTGTCTTTACTAACTTTCCACTTGCACATCCAGTCATTAGGCGCATGGTGAGCACAGCATATGAGGACATTCCTTGCTAAGTTGGCCAGTGTATTGCTGGTCTGTGCACAGCGTACACTAGTTGTACTGCTGGTGTTTTCCCTTTGCAAATGTTCCCTGTGAATTCTCCTGGACATGAGACGTGTTTGGTGATGGTCTGCAGAGCATTCCGGCTAGTTGGTAATGTTTTCATCTGTGGTCTTGTTCTGTGATTGTAAGATAGCAGCTGCTAGAACCATAGCAACACTTGGTAAGAGCATTGTAGTGTTAGGTCATGTGGCTAACCTATGTTCTGGTGCATTATAAAGCCATCTAGCACATGACCAAAGGTAACTCAAGAGTAGCTTGTAGCTTTTGTTTCACTAAATAGTCTGCTAGATAACTACAACAGGCCTGGATGACTACCGTAATAGCTCCAATTATGCGTCAAAATTCTTAAATGATGCTTCTTGGATAATGTCGATCATTTCTGTGTTTGCATTTGGTTTGACCCTTTCTGTTTTAATCTTGTGATCAAATATATGACTGTTGCTGCAGGAGCTTTGTTCTCTTACTCTGAGGTGAGAGGTCACCATGTGCATCATACTTCAGTAGACCCTCACATGGCTGGACCTCGATTATTTGTATGCTTGGTAAAATAATACGGACGTGGAAATGATCGTCGACAGCAAAATTTAGTTGGGTGTGGCTGGCAAGAGATTGAAAGCCACAAGTTCACTACGGCTAGCAAAAGAAAGGCGTAGTTTTGATTATCGAGTCAAAGTTAGCTATTCTATTTTGATGAATGCTAGAGCATCTAGTCTAAACGTCGAGAGTATATATTTTCAAGTTGTCATTAAGAAGGTTATTGTAAATCTATTCTAGATATCCAAGGGAGCCACTCAATAGGAGAGTATGGTGTTGGAAAAGCAAAAATAACAGAGATAAAAAAGAATGATGCCAAACTTCGAGGGTTTGCAAGCACCCTTGTCAGGCGATCAATTCAATGTCTTGCTAAGGGGAGCCAGGTTGAAAACACTCTTTATCATTCAGAAAAGGGGGCAAGGCACTCCAGTCAGTGGACCATTGTTGAAGAGAGAAGGCAGCAGAATTCCATGGTAATGTTAAATCAGAAGCACCACCATTTTCTGTCGGTGCAGGCTGGCTACTGATGATGAGATGGACAACCAATGTGTTATCTCAACAATTACACAATATATACAACACTACTGTAAATAAATATAGGAATATGTGTGTGTGTGTGTGAAAGACAACATTGCAGCTGCTGAGGCAACAGGACATAACTAACTGCTTCTCCTAGGACCAGGAAGTAAGTTACTCGCATCCCAAGTCCTGCAGATAAATGATATTAGTCAAACACAGCCAGTCAGTTTTTAATTATAGTCTTGATTTTTTTAAATGACATTCATGATTTTTCGGACAAAATTCCATATTCAAACTAGGGCAGGTCCAAATGCATTTGGATTTGCTCAAACACAGCGAGTCAGTTTTTAATTATAGTCTTGATATATATTTTTTAATGACATTCATGCTTTTCGGACAAAATTCCATATTCAAACTAGGGCAGGTCCCAATGCATTTGGATTTGCAAGGGTCTACAGTATATGGACTTATAGAATCAGTGAAATAGCCACAATGGCTTCAGAACGTGATAATTCTCATGACAGATACATTGCAGCTTACTCCACTCCAGCTGGATTCTGTACTGCAACATTTTGTGCCACTCTGACTTGCATTATCAATGGAAAAGCTTGAAGCTCAGCATCAGTGTCAAAGCTCAAGCCTACCTCTAGTAGCCGCTGCTGCTAGCGAGGAACCGCAATAACTTTCCGTAGCCTTCCAGGTCACGTTCTCATTGCTTCCTAGTCAAGACCGGTGTTTTGGGTAACACAGACAAGTAGCTCATCTAGATTTACCTAACCACTTGCAGCGACAGAAGGTATTCTAATTATGTGTCATCTTCTATTGTTGCGTCATGTTCACTGTGTTACAATTTGCTTTTTGTGGGTCAAGCAAATTGATATTTTTTTTTTCCATGATAGCTTTTATGGTAGTTCAATAAGACTTTAGATAGTACTGATAGACTTATAGCTTCTTACAATAGCTGTATTGATAGTATACTTAGCTACTAGGGAAGCTTCTCAGACTTTCCTCTACAGCATACCGTACGTATATCCTTGATTAGGAACCGCCCCTCTAGTTGTAACTGCCCCTCCATCGTAACAGCATAGCTCAGGCTTAATTGGAACTTCCCCTTCCAAATTAACCGTGCATACACAGTAGGCCACACCCATCTAATTGACGTTTTGGACCAAACTTGTTATTGAGATGAAGTGTGCTGTTGAGGTGTACAGTGTATCACAACCAAGATAATGGCAGAAATCCAAGTATGCAGCAAGTATGATAGTAGCTACACTACAACTTTCAAGCTTCAAGCACTTCAATTTGCAGGGCTGAACAGCAATTGAAGTGCAGACAGACAGTTTGGGGTAAACAAAGGAGCCTCCACCAGTGAAGAGGATTTGATGGTCGAAATGTAGCACTTCCTGGATGAAGAGGATGAAGAACTTGTTGAAGATGATAGTGATGGTCTTAGCATTATGCCTCTAAAACCTACAAGTTAGCTACATACATAGCTAGACTGCAGAGCTGGCCTGTTGACCTATTGTAGACTAAAGTGCTATTCTACGGCAAAGCCCATGCTCTCCTTTCCCAGCACTATGACTTGGCAAAGAACACGCACACTCAGCAGGCTTGCAAAACCACGCTATCAACAGTGCCTCTGGCTGGCACTAACTACAATCACTCGGCAAAGGTAAACTAGAGCACTTGCTAATAGTAACCCCTAGTAATGCAGATAAAAAGAATGGTGGCCTTGTAGACATGGGTGGATGAATGAACTAATGAACACAGTGTGGGCTACTTTCAGTGGGTGAATAGCAGTTCTATTTTATTGACTTGCAAACAGCTTCCACTGAGGGATAATTAGCTTCCAGCTACCGAGTTAAGCATGCTTGGCACAATTCACCAAAAAAAATTATGACCGCAAATATAAGTATGTCCTCAATAAACTCTCATTGACATGACCTTCAACTTTGAAATTTAATCTCTCGATGTTTCGACTAGATGTTCTAGCCTTCAGCATTTATTCCTGATGAAGGCTAGAGCATCTAGTCGAAACGTCGAGAGATTAAATTTCAAGTTGATTATTGATAAAGTCATTCATTGTAATAAAAGTATGACAATAACCAGTTGTTGTTTTTAATGTTCATGTGTATGGGAAGTGAGTTGGGACTTCAAAATTTATGTTTAGTAAAAGGGATATTCTATACATAAGAATGATATTAAGTGGGACCCACTGTATATCAATACAGCAGTCTTCTGGGCATGTGCAAAAGATACAGTGTTTAGCACATGTGTGAACCACGTCGGAGTTTGCAGATTTGACCGGTTTATGGCGGCCAACCGGTTAAGTATGTGTGGCCACTGAACAACTATTGCCCAGATAAAATATTTGTGCACGAGGTGATGGTTATTGACACAACAACTTCCCTCCCCTCTCCCTAGAAAATCCTGGCTATTGGCCAGAAGTAAACCCTCGATGCTAGTACTCCCCCCCCCCCTTTCCTTGACTGAAGGCAAAATATGGCCTATGGCTATGGTTGATGTTTTACATATTTGTTCAGCTTTTTAAACACAAATAAAGAATTATTAATCTGTTGCTGTTTTGTGGTGTTGTGATGGAGTTTTCATGTCAAGCAAGGGGTTGCATAGACTACAAATCAAGTGCTCTCATTGACTGTGCTTCAAGCAAGAGGCACCAGTCTGCCGTGGAAAGGGTGATGGAGCCTTCATGAAGACAGCTTCTTTCTTGGCAAAGCAGCATTCAAAATATGATCAAGCCACACAACCTCGAAGCTAGTACACTTCAACGTGATCAAGCTAGAGATTCTGATTCCAAGTGGAGAATAAAGAAGAGGATAA
This sequence comes from Cladorhizidae sp. MBARI D1340-BT2, assembly GCA_028752905.1. Taxonomy (NCBI): domain Eukaryota; kingdom Metazoa; phylum Porifera; class Demospongiae; order Poecilosclerida; family Cladorhizidae; species Cladorhizidae sp. MBARI D1340-BT2. Next base: position 26,547,980 of record JAQNBH010000014.1, on the reverse strand, counting down.
ACAGACAGAAATGAGAAATAACGGTATTCATTGCCTTTTTCGATTAATGTTGTTAATTTTTTTATGGTAACTTGCTTGAAGTCTGCCACCCACAAATTAGTACTTAAAAATGAATAATAGTGTGGATGACACAAGCTGACCCATGGTCCAGCCATTCCATCCACCAACTTCTGCCTTGCTCGCTAGAGTTATAGCAGGGAGCTATAGCATGGTAGCTTTAGCAGGAAGCCATAGCAGTGAAGCTATAGCAGGGAGCTATATCAGAGCACTATAGCAGGGAGTTATAGCAGGGAGATATAGCTGGGAGTTGTAGCAGGGAGATATAGCTGGGAGTTATAGCAGGAAAGCCATCAGGGAGTTATAGATGGAGTTATAGCATGGAGTTATAGCAGGAAAGCCATAGCAGGGAGGGGGTTATAGTAGGCAGTTATAGCAGGGAGTTATAGCAGGAAAGCTATAGCAGGAAAGCTATAGCAGGGAGTTATAGTAGGGGGTTATAGTAGGAAATTATAGCAGGGAGTTATAGCAGGAAAGGGAAGCTATAGTAGGGAGTTATAGTAGGGGGTTATAGTAGGAAGTTATAGTAGGGAGTTATAGCAGGAAAGCTATAGCAGGGATGCTATAGCAGGGGGAAAGGCAGCACACATTACACAAAGTGAAGTGAACATCAAATACACCATGCTATAAAACAAATTCCCTCCACTTCCACTTTTCATTGCTCACCAAAGACCTCGGAAACAACAAAAACAAGAGTCAGAGCAACTCTGCAAATACTGTCATGACCCCTTTTCAGATTGCTTCCCCTCTTCTGCCTGTTACCCCCAAATTTGTACAATTTCCTCCCCCCCAAATTGAAGTTCAAACGATGGATGCCCCCCCTTAATTTATGTTCTTAATGGAAGCTCTGACATTATATTATTGTTGACTGCATCCATGATAGGGTCAGTTACAGGAGAATTCCAACTTAACTGCAGATGTTTTGGAGAGGATCAGCTATGCCCTCCTTTGAACTTAGTTGTTCAGGAATGAAAATTCCACTAACTAAACAGCAGAAATGAGTGCGGCACAATACAACATGTGTGTTAGCTTGGTTGCATCATCGTCAAAATTACTCACCAGCTGATCCTTACCAAACCGCTTTATTCATCAATCGATAAGCAGTAGATGTTTTTTTGTCCGGTTTAATATTTTGAAGGGTTAAAAAGGCGTGCTGGGGGTCTTATTATCATCAAACCACATTAGGCCCTGCTATAATGAGTTTTAGCTGAGATTATGAGCTTTGGTTTCAGGAGCTTTCTCCACCCTCATTTCGAAATGGGGGGGGGGGGGGAATATTCTGGGAGCACTACCCCACTCCCTGATAATATTCACTCACATATAATATTTGCATCGAGCATGCCAGTAAATTAATAATGCTGATTTGTTAGCGAGGGAAATTGTTGTTGTTTTTAATTAAGCTGTTTAATTTTTGAGCCTTGACTTTAACCCTCTCACTGTCAGCATTGTGGAGAATTATTTAAAATTTAACACGGTCACAAATTTAACACAGCCACATTAAAAAATTAATATCAAATCAGGTATTTAGTTGAACCATTTACCATTTGGTCATGTGGTCATGTGATAGCATGATTATTTTAGAAGTTGTGGTCAAAAGGTGTGGCCACAAACTGACCACATAATATGAATATAATTATGAAAACAATGGTCATGATTAGGAGTCTCATAACTTCTCTATAGTTTATGTTATGGACTCGATATAAGGCTTATAAGATAGCTCTATCCATATGCTTTCTTTTGCTTCTAAGAACCTAGGAATATACATTACTATACAAAAGTTATGCCAACCCATAATAAGGTCCTCATAAATCGACCACAAAAATGTCCTTATTTATCAACAAAAACTTTGTCAATACAACATTCAGTAAACATTTGTTTGACATAATGTAATCGAAAGAGATTTTGGGTGGAGTTTGCGATGAAATCAGTGTCTGTGGCAAAAGTCAACCAAGTTGTGGAAAGCATGGAAACAATTCCAAACCTCCATAATACAAAGGTGAACCTTGCATTGCACACGACTTTCTCCGAGGTAGGAATGGATGCCTTCACATTCTTCGTCGCTTGATTCATCATCAGAGATATCCCAAGCTGCCCCAGTCACTTGGGAAATAATTTCAGCTATTGACAGTCTCTTCTCCATCGCTGATATCGTCCAACTGAAAATCGTTCGTGTTTTAAATACAATTTCTTCAACTTTCCTCCGCCCAACCGCTGTAAAAATTGTCGTGTAAATAGAGTTTGAATTCAGCTATCTTTTGATATAAAAAGTATTGCCTATTGACTAATGCGTATATTTACAAAGCCGTGGCGCCTGTGACAGTGAGAGGGTTAACAAAGGGAAGGAGTTTCTATTCCTCCTCCTCCTTCTCTTGCAGAACCTGTTTGCTGCTGACTTCATTACTTGATGTACATAATCAGTGCTTCATGCTGAGTGGAAGGGCACCCAGGATATGAAATCACAATACCAACTTCCACTATGCTTTGCTTTTGCTCAAGCTTGTGGTTGATTTACTGCCTACTATCAGTTTCCTACTATCAGTTTCCAAATATAAATCTCAGATAAAACTATATTTATTGGGGAGTATAGTAGCACTCCCTTTATTGGTTTGACCCCTATTTTAAAATGGAAAACCCCCCCTCCCTCTTCGTCCGTCCCCCTAAAAATTATATCTCAGCTAAAACTTACTTTAACAGCTTCATAGTTGCCTAAACGATGATTCTGGCCAATTTTAGATTTAAAAAACATTTCAAACATGCCTTGAATCCTTTGCAAACATAATAAGCCAGCAGCCCCAACAAGCGTTAAAGATTGTGAAATTCGATCTTCAATGATCTCTCATCTATTTTCTTCACCCCAATCACTTGAGTACTGTGAGTCCAATCATGGATGTTGTAATCCAAAAAGACTCCAAATCTTCCGCTGACGTGAGACAGCTGATTTGTTTCTGGACTCAATAGTGGACTCAATAGAACACGAAAATTGATAGAAATTGATCAAAATGTCAACGAACTCTCAGTTGACATTGTGTGGATACAAATACAATAACTTTTCTTGATGATCAACTTCAATTTGCTCACTCGATGTTTCGGCTATATGCTCACAATGAATGCTCGTGCATGCATAACAAATAACCCATGTTCAGTGTAAGCTGTTTGGTTTGTGGAGAACAACTTATTAGGTTGAGGAGTTCTACTAACTGTTACTGAGGCATTGAAGGAAGCTGTAGCTGGCCCTGCATATGGATAGCATTGTGGGCGCAGTCAACAATAGCAACAAGATGTGGTATGTGCTTATTTGCGTAGTGTACGATGTCTACACGAGTACAGGCAATAAGATATGCCATGCTGGTTTGTGTAGGGTACAGAGAGGAATAAAATAACTTAATGCAAATAATCAGCGCAAACTTGGCTCTAATGTACCAATGAAATTTATTACGAAGAAGATTAGGGATGCGGTATTTATTGATGGTAAGGTTAACTGAGTTGTTTGGGGAAACAGCTTTGTTACATAAGGATGAAGCTAGTAAAAAAAGTTGGAAATTGTGTTTAAGGTTCTGTCGTCCCAGAAAGTGATGAGACAATAGTGTACTTGTTCCATCACTCGACTATATTATAACAGAAACAACGATAAAAAAATTAATAAAAATTACGTGGAACAAGGAAGAAAAAGTTGGACAAACGACCATATTGGATTGTTCTGTCAGATTGGAACAGAAACAAGACCGTACCCACAACCAGTTAGATGACCTTTACTTTGAACTTGTACACAACCAATTTATATTGCTTTTTTTAATTTATTTATTTTCTCATCCTTTTTGGCAAGTCAATCCGGCATCAATGTTGGCACGAGTCAGTCCAACATAAATGGTGGCACAAGTTAAATATTGGCACAAGTCAGTCCAAGTCAGTCCAGCATAAATGTTGGCACAAGTCAGTTTGACATAAATGTTGGCTTTAAATGTTGGGCTTTAAATAAAATTAAAAAAATTAATTTTCTTTTATATATAATATTTACTTGGGAGAACGGCTCACACAGGAAGAAGCACAGATTGTCTTCCGTTCTCCCCTAAACTAAAAATTCTCTACAAAACAATTAGATGGTGCCTGAGATGAGCACAGGTTCTCGCTCAAAAAGGTTGGACCGACCAGTTCTCATAGTTCTAAGCCCCAAATTGCAATAGCACCACTCATGAAAGATCCCTCCTCCATTCTTAGGCGCAGATGGCTGCTCTAATTCTCAACATGTAACCCACCTGCTACCTAGATAATGAGTGGCCATAACTGAGAAAACGACCCAAACTTATGTACAAACAAACATGGTTATCAAATGAATGCGCTATATTTCTTAGAATTATGTGTACACATTTTTTAAGCACTGGCCAGCTACATGCCCCCCTAACTGCTGAAATTCCACACTAGTGCTGTTCAACAGCGTGCTATCCCAGAATAAACTTTCTTTCTGTATTAACAGGTCACCTGATATGCTTATAAAGTGTGATAATTTCCTTTGATTTTTACCACTTTGGGATACTACAGGCTTCATTCACTTTATTTACTGCTATTATGTACCATAAAAGTTGGTTGCGATGCGCCTAGAGGTACCTCCGCAGACTCCAAAATGGCCGCGTAAGTGGGGGAACAAAACCTGATCTCCCATGTCTGTTAAGTGCAAATGCCCTTGTTGTTTCTAGCCTTCAGTCACTTTAAGTGCACACCAAGTGAGCTCTTAATAGAAGCATGACACTTGCAAGACTATGAACCGTCAGCTAACATCATTTAGCGGCAAGTTTTGAGAAGATAATTAGGGGGTGCCTGAGAGAACCCACCCACCGCTCAGTAGGAAACTGAACATTATATAACCCCCTCCCCGGCCAGGAAAAAACTACTACAGAAAAGCAAAAGCTGGACGTTTGTGGACTTAGAAGTGCCAAGATGGGGGGGGGGAGCATTTTCAACAAAATATGGGCAGAAATGTGGCAAAATGTAGACATGTTGCCATGCCAGATTCTACTTTGCTATACTTCATTCATCTACTGTCCTCCGGACCTCAGTGCCTTGTACCAAAATATATCATCAATAAACAACATACCCACACAGAGTCCTGGTACGTATGCGTGCTGGTGGTTAGGCGCACGCCTTTTGTTAGGCGGGGGCTTTCCTGCTGATTTGTGCTATATGCACATCTGTTGCTAAGAACATATTTTACAGTATTGATTTTTGCATACATGCAGGAAGTTATTGCACAATACTTGTTACCATTGTGTAATACTGGAACTAGAGTAATACTATATGTAACATGTGAATGGTTTGTTTTAATAACCGTTTATTCTATCTTCGTTCTTGTGGGGCTTAGCTGTCGTAAAACCTGTTTTCTTAACAGAAGATGCACTTGAGGCACAGATCAGCAAGATAGCTGTGACCTAGTCTAACGAGCAGTGTGCATGCATACCGGAGTTCTGTGTGGGTGTGGTGTTTATCGACAATACATTTTATGTCGATAGTGCACACCAATGGCAACTGAGATTTCAAGAGGATGGCAGGCGATTGAAGTGTAGCCGGTATAGTTTGGAGAGTGCCACATACCAGCATCATATCTACAGCACAGAACAGTCTAGAGAGTGCCACATACCAGCATCATATCTAGTGTAGCACAGCACAGTCTAGAGAGTGCCACACTCCAGCATCATATCTAGTGCAGCACAACACAGTCTAGAGAGTGCCACACTCTAGCATCATATCTAGTGTAGCATAGCACAGTCTAGAGAGTACCACACTCCAGCATCATATCTAGTGTAGCACAGCACAGTCTAGAGAGTGCCACACTCCAGCATCATATCTAGTGCAGCACAGCACAGTCTAGAGAGGGCCACACACCAGCATCATATCTAGTGCAGCACAGCACAGTCTAGAGAGGGCCACACACCAGCATCATATCTAGTGTAGCATAGCACAGTCTAGAGAGTGCCACACTCCAGCATCATATCTAGTGTAGCACAGCACAGTCTAGAGAGTGCCACACACCAGCATCATATCTAGTGTAGCACAGCACAGTCTAGAGAGTGCCACACTCCAGCATCATATCTAGTGCAGCACAGCACAGTCTAGAGAGTGCCACACTCCAGCATCATATCTAGTGCAGCACAGTCTAGAGAGTGCCACACTCCAGCATCATATCTAGTGTAGCACAGCACAGTCTAGAGAGTGCCACACTCCAGCATCATATCTAGTGCAGCACAGCACAGTCTAGAGAGTGCCACACTCCAGCATCATATCTAGTGTAGTACAGCACAGTCTAGAGAGTGCCACACTCCAGCATCATATCTAGTGTAGTACAGCACAGTCTAGAGAGTGCCACACACCAGCATCATATCTACAGCACGGCACAGTCTAGAGAGTGCCACACTCCAGCATCATATCTAGTGTAGCACAGCACAGTCTAGAGAGTGCCACACTCCAGCATCATATCTAGTGCAGCACAGCACAGTCTAGAGAGTGCCACACTCTAGCATCATATCTAGTGCAGCACAGCACAGTCTAGAGAGTGCCACACACCAGCACCATATCTAGTGTAGCACAGCACAGTCTAGAGAGTGCCACACACCAGCACCATATCTAGTGCAGCACAGCACAGTCTAGAGAGTGCCACACTCCAGCATCATATCTAGTGCAGCACAGCACAGTCTGGAGAGTGCCACACTCCAGCATCATATCTAGTGCAGCACAGCACAGTCTAGAGAGTGCCACACACCAGCATCATATCTAGTGCAGCACAACACAGTCTAGAGAGTGCCACACTCCAGCATCATATCTAGTGCAGCACAACACAGTCTAGAGAGTGCCACACTCCAGCATCATATCTAGTGCAGCACAACACAGTCTAGAGAGTGCCACACTCCAGCATCATATCTAGTGCAGCACAGCACAGTCTAGAGAGTGCCACACACCAGCATCATATCTAGTGGAGCACAGCACAGTCTAGAGAGTGCCACACTCCAGCATCATATCTAGTGCAGCACAACACAGTCTAGAGAGTGCCACATACAGCATCATATCTAGTGGAGCACAACACAGTCTAGAGAGTGCCACACACCAGCATCGTATCTAGTGTAGCACAACACAGTCTAGAGAGTGCCACACTCCAGCATCGTATCTAGTGTAGCACAACACAGTCTAGAGAGTGCCACACTCCAGCATCATATCTAGTGTAGCATAGCACAGTCTAGAGAGTGCCACACACCAGCATCATATCTAGTGGAGCATAGCGCAGTCTAGAGAGTGCCACACACCAGCATCATATCTAGTGTAGCACAGCACAGTCTAGAGAGTGCCACACACCAGCATCATATCTAGTGCAGCACAGCACAGTCTAGAGAGTGCCACACACCAGCATCATATCTAGTGTAGCACAGCACAGTCTAGAGAGTGCCACACTCCAGCATCATATCTAGTGTAGCACAGTCTAGAGAGTGCCACACACCAGCATCATATCTAGTGTAGCACAACACAGTCTAGAGAGTGCCACACACCAGCATCATATCTAGTGTAGCACAGCACAGTCTAGAGAGTGCCACACTCCAGCATCATATCTAGTGGAGCACAACACAGTCTAGAGAGTGCCACACTCCAGCATCATATCTAGTGTAGTACAGCACAGTCTAGAGAGTGCCACACTCCAGCATCATATCTAGTGGAGCACAACACAGTCTAGAGAGTGCCACACTCCAGCATCGTATCTAGTGCAGCACAGCACAGTCTAGAGAGTGCCACACACCAGCATCATATCTACAGCACGGCACAGTCTAGAGAGTGCCACACTCCAGCATCATATCTAGTGTAGCACAGCACAGTCTAGAGAGTGCCACACTCCAGCATCATATCTAGTGTAGCACAGTCTAGAGAGTGCCACACACCAGCATCATATCTAGTGTAGCACAGCACAGTCTAGAGAGTGCCACACTCTAGCATCATATCTAGTGCAGCACAGCACAGTCTAGAGAGGGCCACACTCCAGCATCATATCTAGTGTAGCACAGCACAGTCTAGAGAGTGCCACACTCCAGCATCATATCTACAGCACGGCACAGTCTAGAGAGTGCCACACTCCAGCACCATATCTAGTGCAGCACAGCACAGTCTAGAGAGTGCCACACTCCAGCATCATATCTAGTGCAGCACAGCACAGTCTAGAGAGTGCCACACTCTACCATCATATCTAGTGTAGCACAACACAGTCTAGAGAGTGCCACACTCCAGCATCATATCTAGTGCAGCACAGCACAGTCTAGAGAGTGCCACACACCAGCACCATATCTAGTGCAGCACAGCACAGTCTAGAGAGTGCCACACTCCAGCATCATATCTAGTGGAGCACAACACAGTCTAGAGAATGCCACACACCAGCATCATACGTTTTGTTGTATTCTCTTTTTTGTTGAAAATGATTTTTGCTCTCTCAATAATGAGAAGTGAGATCATCAATAAAAAAAAGACATGGCTGAATCCTCGTCTTCAGTCACTCAGGTATACAATCTAACAATCTAGTGGCTCTTCCTGGTCGGGGGAGAGGACCAGTTAGCTTGTTTCTGCCTGAGTGGTAGCAGCCCTCCATCATCTACTAGCAAGCCTCCAAAATTCCTTGGCCATAATTAATCGATTCAGCATAGTGATTTGTTCTCGACGCTTCACATGTAGAATGAAGAGCACCTTGCACTGTGCCTAATAATGGGGGCAGCGGATGTGTGCATAGCAAAAAGTATGTACTTATCATAATTTGCACCTAACAACCCAATTTATGATATATTATTGTATTACCCTGAACCATGTCTCTATTCTAACCTGGTTAATAACTTGATTAGCTAACCAAGTCAGCTATTTAGCCACTTGATCTGCTACAGCCACACAGGACCACAACCATATTGCAGCTCGCTCGGCAATAGTTCCGCTGAATGGTGGAGAGGAATCTCACTAATTCATTCATGTTTGGTTGCATATTAGATGACAGACATTTGGCTTTAATTAAGCAAATTGTAATTACTCCCGCTGTTTACCCGGGCTTGGGTTGCATTTCTCACTTTGACAATCAGAGGATGTTACATTCCTGCTGAGGAAGGATTAGATTGGTTCTCTCGAAGGTCCCTCAAGAACTTAACGCTATTTACCCTCTTCAGGGTTGGAGTAAAGGAAAGTGCAGTCTGAGTATAGCATGCAAAATTTTTGTTACCTGTCACTACCTAAATCCCTAGGCAAACTGCATACAAAAATATGCTAGATAGATTATGTCAACATTGCTGAATGACGAGTCACCAAAGTGGATTTGTACTTATTTACACTAATAATTTTACGTGGCAACCATGCATATATGGCTGCTCCTTCAATGAAAACATATAGGTGCCTTTGTAGGACTGAGATTTGCTGATGGGAGAAGACTTGGCACTACTAAAGTATGACTGGCTTCCTAAGGAACTATGTGGACGAAGAATGCTGGTCAAATTATCCACCTGGAAATGACGGATCAACCGTACACGACGCCAGCACAAACTTGCACTGTAGCCGGCTATATTCTCTTCTCTACACAAGTATATCATTGGAGCATTTGCATTCAAGAATAGGAAATGATTCACTTTTTAGTTGGCCTCGAAATGCTATCAACAAGAATTGGCGTCATGTGTAGAAGTCTTTGTTCTCACTAGTGAATGTTCGTGAAAGCCTCACGGGCCAGCAATTTTGATGAAAATGGCTGGCTGGCAAGACTAGCAAGTAACCAGCAGCCAAAGCTAACTCTAGTTCTCATGATCTCATGAGCAACTACTAAGCTGAATGCTTGTTCACTAAGCCAAGTAGGTATTGCTAGCTATAGGCAGCTTGCAGGTGATACTTACCTAATAGCAACCATGGAATTTGGTGACCTCTTTAGTCACTCCACCTTCTAATTGATGCATGTGCACCGTACCTGAAACCATTCTGGTTTATCCCAAACCACCTGCACCACCTGTAGAAGTGGCTCAAGACATAACCGGTTCCAAGTGAATTTTGGAACATTTTTAATAAGATGGGAGGAATGTATGTGTGTACATTCCTTGTACAAGTGAAATTCACCCTATTACCCTTTTCCCCCGTCTACAACCATTGTATTGTTGTGGGACTTGACCTAGTTTATCCCTCTACTATGACTGTGGCTTTGGAGCAGTCTACTCATTTGCCACCCATTGTCTTAGCTCTAGATGTAGGAGAACTGACTTGAAGAACTGTCCTGTCTCCATCAATGACATTCTTCTCAAGGCTGTTCAAATATTGCCTTCTTAAGTATTAAGTATAGAGCTGTCTTGTCTAAATCAAGAGATGGAAAGAGACTTGACAATGGCCTTGGGCAAATGACTAGAGCTGTTAGTGTGAAACTCCATCTGTTCAGATACACTGACACCTTCTTACCTAGAAAGCCTTTGTTAAGAACTTTATTTGGTAAGTGACTGTCATTGCCACACTGCATGTCTCCTGTTTGAAAGTGTGTTTCTTCCATTGCTGGTGGCTAGATTGATTTATAGACTATGTCCACACGATGCACTCTTCCCTGCCTGTTTGTTCACCATCTGGCTAAGACATGATGGAGTGAAGGATCCTCGATTTCTTCTTCGTATATACCTCCCATGCAGGTGATACATAGTGGCAAAACGTAACTCGCGTTGCGGCTTTTGTAATGCAACAATAAATTAGGGTTTAAAAAGAAATTTCCCGGTGAGCATTAAAACGGAGAGCCAAAAACAAGTTCTAGGACTTCTTTCACCTTTTTGTATATATGTGTTAGAGGCACGAGAAGGATAACACATTCCAATACCATGCAGTGTTTCGGGTGTTGGTGCTGGAGTTATGGAGTATTCGTGGACCCGTTGCCAATCCCACATAGATAGACCTATTTAGTCACACAGACACACTGTTTGGTCTATGATCAAGTATTGTGTCATTTTGAGAACACTAATTCAATTGAATTTCTTCTTACTGTAGGTTAAGTATGAAATATACAAAGTGAACCAGAAACAAATTTGCATGCCATGTGCTGGTTCAAGCGTTCACAATACAATACTAGGCCGATCTTCTTGCATCTAGACGATGGGATATTAAATTTAAATATTTTTTTAATCCGTTCAGCTGTAGTTGATTACATGTTATCATTAAGCCTTTAGTTGTCTACGTTCACAATACAATACTTGGCTGATCTTCTTGGATCAAGATGACAGGACATTAAAAAAAAATTTTTTAATCCGTGTCAGCTGTAGTTGATTACATGTTATCATTAATCCTTTAGTTGTCCACCTGCTTCTAATGCACTTTGAAATAGTGCTACCGTTTGGATAGGAATACTCATGGAGTGTCCCCCCCCCCCCATATTATATTAGAGTTTAAGATATAGAGGCACCCTTTGGAGACATTGAGGACCAACAGAGTTATAGATGTGTTTGGTTGGAGTATGAATGAGGGCATTGGTTGGACATGGTTGAGCGAATATATACATCCTGTTTTTCTTATAGTGATTACTGGATTTGCAAGTTCTTAACGTCTTACTCAAGTGATCAAGTGTGGCATATAGAGAAACTTATAGCAGTAAAAATCCCGATAATTAGCAATAATTCAGTAGACCCTCCCATGCCCAAACTCTATGGGACCCAACCCAGTTTGGATAAGTGAAATTTCAGATATGTGAAGTGTTTGTTAAATACAAGATTGTGTTTAAATACAAGATTGTGTTCAGGAAATGAGTGTCGCTATTTTTTTTTTTTAACTGCATGTCTCTTAACACTAGCTAAAGTGGAAGATACACACTGGGGGAGGTTAGGCAGTCTTGACCTTTTTTTTGAAGATAAACTGATAAGACTTCTGCACTAGCAGACTACTGGCAAGGTTGTTTTAGTGCTAATGGCTGCTGATTGCTGCTAAATCATACACTTATATCAGTACAATACACTAATTATGTAGTAGTGGCCTTGAATTATATCTTTGTGTGGAGCAAAATCTGTGACACTATCAGGGTTAATCTATTATCAGGAGTGCAGTTTTTAATAGCAAAAAATTGTTGAAGTGAGGAGTGAGGGCATTATGTTGGTGAGGGTCTACTATACTTGTCAATGACTGGCAACTTAGCATGACTGAAATTCTACAAGTTTCCGTAGGTAAGCTTCCAACTGAAAATCTTTCACGTTTCACTTAATCTTTTTTATATTAATTTAAAAAAAGGCAACAAGAGCATGTCTTTATATATGGTTATGGAGTGTTGTAGGCGACAAATCTCGTCACTGAAGTTACGGGCGGTTAATTAAGTTAACCACAACAGCTACCTAGTAGTAGCCACAGGATATCCTGCCCAAATAAGCCATGCCAAATATTTGTATTTCAAACAAACATATTGGTATGGTTAGAAAGTCTTGGTTATCCTAGAGTGTCTCCATGGTGGGACTCTGTATCTGTAGGAGTAAAAACAGGAGAGGGGGACTTTTGCTCATGAATATTCATATCCAAATAGTAGCGGGTTTGGGCCTCTAGATTTGTTCTGATCTAGAGTTGCTCTTGAGCTTCCTGCGGTGGTTCAATCGACGTGAGCATATGAAAGAAGTCAAAATTACATATCCTTTCACCATTGGATAATATATCCATGCTTTAGTTATCTGTGTTGCCCAGTCCTATCTTGATGCCTGACTCTGCTGTAACATCCACAGCCACGCATCTACTCATTCCTTTTGGCTGTTTCCTGTCGGATTACCTCCAGTGACTGCTTCATGCCGACTTTAGCTTAGTTGCTTTTTAATTAAAAAAAGGTGATTAGTCAGCGTTTAAAGATGACAAAGGTTAATGTAACATTATCTTATGTTGTTGGCCGGTAGCAATCATTTGGTGCACATATTTTGTGAAGGATCCTTCAGCGTTATTTTGCAATATAACTTGTGGATATATCTTTATTATAAATAACCTTCTCAATAATCAACTCGAAATTGTATTCTCTCGACTTTTTGACAACATGCTTTAGCCTTCATCAGGAAACATTATTCCTGATGAAGGCTAGAGCATCTAGTTGAAAAGTCAAGAGAGTAAATTTCAAGTTGATTATTGAGAAGGCCATTGTAAATTTTTTATGTCAACTGAAATTTCGTTGAGAGTTTAATATTATTGTTGTTGTTGTTGTTGTTGTTGTTACTACTACTACTACTACTATATGTTATATTTATTGTTATTGGAAGTTTCCCACCATAATATTGGTAATTGATAACTTGTTTTCTCACCCCACCCCCCACCCTTCCAGGGTTCACAGCAAATTGTTAGGAAGTACTATGCAGGAATTCAAAGAAATGCAGGCAGAGAGGTAGGCAGGAACTGATGTGAATCATCCATTGTGCATGTGTGCATAATATATTCATAACCAAACAAGGCCAGCTCTTGTATGGTAGTTTAAATGTGTTGAGGCTAGAGTTATTTACACATGCCAATCAGAGTATCAACTTGACCTCGTCTCATTCAATATTAGGCCATATACAGTCTCATTGTAAGTTCCAGTATATAGGGTTGGCTCAAACCTTAGGAAGATGGTTGGCATTAGTGTGAGTGTGTGTGAGAGTGACACTGTGATATATTATAACCTACACGCACACATTTCCTCCACCCTCTTCTTTCCCCAAAACTGCCAAATCGATGGACTTGAAACTGTGATCCTACACCGTACCACAACACATTCACAATACCGTACCACAACACATTCACAATAAACCAAATGTGATGCCTCAACCACTCATGTGACTATGTAATTATTTGTTGCCTATTCCAAGTCCCTAATCTGGATTGGAGTCACTCCTTATGCCTTGGTATGCACACATGTATGAGGATTTTTGTCTTGGACAGGAATAGGAGATATTTCCTAGATACATATGAAAGGGGATAAGGTTTCCTCTGCTCTGATTTTGCCGGTGTGGCTAGAGGTTTCCTTAAGTTTCTGGTAATCCAGGATTATATGTAAATGATCTTGTGATAGTGCATTCCTACATGTGAAGTCAGTTACCGGGGGACACACTGCAGTGGGGGCACGCATGGCAGTGGGGACACAATGCATGGAGACACACTGCATTGGGGCACACTGCAGTGGGGGACACAGTACACTGCATGGAGGCACACTGCATGGGGACACACTGCAGTGGGGGACACACTGCATGGGGACACACTGCAGTGGGGGACACACTGCATGGGGGACACAGTACACTGCAGTGGAGACACACTGCATGGGGACACACTGCAGTGAAGTAGCTTGTTCAAAGAAGCAAGCAATAGTGTTGCTTATGAGCCTGTTTTGTTATTTTAATGCTTAGTCACACATTGCTAAAAAAAACTCCACAATATTTTGTCTAATACACATAAGGATATCTACAGGACGAGCTTACTGGTTCTGTGATAAGGGGGTTGGGGGGGGGGGGGGTGTTTGTGCTATGCACATGCTAAAGATATCTGGGTCTCGGCTCTATCTGGAATTAGGACCACGACAACACACTTCAATCATCAACTAATCGAAATGCCATCAAGGCTAAATATTTTTCTAATCTTGAAGGTGGTAATTCATGTCACAATGAAGCTAAAAGTGGTGACAAAAATGTAGAGATGGCAGCTCTGAGTGAAGCTGCCATTTTACACCGTCTTGGTGGCCGTGTGTTGATTGGGATCCTGGAGGCTTTACTTGTGATGAAGAGGGGAAAGAGTTCCCACGGAAGACCTACATGTATATATATGTACCATAAACAAGCTTATAAGTTATAGTAACATAGTTTTTCACTTGAACTTGGGTGCAATGCATGAAGCCTTTACCCCTCTCTCAGGATACCTTGTGGTCATGTGATAGCTAGCCACATCTCTCCTCCGTCCTTCCCTAGCAAAATGCTCAAGGTTATGCCATTGATAATGAGCATTTTGTCATCGTCAACAGTCCACCTTTTCGGTACTCTTTTGGAGCTCTCATCTATCTTTACCCACCCTAGCGAGTGTCTTTCCGACTGCTAGTCAAGGGCGTAGAAGAATATGATGGATTGAAGCTTGTACACATTACTATGTCGATGTCTTGTTCATCCACATACAAGAACATTTATGTTCCATTCTAAAAACAGAATGCCTAATTAGGCTAATCATATATTGTGGTTAGCAATAATCTCCAAGAACACTTGGGCTATCCCATATCTATGATTGCTAGGGACTTTTGTAAGCCTTGTCCTATCAGAAGCAAGTGGGTAAATGTTGAAAGTAGTTCCGTCTAAATCCAGTGGTGGAAGGGTTAACTTCTGAGCACTCGGGTGGAAGGGTTAACTTCTGAGCACTCTGGTGGAAGGTTCTTCTGAGCATCGGAGAAAACATTCTTTGTCAACGTTTCTCTTAGGATTTAAGGGGAGAGGGGGCAAATCTAGGGCTGCCAACATTTCCATATACTGAATATCCTAATTATAACTGGCAAGATATTATTTCCTCGGAAATCCAAAGACAGTATAAAATTGATAACAAGCATCATAATCATACAAAGTTAAACTTGGTGGTTGCAGTAAAATTCTGAATGTGTCGTGCGTGAATAACTGGCTATCTCTCATGGCTTATAGACTACTGCTACCATCTCTCATGGCTTGTAGCCTTCTTCAGCTCTACTAACACTGCTATCTCTCATGGCTTATAGCCTTCTTCAGCTCCACTACTACTGCTATCTCTCATGGCTTATAGCCTTCTTCAGCTCCACCACTCTACTGCTACCATCTCTCATAGCTTATAGCCTTCTTCAGCTCCACTAACACTGCTGTCTCTCATGGCTTATAGCCTTCTTTAGCTCCACTACTACTGGCTATCTCTCATGGCTTATAGACTACTGCTACCATCTCTCATGGCTTGTAGCCTTCTTCAGCTCCACTAACACTTCTATCTCTCATGGCTTATAGCCTCCACTACTACTGCTATCCCTCATGGCTTATAGAAGACTACTGCTACCATCTTTCATGGCTTGTAGCCTTCTTCAGCTCCACTAACACTGCTATCTCTCATGGCTTATAGCCTTCTTCAGCTCCACCACTCTACTGACCATCTCTCATGGCTTATAGACTACTGCTACCATCTCTCATGGCTTGTAGCCTTCTTCAGCTCGACTAACACTGCTATCTCTCATGGCTTATAGCCTTCTTCAGCTCCACCACTCTACTGACCATCTCTCATGGCTTATAGACTACTGCTACCATCTCTCATGGCTTGTAGCCTTCTTCAGCTCCACAACACTGCTATCTCTCATAGCTTATAGCCTTCTTCAGCTCCACTACCACTGCTAGCTCTCATGGCTTATAGCCTTCTTTAGCTCCACTACTAATGCTGCTACCATCTCTAGTGGCTTATAGCCTCACTACTACTGCTACCATCTCTCATGGCTTATAGCCTTCTTCAGCTCCACTACCATCTCTCATTACTTTAGCCTTCTTCAGCTCCACTACTACTGCTGCCATCTCTCATGGCTTATAGCCTTCTTCAGCTCCACTACTACTGCTCTCTCTCATGGCTTATAGCCTTCTTCAGCTCCACTACCATCTCTCATGGCTTATAGCCTTCTTTAGCTCCACTACTACGACTATCAGCTTATAGCCTTCTTCAGCTCCACTACTACTGCTACAAAAGCCACCAGTGAAAAGCCTTTCATTTGTGTTCTGTCATCTACTGTCGGATTTACTGGCAACAGGCTAGCCATGCACTGCCCTGCTTCGCCAGCCATGTGCAGAATTAACGCAGGAAATCCTCATTTTCTGTCCAGGTCGTTGAACTTGTCCGTGTAATTTGGTAAAGCTTGAAAAATCGGAGTAATTGAGCGGTGCCCAATGGCAACAAAAAAAACACTTGTGGTTTACATGTAGATTGACAATCTAGCGATGTGGTGGGTTTCTGATAAGAAAAGCAATAGAGAGTAGGGAGGAAGTGGTCATGCAACACCAGTATAGTGGTGGCGCTCTTCTCAACAAAATAATAATAATAATAATTTGAAATTTTGGGATTTTAACATTCTGAGAGGTGGTATTGGGTATAGTGTCTTCTTCTTTGGCAACTCTATGTGTTGTTAAAGACATTGTATATATATACACTATAAGCCTCCAACTTTTATGCTGGTCCTGTGCAATACGAGATGTTATAGTAGCTATCGCATACTGCAGGTACACTCGGTCGAGTCTTGAAAAGAAGTTGCTTAAAATTAAAATCAAGTGACGTCGGCTGAGTGGCCTTCCAATGGTACCACACTACATTGTTGATTGCAGGGCTTCCTGCTGGGTTCCTCCCCTAGACTTGGCAAAATTGGTTACTTGCAGCTGCTGCTTGATCAGCACAAGCTGAGATCTGCGTACTGACAGGAAATGCATTTCAATCTCACTAGCTTGCTCCATGCTGACCCATCTTGAAAGCAGACAGACTGAATACTGAGATCATGGCTTGGGTTTGTGGGGGTTATTACTTTGCAATCTCATTACATCCTGTGGTGCACTAGACCCCAGGCAATAGCTCTTTGAACTATGGCCTTATAGTTACTTCCACACCTGACATGGTGCACAATAAATGTCACAAAATACAAGCATTCAATTTATCTATTTTTAGAACTGCTGGCTTATGTAATCTAAAACAGATCCGTTGGGGTTAATTTAGCATTTCACAGATTCTCAGCCTGGAAATGAAGGTAATACTGTCATAGCATCTGTTCTGTGCAAGCAAGCTCCTGATAGTGATACTGTGGATAGTAGTGATACTGAAGCTGAATCAGAGAACTGCAGCTCTGACACAGAAGTCTTTCCTTCCTCCCAAAGGAAACATGGCACCTGCTCCAAAACTCACAGATTTTCAGGGAGCATACTCAAGAAAGGACTAAATCTCCCCTCTCTTCCTCTTCCCTCCCCCAAGGTGGTGCTAAACATAATATTATTGTTACACTTACTATTTTTTCCGTTTGTTTTTCTACTTGTACTATCAGTACACGTACATGTAACTGTGGTAGGCACCTTTGGGATTATACAATAGCTAGCTTTTGTTCAGGTTGGCCCACCTGATGGACAATACATGCCATTAAAAAGTATATGAGTTCATTTTCCATCCCCATAAACGAGTCATATTAACGATGAGGTTTTCTGTTTGAGCAGGGGCTATCCCACTTTGAAAATGTTTTTCAGCCTACGGATATACATGCCATTAAAAAGTATATGAGTTCATTTTCCATCCCCATAAACGAATCAATTCTAACCGTATTAACGATGAGGTTTTCTGTTTGAGCTAGGGTTGTCCCACTTTGAAAATGGTTTTCAGTCTAGGGATATACATGCCATTAAAAAGTATAATATGACATTAAAAAGTATATGAGTTCATTTTCCATCCCCATAAACGAATCAATTCCAACCATATTAATTATGAGGTTTTCTGTTTGAGGGTTGTCCAACTTTGAAAATGGTTTTCAGTCTACGGATATACTATTGGAAAAGTAGAGATTACTAACGTTATTAACTACTACGATAGTGTATTTCGTACACAGGGCAATGGCTACTATAGTGGATGAACTGTAGTGGGTGCCAACTTTTGGTGTTGGTGGTACTGCCATTGCTTTGAATGATGGTGTTCAGTGCCATGTGGTTGGTACATAGAGAACCATGTGATATAATAGAGAACCACCGTCCACGTAGTATATGAGTACCATGTTGTTGGTTTATAGAGAAACATGTGATATATATGTAGAGAACCATGTGGTAGGTATATAGAGAACCATGTGATATATAGAGAACCACGTAAATGAGTACCATGTGGTTGGTATATAGAGAACCACATGATATATAGAGAACCACATAGTATATGAGTACCATGTTGTTGGTATATAGATAACCATGTGGTTGGTATATAGAGAACCATGTGATATATAGAGAACCACGTATATGAGTACCATGTGGTTGGTGTATAGAGAACCATGTGGTATATAGAGAACCATGAGGTGGGTATATAGAGAACCATGTGGTATATAGAGTACCACCTTATTGTTTGTTCTTTTCTTAAGAAACCTTTTGCCCGAGTAATGGCATTTTTAGTTGTTCTTTGTTTATTTATTTATTTAATTATTTTTCCCAAGCCGGAGTCATCACATCCTCTAGCCTACCTCCTGCATGCAGGCTGTGGATGACCATTTCGGTTAACATTGAGCTCTTGCATCCATAATTATACTCTCAATGAACTCTCAGTTGACATAATAACATTACAATAACCTTCTCAATAATCAACTTGAAATTATATTCTCTCGACATTTCGACTAGATGCTCTAGCCTTTATCAGGAATAATGTTCCTGATGAAGCATCTAGTTGAAACGTCAAGAAAATACAATTTCAAGTTGTAATAGTTATATAATTATATATGTGTGGGATCAAGAAATTCTAAATTTCCACTTTTTCCCCTCTTAGCATTATAGCATGCCATGTAATACAGCAGGAATGGGAGCCTTGTTGACTCTTGTTGTATACAGCATTCCCTGCACAGTGCCTTGACTGGTATTATATACTATTATTGTTTACCCACTAGGTGATATGTGTACGAGACACTATCACTGTCAGAGCTGGTGGAGATGAACTGGAAGATAAACCATATGTGGCCAAGATTGCTAGCATATGGCGAGAAACGGCAGGTGAGTATGAAGTATGTTACCCTGCATAACATTGCGTTGGTGTGTGCACTTTATGCTGCACTGAAACTTGGGGTTGACACTCTCTTGGGATAAAACTACACTACCTTAGTCTTGGAATTAATACACATTTCATGATCATAGCAGCGTAGCTAAAATTAATATTTTGCGCTAGCCCCTATTATTGTAAGGCACAATGGACGCTAAAAAATACAATAACAAAACCATCAAATTTTTGGACAATGTAAGTCCATCCTACAGTCATACTGTCACAAAATAACGAAAGAGAAATTCCAACAAAGATGTAGATGCATGGAGAAGGAAGGGGGGGAGAGAGAGAAGGAATGCCAATGGCTGGTATTAGTTTCATAAAACATGGTAGTGCACGTGGCTCTCTGGAAGCGATTATATTTAAAAGAAGAGACATCAAGACTGCTAGGAAGGTGGACACAGTCAAGTAGGTGGAAGATTATTTTTTTAACTCGTTTAATACAATGCAGTATTTTGAAAGCCATCATTGCAAGGTGAGCTGGCCCAAAGCATGTCAAGTGTTTCCTCTCGATGGGTGGCTAGAGCAATTATATTTTATAAAAAGGAAATGAGGTGAGCTAAGGTCACTAGGGACAGCTGTTCACATCCAGGGGAAAGGATATTGCCTCAGAACTTAACATTCCCTCGTCTGTACTGATGGGCACAAAATGTGTGTTTTTTACTCCTCTTTTCTCTATCCACCTGATGCATGCACACACTTGCCCCTAGCTATGACTTGACTTAGTCATGCTCTAGCTGGGCCCTATCTCAAGTTGAACTTCTGGCTGGTATATATAGGGTAGAGGGTCTGACCAGGTGGGTTTTATTATATAAACTATCGTGTATTTGCCCATATTCATGCTATGGTCCTGATTTATATACCAAAATGTAGCCCTTTCAATATGTTTCTGATATATAATCATGTTTTTCTTTTGGAACTGCAGGTTGGAATATGAAGTGAAATCACCTCAAACTCCTTAGAAAACGCTTTCCAGCATCAAGTCTTGATGGCTATAACAACTGTGATTGATAAAGCACTACAGATTGATGGAAGTGATTTTTTAATACATATTTTATAAGTAAAATTGAAGGTGGTCTAAATTAAATACTAACAAATTAACTAACAAATTAAACACTAACAAAACCGTGTGGTTATGACTTTGGAGCTCCATAGATTCTGCATACTTCACTGAATGAACACATATAGCTCAAAAGCTAGATCTCTTTGTGTGCTCTCTATTGGTATTTAAAAAAAAAATGTTGCTAAGTGTAACTATGCCAAGTTACCTGCCAAAGTGGGGTTCCCCCGAAATCTGAGCACGTGAAATTGCTGTAGCTGTGGTTCCTGATTGGGAAGTGTTATCGGTGGCTGGAGGAAGTCCTACTCTACAAAACACGCGTATTCATTAGGTGCTAAAACGTGACGAAGTGGGCGGGTGCTAAAAATCAATCGCCAGAAAATTGATTTTCCTTGCACGTGCACTTAGTCACATTTTAGCGCCTGATGAACACTCGGTTTTGTAGAGTAGGGCTTCTTCTAGCCACAGATCTGGCTAAATACTTTCCAATCAACCACAACTACAACCAGTTCTGGCACTCAGATTTTGAGGAACTCCCTTTGGCTAGCATTATGCAGCTTTAAAAAAAAAAATTATTATCAAAAGAGAGCACACAGAGATATCCATCTTATGAGCTAGTTCACACAGAGAAGTGTGCATAATATATGGAGCTCCCAAGTCAGAACTACAAGGTTTTGTTAGTGTATAATTTAGACCATCTTTCTCATGAATATAAGACTACTTGTATTAAAAAATCACTTCCATCGATCTTTAGTATTTGTATTGCTTTATCAATCACAGTGCTAATCACTCAAGACTATATAGATGCTGGAAAGTATATATATAGCATTTTCAAAGGAGTTTGGGGGGGTGATTTCACTTCACATTCCAACCTGTAGTTCCAAAAGATAAACATGTGTGGCCAAACAAGAACTACCATCGGAAAGCTGTACTGGTATATAAATCAGGACCATAGCATGAATGTGGCAAAGGTATGGTACTTTATAATCAAACCATGTGTTTTCAGACACTCCCCTCCCTTGATAATAGAATTGCCAATCACTCACTCCCAATTGGTTATGGCCTAATTGTGAACACTGTTTGCATTTTACCCGGGTAAAACCTATTTAATTTTAACCCAACCCAGTGGGTAAAACCTGTGTTTTAGGTATTTTGCCCAGGTTTTATCCCTATTTTACCCGGTTTTTACCTTGGTTTTACCCAGGTATTAATTACCCAGTGATATAAAACACTTATTTGTAGCCCTGTCACAGCCCTGCCCCAGAGCCACAAGTGTCTGGGTGGTGGTGGACACCAGGGCTATTTAAAAGGCCAGCAAATACCACAGGTCATCATTCACTGCTTACAGTTTAGTAAGTGTACTGCAATTACAAAAATTAGAAAGCCCAGAAACTCGTATTCTGCCACAGGCTCCTGCGAGGACCTCAGGAGATTGACTATTAAATCTGTTTAACTTGCATATCAATTGGACTTTAATCCCATGAATCTTGTTTATGTTAAATAAATCATTAAATAAAAAATATATACTGTAGTAGACAACCTTGTCACTTGGTAAATAAATGCTGAGTGAAACACAGCTCCTGTTTTTGTCTAGTTCTTTACAGTTGCCATTTATTGAATGTCCTACTTCCTGATTACAGAGTTAATTTCTTATAATATCTTTACAGTTTATAATAAATATATTGTGTCTATTATTTTATCCTGGGTTGTATCCATGTTTGAGTAAAACCTGGGTAAAACCCGGGTAAAAGGTATTTAACCCAACCCGGGTTAAACCCAGGTTACACCCAAGCCCTGGGTAAAACCTGTGAACTCTGATTGTGAAGGGCTGATAAATCACCACCTTTTCATATTCCTATTCTCTTCCCCTGTATTAATCATTTTCCTATCCTATTCTCTTCACTAGTATTATTCACATTCCTATTCTCTTCCCTTGTATTATTCACATTCCTATTCTCTTCCCTTGTATTATTCACATTCCTATTCTCTTCCCTAGTATTATTCACATTCCTATTCTCTTCCCTTGTATTATTCACATTCCTATTCTTTTCCCTTGTATTATTCACATTCCTATTCTCTTCCCTTGTATTATTCACATTCCTATTCTCTTCCCTTGTATTATTCACATTCCTATTCTCTTCCCTAGTATTATTCACATTCCTATTCTCTTCCCTTGTATTATTCTATTGTGTGTCGAAAATAAAGTGTGGTATACTAATTATGAGCTAAGGCTGTAATTACGCCTGGATCAGACTTTGAACTTATAAGCAAGCATGGACAGGACTGTCAGAAGTTATAATGGACCTCTTTGTGTGTAGGGAAGCTGATGATGACAGTGTTCTGGTACTACAGACCTGATGAAATGGACCTAGTCACTACACAGAACAACACCTTTCAAAAGGCAATTGCTTTAAAAATCAAATTTTCATAATATACTGTATTTTACTCGTATAGAATGCATGTTTTGTATGCATGTTTTGTGATTTTTTCTAGTGACCTTTTTATTATTATTATTTTTATTATTTTTTCATTTATTTTTTCATATATACTGTTTTTCATATATTATTATGAGTGGTGTTGTCTTGCTGCAGAATGAACTATTGGCCTCTCAACATCACGATGATAACAGTGTAGCTTGCATCGAGGAGAAGTGTCACATCCTTGGTATCTCACAATACTGCAGGTCAGGTCAGATAGGGTTGTAGTTATTGGGACGTGTTGCTTGACCTTCACTGTGTGCTTTGCATAGCAGGTGGAGCAAGTTGTATATGTATAATATTTGTAGGTTTTTCTGGTTTTGATGTGTCCCCTCATAGAGCCTTTATCAACTCTCGAAACTGTGAGTGCCCCTTACTACTTCAAGCTGCCTCAACCCAGTATGATGTTGTTCCAGTGTATGTCCCCATAGAGCTGTTTCAACTTACTTCAACCTGCCTCAACTCAGTGTGATGTTGGTCCGGTGTGTGTCCCCATAGAGCTGTTGTCAGCGTACTTCAACCTGTCTCAATCCAGTGTGATGTTGGTCTGGTGTGTGTCCCCATAGAGCTGTTGTCAGCCTACTTCAACCTTTCTCAACCCAATGTGACATTCCAGTGTGTGTCCCCAAAGAGCTGTTGTCAACTTACTTCAATCTGCCTACACCCAGTGTGGTGTTCGTCCAGTGTGTGTCCCCATAGAGCTGTTGTCAGCCTACTTCAACTTGCCTTAACTCAGTGTGATGTTGGTCGGGTGTGTGTTCCCATAGAGCTGTTGTCAGCCTACTTCAACCAGTCTCAATCCAGTGTGATGTTGGTCCGGTGTATCCCCCCATAGAGCTGTTGTCAGCCTACTTCAACCTGTCTCAACCCAGTGTGATGTTCCAGGGTGTGTGCTGTTGTCAACTTACTTCAACCTGCCTCCACCTTGGTCCAGTTTGTGTCCCCATAGAGCTGTTGTCAACTTACTTCAACCTGCCTCAACCCAGGGTGATGTTGGTTCAGTGTGTGTCCCCGTAGAGCTATTGTAAGCCTACTTCAACCTGCCTCCACCCAGTGTGGTGTTGGTGCAATGTGTGTCCCCATAGAGCTGTTGTCAGCTTACTTCAACCTCCCTTAACCCAAGGAAGAGCTGCCAACCTCAAGACATGCCACTGAGTGAGGTGGGTGGAAGTGTATCGAGTACAATGTTACAATGCATAGTCAGCAAACAGGAAGAATTTGAAAAATGATAATTGGCTTATGTACTGTAGATACAGTTTAGTTCTTGCTGGTAGGAGCTCTACTGAATTTCATTGGGTAAGCCCCAAAACAATACATGCTGGCTCATACTGGAAACATGGTTCTGGATTAGCAGGGTTGACAGTGAGGATAGCAGTCAGTGTCCCATCAAACTGGGCCTACAAACAGTCTTGTTCTTATTCACCGCACTCAAAACTCTTTCCTCTACAGCATTTTAGTGTGGCATGATAAGTACAAACAGTGCTATTTTGGCCTGTCTCTTAATCGTAGTAGGCCATTATTATTCGTGATACTACCATGCAGACAGTCCCAAATCACATCGCTCTAGAGCGTCGGGTCTCACCATCAATAGTTAATGCAGATTCCCATATGCACTGAAATATCATTGTGTTCCATCAATCGATAATCCAAAGCTCTTCTTCCAACTTGTTAATTGTGGATTTTCATGAGAGCAGACCAGGGCACCTCAGCAGAACAGGGTACCTACACTGTACTTAGCGACCAAAAAAACATCTTCACTTGGGAAAACTTAGCTGATTATCAAAATCCACAAAACAAGTATTTTCCAGCACCGAAACATTTATAGAAAAATTGCCAAAGCATAGTCGGCAGTTGTACAATAAAAACTCTGTGCAGCCTCATAAAAGGTTTTGGCTAGAGCATCTCCTGGTGCCTAGGAATAGGCTTGTGTCAGGGACTTGGTTCTCCAAAATATACCAAACAACAATGTGGTACCATTGGAAACAAATCTTCCAAACAAGTTTTTTATGAAATCTGATCGGTTATCAAAGGTACGGTGGCCGAACATTGGTAGCCTGGTAGAACATCAGGCATATCTCAGACATAGGATCTGCTATAGGCATTGAAATTACCATTTGTGTCACTCTCTGAAAGGAAATATGATCGCAAACTGAGATATTGTCGCAGTCTTCTATGTACTGCTAGTGCAAGCTAAGCCATCTTGTACTGCGCTTCGAAATTTCCCTGTATTCAGTGTCATAGAAGGCGACAATCCGTTCTTCCGTGGAATGCTTTTTATGGAAGTATAATAGTTGTCAATCATCAACTCTGAAACAGATGTAAAGCCTCCCGACACTAACAGTGCCATGGTGTGGATGATGGGTGAGGCAAAGGAAACCAGCCCTTCAAGTATGTAGCTGGATTCCATGCAGTACTTGTGGATGAGTGGAATTCCTTTTTACCAAGATGAACCAATGCATTATCAACAACACCACACAGTTGCTTATGGAAACCCATCTAAGCCATCTTGTGCTGCGTTTCAAAATTTCCCTGTATTCAGTGTCATAGAAGGCGATAATCTGTTCTTCCGTGTAATGCTTTTTAATGGAAGTATATCAATCATCAACTCTGAAACAGATGTAAAACTTCCCGACACTACCAGTGCTATGGTGTGGATGATGGGTGAGGCAAAGGAAACCAGCCCTTGAAGTATGTAGCTGGATTCCATGCATTACTTGTGGATGAGTGGAATTCCTTTTTACCAAGATGAACCAATGCATTATCAACAACACCACACATTTGCCCCCATTGGTTTGCAGGAGCTCATTGAAAATTGACTCGGCAGTTCCTGATGTAGGCCAGTAGTCGAGCATGTGCCCAGAAATTCAGTAACCACCATTCTAAGGTTTACGTCAGGGAGTTGGACTGTCAGCGGATTCATCTTTTCCAAGTGATTATCATTAGCTCCTTCAATGGAAATAGAAAACTAGCTCATCTTCATGGCACTCAAGAGTTACTCTAAATCATGGTGCCAGAGAGCCACTGACAATGCACTTGCTTTGTTCTTACATAGTCGTAGCATCATCAACCAGTATATAGCCTTGCACCATAAAGGTGATTTCACTGTCACTGAAATTGTCCTTGACCCGAGGACCCAAGTGATCAGTGACTGCAAGTGGGATGTTGTGTCATGGAAGATTAGCCACCTTCGCCTCTGCCGAGGAGACCTTATCCTTTAGAAGCTGATTTATGGGTTTGGAAGTTTATTTTCTGGTTATATAGCCTTCATAGCTTTGGGTGCTGAACAGGCTCTGCGTGACAAACATCTTTCTCCCTAGTGTGCACACGGTACCATTTTTGCACAGACAGAGCAGTGAAAGGAAATGTGCATCACCCTTTACTGGTGCAATAAGTGGCCACTCTTGATGCCAGCCCTTCTGGTACTTACTCTTGTAAGCAGCTGTTTCCCTCCACTTTCACAAGCTTCCCCCGCCTCAATCTTCTGATTTTTTGTGGGTCTAGGCCTTTCCTCGTCACGATGGTCATTCTCTTCCACACTGAAATATGCTTGGAAGCAATTACCAAGTCAGCTGACTATGTGTTGTTAGCAATCTTAGTCTCATGCCCAGGGTAGTAAAGTTAAACGGACTTTTTGTTTCAGGGGTGTGACCATGCCATGAATGCGTAAAATACCTGTGCACGTGAGTTTAAAGGTTTCAGAGCGTTTGAGCATGGCATTGTGATTCAATACGCATGTGTTTCACTCGCGCAGAATGTGTGTGAGTTGGCATCTCTGACAATGTGGTGTTGGTCCAGTATGTGCCCCCATTGAGCTGTTGTCAGCCTGCTTCACCCTGTTTCAACTCAGTGTGATGTCGATCTAGTATATTTTCCCGTAGAGCTATTTTCAATCTATTTTTAACCCAGCGTGGTATTGATTGGGTAGGTGTCCCCCGTAGATCTCCCCTTCAGCCTACTTCAGTCTGTCTCGGCCCAATTTGATGTGGAACCAAGTCGTGGAACTTAGCACCTCCTCTGGCACTAGAGAGCTGAACTAGCAAACAATCACATAGTTCTATGAAACACTATTTGACTCGGGCAAAGCCATATGGCAGGTTAGAGTGGTCGTGGTCTTAAGTCACATGAAGTTTCGTTGCAGTGTCACTGAAGCCACAAAAATAGGCCATCTCAGAACTGCACCTAAAGCCTACAAAATGTGCTTAAATTAGGAGAGAGGGTATGTGGATGGAACAGGTAAGGAACAGGTTTCATAACGGATTGTTGGTTTGGAGGGTGTTTTTTGTTTGTTGTTGTTGGGGGGGAGGAACAGGTAAGGAACAGGTTTCGTAACAGATTGTTGGTTTGGAGGGGTTTTTTTGGGGGGGGGGGGGGGATTGTCCACTCTGGGAAAACGCAATATTATACTTTTTTTCCTTCCTTCCCCCCGGTTAGGTGGGAGAGGAGAACTTGTTGAGGGGGCATGGGGGAGACAGGGGAGGTCTCAGGTCCCTGTATGAAACCCTGAGAGCGGGGGGGGGGGGGGGGGGGTTCAGGGTTGCATCATAGAGAAAGATAAACCTCTTTTTACACTGTAACTAACATAATGGTGCTTACACCTGACACAAACGCACACCACCTTAACCTAGAAGGAAAACTATTGTGATGATGCTGTCCACTGCAGAGCCCATGGCCACCTGGGAGTTGTGCACTCCTCTAAGGGATGAAGGTGTTGTCTTGCTCTCTACCAAGCTGGGCCATTACTGCCTCTGTGGATGCACTCCTCCACAGTGCCTGGTGTTGTCTTGCTCTCTACCAAGCTGATCCATTACTGCCTCTGTGGATGCACTCCTCCACAGTGCCTGGTGGTGTCTTGCTCTCTGCCAAGCTGAGCCATTACTACCTCTGTGGATGCACTCCTCCACAGTGCCTGGTGGTGTCTTGCTCTCTACCAAGCTGAGCCATTACTGCCTCTGTGGATGCACTCCTCCACAGTGCCTGGTGGTGTCTTGCTCTCTACCAAGCTGAGCCATTACTGCCTCTGTGGATGCACTCCTCCACAGTGCCTGGTGGTGTCTTGCTCTCTACCAAGCTGAGCCATTACTGCCTCTGTGGATACACTCCTCCACAGTGCCTGGTGGTGTCTTGCTCTCTACCAAGCTGAGCCATTACTGCCTCTGTGGATGCACTCCTCCACAGTGCCTGGTGGTGTCTTGCTCTCTACCAAGCTGGGCCATTACTGCCTCTGTGGATACACTCCTCCACATGGAAAAAACTAAATGCACTACAGCCTGCTTTTCCAGATTGTTGTTTAAGCATGAGGGACTGTTGCAGGAAATTGAAAATGTTTCATAACTTCTATTCTTGGCATTGCCAAGGCAGCGCAGTGCCACAGTGAGATGGAAGAAGACAGCATTAAGAAGGCTATGAGGAGGAAATTGAGCATCTGATCTGTGAAGGTGTCTATTTCAGTGTTTGCATTTTACCCGGGTAAAACCTATTTAACCCAACCCAGTGGGTAAAACCTGTGTTTTAGGTATTTTACCAAGGGGGGGGTTTTACCCGGGTTTTACCCAGGTACATTTTACCCAGTGATATAAAAACTTATTTGTAACCCTGTCACAGTCCTGTCCCAGAGCCACAGACACTGGGTGGTGGTGGACACCAGGGCTATTTTAAAAGGCAAGCAAATACCACAGGTCATCATTCACTGCTTACAGTTTAGTAAGTGTACTGCAATTACAACTGAAATTCTGCTATTCAAAAGTCACTATGTTCAAGGGTGGACGGCCAAAGAATATTGTGTGGCAATACTTCATCCAACAGGAAGGCAAGAAAGCACAATGTAGGAAGTGTTTCCATTTGTTATCAGCAAATGTGGAGCGTCTCATCGCTCGTCACAAAAGATGTTCGGGTGTCTCTCTTGTGACTACCCCGCAAAAGAGACCTGCATGTGACTATCAGATTGCCAGGATGAAATCGGAGAAGCTGACAACCATCATCCAGCCATGTAGTCTCCTCTCTTCCTCCCCCTGCAAAGAAGCAGCAACAGACTTGATCTCAATGATCACCTTGTCACAACTACACCAGTCCAAAAGCAAGACCTGGACCAGGCATGGGCTGATCTGTTGTATGCCACCAACACACCCTTCAACTTTGCTGATCACCCATTATTCAAGAAAGTTTGCAACATGATGCGCCCAGGATATGTACCTCCAATAGCCAAGCACATCGGTGACTCACTTCTTGATAATTCGCACAACCAACTTCAATCAAAGATAAGGCAACAGCTCCAGAATAAGCCCACAACTATCCAACAGGATGGCTGGACTAACATCAAGGATGACCCCATCATTGCCACTTCTCTCACTGCTGGTGGCATACAAAGATCTTCTTTTAGACTCTATCAAGACAGCAGAGAGCAAGTATGGCTGTGAAGTACTGAACTGCTGTACAGACAATGAGAACAAAATGAAGAAAGTGCGTGAAGAAGTCCACAAAGAGCGTCCTGATGTCAACATATATGGCTGCATGAGTCACAGCCTGAACCTTCTTTGTCAAGACCTGTCCACTCCATGGGTCATGGAGCATGTCAAGTCCATCAACCATCACTTCAAACATGTCCACCGTTCCCATGGATGGTTGGGGGAGTCACCTGGCCATGTTAAACCCAAATTGCCTTGTCCTACACGCTGGAATAGTAATCTGGATTGTCTGAAATCATTTATGACCAATCATTTCATCTACAAGAAAATAGCCATAGACAATGCTAATGAGATGGATCCTATTATTGTTAGTAAGATCAAGAATCTAGGTATTCTATGTGCTGCTGGAGATCTCCTTGAACAACTCAAAACATATTACTGTTGCCATCAACAAAATTAATGTCAAAATGATAGCTGCGTGATTGCTGATGCTACACATCACTACCTCTCCCTCCTTACCTATCTGGAACCCCACCAGGATGCTATCAAAAAACGCTTTGGTGCAGTGGTTAAGGTTGGCGACCTTTCTGCCCACCTACTTCACCCTAAGTATCTGGGCCAGTTACTTAGTGATCATCAGATTGACGATGCCAAAGCTTGGCTGAAGACGAAAAGCCAAGCATTCCTCAGCACAGCCATCTCTTTTGAGGCTCAGGAGGCCCCATTCCCCATTAGCCTGGTGCCACTGAAATCCCACCTCTCACTTGGTGGAAAGGTGTAGACAAGAGGTGTGCCCTGCCCCCTGGATTCATGCAACTTATGAAGCAACTCCACACTGCAGCTGCTCCATAGAACGTATATTTAGCTCCTACGGACTTATCCACAACAAACTCCGCAACCGAAATGAGAAAGCCCAGAAACTCGTCTTCTGCCACAAAGGACCTCAGGAGATTGACTATTAAATCTGTTTAACTTGCATATCAATTGGACTTTAACCCCATGAATCTTGTTTAAATATTTAAATAAATCATATATATACTCTAGTAGACAACCTTGTCACTTGGTAAATAAATGCTGTGTGAAACACAGCTCCTGTTTTTGTCTAGTTCTTTACAGTTGCCATTTATTGAATGTCTTACTTCCTGATTACAGAGTTAACAGTTTATAATACATCTATTGTGTCTATTATTTTATCCTGGGTTGTATCCATGTTTGAGTAAAACCTGGGTAAAATCCGGGTAAAAGGTATTTAACCCAACCCGGGTAAAACCTGCGAACTCTGGGACTCTAGTTTTTTGTTTTTTTTATGCTCGCGAGTCATCCTGTATTTGAAGAGCCTGACTAACTGCCTATGTATATAATTGGTTCCTGGAAGTTGGCACATGTATAGATAATGTGCATGTTCTTTGGATTGGTATATAAACACATTCTACACATTTCATTCAACATTATGATTTTCCAATAGCCACTGACATCTTCTGCTGCACAGATATCGTTTTTGTAGGCCCCTCTCTGCATATCATTGACTGTGGTCACAATATGTGCATGTTCTTTGGATTGGTATATAAACACATTCTACACATTTCATTCAACATTATGATTTTCCAATAGCCACTGACATCTTCTGCTGCACAGATATCGTTTTTGTAGGCCCCTCCCTGCATATCATTGACTGCTGGTCACAATATAGACGTCTCCTTTCTAATTTAGGAGAGTGTCATGTCAATTGCTGCGGCAAAAACACGACTAATAACTTGTGGTCGGTATGTTCCTGCTCAAGCTACAGTTTTATCCCAATGCTTCTCTCAACTTCTCCAAACTTTGGTCGAACCCTGGCCAAGTCTAACTTCCTAACCCCTTGTTGCATTTGACTGGGGGAGAGAAGAGTTTAAGGGTCACGAGGATTATATGACTGGTTCCCACTGCATGCAAACACTCACACATGCACACACAGTAAGTATGGGTAGATTTCTCCCAACACTATGCACATACAGTCTTGTGGTGTGTGCATAATGTCTGCGCACCTAGGCGGTGTGTGCATCTAGGTGTCCTTCAATGTGTCTGGTGAAAAAGTGAGTGTAGATAGTGTTTGTGTATTTTCGATCCTTTACCCGATTGGCATCATTTGTTCTTTTTGCTTTGGGGGCGTCGGTTCTTTAATCTTCAGAATGTCTTGTTGGTATGAGTAGATTTCTCCCAGCACAATGCACATATGGACGAGGACGAACATAATAGGTCCTTTTACATCCCACCTGCTTGTATAAGTATACGAACATTATTATGTGGTAGTGTATACTGTTCAATGGGTTGTTGATTTTAATGATGATGTAATGTTGCCCAACAGGTACCATGCTTACATTCGTGCCAAGGAGGACAGTTGCTGCTGGAAGGGCAAACCGCTGGTTTCTCCGCTCAAAAGCACACAGCACCAGGAGAACTCCACAAACAGCACCATCACCAGACACCGAAAAGCGAACCATTCTGAGCAGCACTTTTGTAGTCACCTGCCCAATACTAACACTGAAGTTTACCCTTGTTTAGGCAGTGTGATACCTCCCTTGGACTCTGAAATCGAGCGTTTTGGCTCCGTGGAGCCTGAACTCGTGTACTTGTGTCACAGAGGGTACAATCACTGCGCTGGAAAACTAAGCTCCAGATCCATTTGCAAGTAGCTGTTGATGTGTGCACTCTGGGACCCTTGAGTGTATTCATAGCACATTTCTCTTCACATTTTTTTGGTTGCTGCTGTTATTTATTATATATAATTATATGTACTTGTATGCTGCACACAGAACTCGGCATTGATGAGGAGCTCCTAATGATTGGTATTATTGTAATTTTGCATTTTTGTGGTGTTTTATGTTGTTAGAACAAATCTGTTTTGTTAAATGTCTGTGATTTCACGTTTTAATTAACAGTACAAGTCAATTTTGTATGCAATCACTATATATAACGAGTATAAAAAAATGTTATATATGTTGTCTTTGTATAGTTTTTCCCATCGATTTCCTTTGTGCAATTTGGGGGGGGGGGGGAGCTTTTTTTCTTATTTTTTTAATGAGCCTGAGCCTAGCTTACATAATTATTAGTACACGACAACGATGCGACAGGCAGCTAGACCCTTGAGCAAATAGTTGCGCTGAGACCGCTGCAGGACATGAAGTTGTTTTTTCTGAGGCATGTATACGTCAGCGAGGTGTGCGGGGCTAGGCCGTGTGATGTAATTTAGTATCCCTAACTTAAATCTCAACTAGAAAATAATTTTAAACAAGCTGGTTTCAACTGATTTTAGTAGGTATGGGTGTCAAGATTTACCAAAAAAAAGTAAGGTGGGGGAGTGGGTGGGGAAAACTTTTTCTGGGGTTAAAGGTCATTTATCCCCGGCCTAAATCACTTAAACTTGTATCTCGGTAACAAAACAAGGTCATGTGGTTGATCCTGGTGTCAAAATGCACAGAATTATGCAAGAAGGGCCCCCCAAATTTTTTTTGACCCTTAGTTACCAAACCTTGACCTCCAAATGTGAGGTCAAAGGTCAAAAAGTGTCATTGACGTGGCATAATATTATTATGTATCATATAATTTTGAAGCTGCATGGTGTCAAACAATGCATCAAAGAATCAAGTGCAAAGAATCAAGTAGTAAACAAATAATTGAAATACTGATTACAGCATAGCTATAACATATTTAGTCATTTTCCTCTTCATCGCTACCAAGTTCCTCTACATCTGCTCCATTAGAACAGTGTCCACAGCACACACCACATGCAGAAACACATGACATGCCAGCTCTCATGCAGCTGCATTTCATGGTTTGGCACTGCCTCTCCCCTTCCTTGCAGTTGCAGCAAATTCCTTTCAGAAGGTTGTCTGGGGCAATAGGAATGGACAGCATCTTCGGTCTGAGTTTTCCATTGCTATCTAACTCCCATCCTCTTCCAATTGGCTTAAGAACAGTGGTGTTTAGATGCTTCCATACCACAACTTGAAGATGTACACGAAGGGAATGCTGTGCTGTTGCATTTTCCGTTGGAGGTAAGCGATCGGGGTCGATTTTACCCTTTGATGCTTGCTTCTGGAACTTCAGATAGCGAGCCTTTTCAAGATGAGTATCCCCACAGCCGTATGTGATCTGCATTGCTTTTAATCCAGCTGTTCGAATAGTGGATTCAGTTGAAGTCATACTTGTAAATGCAGTGATGACACTGGCAGGGAATTTGCATTTGTAGAGAGCACATTTGGTATGTCCATGAATGCATGAAACAGTGTCGTTTCCAGACCAGCCGTACTTGAAGAGGAACTCTTCCTGGTCAACAACGTCTATAGTAGAGATGTCATAAAGACCATCAACATCTGATTGCAAGTACAAATTAGAACAGTTGCTTGGCCGGTGATAACAGAGCAAAACCAATATATCAGTGTCTTGTGCGACAACGACAACTGGGGTATTCACACTTGTGACCAAGTCCAATGCAGTCTTTACAATGAGCGTGTCACCATCATCTTTTGCTTGACGTACAACAATATTGTGGTTTGCCATCTCTGTAGACAGTATCATGATTAGAGCTCCTTTGTTCTTCTCATTTGCCAGGAAAACTTCTCTGTCACATGATATAGTCAATTCTGGTGTAATTTTACTAACATTACGTCGACCTGGTACATCATACAGGGTGCAGTAGCATTTGCAATGATAGACAGCCTCTTCTGCTACAAGATCTGCAATGCCTTCCAAGCGTCCTTGGACAGCCATTCCAAGACTATCTTTTCTTGCACTTGCTATTCTCAGAAGTGATGTCTTAAGTGTGATAGTTGATGCCCGACGTATGGTCTGCTGTCTGGCAGGATGTCTTTCGTCAAAATGGATGTCCTCATTGCAGATGATACATCTTTCACTGTACGGAAATCGTGTGTAGGACCCCGGTCTGAAATTATTATCTGGACTAAGTTAGCCAAATCAACAGTATATTGTATGCATGTTATGTAGGGGATTGCAATAAGATTATGGGAAATTCAAGTGACTCTTACCATTATCGTCATTTACAAATTGTGACACTTTTTGACGTTTAGGGCGTGGTTCATGCTCCTGTTCTTCAACATCAGGCTCCTTTTGCATGAAAAGGGCTCTGCATCTTTGATGGACGGTCATAGGAATGTTGCTAGTCCATTTTCTTTCCAATCGCTCTAACAAGGAAGAGTCGCTGATATGTCTACAATGCTCAATTAGGTTCTCATAGCCCTTAGTGTACAACTTCTGTAGCTTTCCTGCTTCTGATGAGTCCTCAGTACAAATCTCACACCTCCTTTCCATTTTGCTCGAATGGAGTAAGATACCAACCTTATGCCAATGTCTAGTACTTTTATAGACAAACGCAGCACACATAATGTTCTTGGAGAATCCTGCACAAACCACCAACTCCCATCAAAGGGTGCAAGCTGGGCAGGATCATGCAGGTTTTGTGCAAGATCCTGCAGGTTTCTAAGCAAACCTGACCACAAGCCACAACTACTCTCAATACAGATAACACCCACAAACATCTCTCAAGAGTTGGTCCTAAAGGATCCCAGATTTTTTGTGCATCATCATGGTACAATTCTGAGCATTTTGACACCAAGATAAAAAAATGTTGGGTATTTAGTTGTCGAGATACAATGTTTTACAATTTTGGGGCGATCGATGACCTTTTGACCCCCCAAAAGTTTTCCCCACCCCCTACCCCACCTTCCTTTTTTTTGGTAAGTCTTGACACCCATACTTACCAAAATCAGTTGAAAGCAGCTTGTTTAAAATTATTTCTTAGATTGGATCTAAATATGGCTAATTTTAGGATACTAATTATACAGCAGTGATAAGACCGAGTTATGGCATGACGAATGCTGTGTAGTGTAGCTAGGTAGCGTGACACGCTCATGCGAGTGTTTGCATTCGATAAAGGTTATATAGAGATGTAAAATGGTTGAGAGTAAATTTTAAGTTGAAGGTCATTGTGACCATAATCTCTTCACGCATAACTTTTTTAAAAAATTCTCTCTTTTTTTTCCTTCTTTTTATTATTATTATTATTATTATTATTTTATTATTATTTTATTATTATTATTATGTATAGTTTATAGAACCCCTTCCCCTCAAGTTCAAAAGTTCATGTGATGACTAGGGAAATGGCTCGTCCCCAACCCTGATGGCAAAGATCCCATTACTGAGGCTGCATTCCCACGCTGCACAGTTACAGAAATCCGTTGAAGAAGATGTTGATGGGAGTTCTCTTCGTATAACTTTGTACAATAGTTAAGTACCAGTGTCTTATAAAAATGACAAAGGATTTTCAGAGTTGGTGAGTCAATATGTATAGATGGACATTAATTTTGTTCTGCTTGTTTTCTGCGGAATTCTGCCTCTTTTTTTACAACCTTTAATTTAGTGATTTCATAAGTAATACCAAGTATATCTTTCAGCAGGAGAATTGTATCCCCCGACAGCAAAGTTAAGTGAGTGTCAGCAGCACTGTCAGCAAGACATTTCATTTCTTGATTTGTGCCCCCAGTCACAGTTGTCCAGTCATAGCACTGCCCACGGGCATCTTGAATTATGAAATTCATAGGCAGCAGCACATCTTTTATGCAAGTGACAATTGTCTGCATTTGTCGGGGGTGACCGACATCAGACCAATATATTCCTCGCATGGTGTCATCTCCTTGTCCACCCAACGTATGCAAATTTCAATATTGCTCGCATCATCAGCCATAATACTGTAGCATCCAGATTCAGCTGTCACTTTGCCACGGACACACTTAGAGCCATGATTTGTAGTATTTCATTCTGAGCGCACCTGGGCTCATATGCTTATCATTTTCAAATGTCTTCAGCTCAGATAAGAAGGAGCTGCTTCAAATTTGACTCCTCCTCTTGCTTGCGGGAAATACCTTGGTGGGTGAGAGAGGATACACTTTTGATGATTTTCGGGAGGCAGTTCCCATTTTGACTCTTGAGCCACTCCTTCAGGTGCTCATCAATGTGACCTGACATATATTAGATTAACTGCATCTTTATGACATATATAGTTATAGAAACCCTTAGATTTCACAGAGTATTTTTTCCAATATCTGAAACCATCAGACAAGAATGAGCTTTCAGATCTTATATCCATTCCCTTCAAGTTGGCTGTGGCACAAGTGTGGCAAATTACAGAATCTGAAATTAGAAGGTAATGCAGCCATGAAAATTGCTAATATATACCAGGCTGGTTGGAAAGCTCGTTGATGGATCCGTTTTGATTTTAGGGTATTTGATGTTAACTGGCTGGTTGAGGAAGGGTATTCAGAGTTGAGAATATTTTACTGGATCCATGTTTTTGTTCCTGAGAAACGCAATGAGTTTATAAATATTTGCCTTTTGGTTTTGCTACATACTCGATAATTCAGCTCGAGTGGAAATCAAATTTTGCAAAATAAACAACAGGGCCTGACAAATGATTGTTTAATGACTCTCTATTCCATGTTAACCCATAATAATATATATTCATTAGTGTGATGTGCATTTACTCGTTTTTCACTGTATGTAATGTTTTTTTTCCTCATCGTAGTTTTCGTATTGCTTGTAAATAAAACTTTATTCAATTATGGCATGTTCGTAGATGAATCGTGTACTGCCTTGCCTTTTTGTAGGAGAACCCATGTAGAAGTCTCTACAAACAGAACTTGCCTCCATGAAATATTCCCTCCTCCTCGAGCCTCTCCAGTACAGAGGATAATATCGGATACATTCCATGTACTACCCTCCGAGAATTGCCTCTTGGTCAAACAAGTCGGATTAACTCTCACCCTTCAAGTGGCATAACATTTAATTGGTGAAAGAAAGCTGTCATGGTAAACAATCTTGGCCGAGTACTTTTTGCAAACACCTCGCTGAAATGCCAGTTGCTTCAGATAGCCTTTTCATTACCTGGAACCCTTTTATGGGATGATAGAGATGAGCTTTTGCTTTGTCCCAAAAATGACCCTCACATGCTCCACAACATATTTGGCCTGTGCCAACCAACCGAACTCCTCTCCCAGGCATCTTTTCTAATTCTTGGAGGTTCTCTGAGTCATTGGAAGTGCTCGCAGAATTACTGGACTGTTTTCTTTGACCCATTGCTATATACAGTATATTAAATAATCATAGTTTTGTTGTATGAGAGGTTTCGCATGGGATGTTGTTAGGTGAAGCTACCAGGTAGGATATCCCTCTACTTTGACCAACAAAGCCACATAGTGAAGCCTCTGTTGCTGCTTATAGTAATGTTGATACTATGTTAGATGACTTCACGGATGTAGGATGTTTCTGGCAGACGCCCAGGACAGGCTGGCGCGTCTAATTACTTCCGGCGACTTAGAAACCGCAAAGGCAATTTAGTGATTTTGTGTCGTGTATTGGTTGGTAACAGGCATAGCTACAACTCATCTGAGAATTCATTGACACATTCCTGATCATTGATTAGAACTGATGTAGTCCATGTCCTATAAACACCAGTCATTTAAATAGCTTATGAAGAACTTCTTGATTCCAGTTATCAGGAAGAGGGTCCAGCTTCTGCCCATTTCGGTTATGGTGATGATTTAGTTATTACCAAGTCCTGTTGATATCCAAATGATTACTGTCATTGAAGTATCTGATAATTCAGGGCAGCATCCTATAAGAGAGCAACAACAGTTCTAGCAATTACTGATATGTATACATGAGTGATGAGAGGTGATACCTCCACTCAAAAAAAATAATAGGGAAGCTCAACTATTATATTAGAGCAGTGTTAAGTTAATATTTTCATGCACCAGGAGATCCTGTGTAACAATCTAAATTACATATCAACAGCTCCATTGTGTTGAATTCAGAAAGGACGTTTTTCAGACCTTGAGAGGTTTTACATGTGTCTGTGGTCATCTATGACTGAAAAAAGATTAAACAACTGCCTACTCCATAAGGAACTTACAGATTTGATCTCCAGAATTTATAGCAGAATATGTTGAATGGAAAAAGTACTTTGGCAATTTTTCTGAATATACAATCTTCTCAATAATCAACTTGAAATTTACTCTCTTGATGCCTAGCCTTCATCTGGAATAACGAGATGCTAAGACTCACCAGAGCTTGTTATATCTATCCATTACGTGATACTGTGGAGGATCAAGGTTGGTTTATGACCCTCGAAATCCTGTATACCAGGACTGCCAGTAAGATATGCTTTATGACAAATCGACATACATCGGCTCTTTAGTTCAGGAACTGGTATATAGGACACAAGCTGTGAACTTCGATCTGACCATACACATGGTTAACATGCATGCACTTCACACAATGTTTTGGCCAATTAGATGTGGCCAACTAAATTGTTTGATGTTCTCACACTCATAAGTCTTTACTTGCTAAGTGTTTAATTTGTTTGCGTGGGGTTCAGGGTTCCTAGTACTTTCATAGTGCCGCCATGTATCTTGGAATCTTGTCTCGTGTGACCTTCAGGGGGAAAGATGCCATAAAATAGTAGGTGTTGGTCACCACTTTAGAGCTTCATATGGATTTCATGCGTCCCCACTTCACCCCAAAACTGATTTTGCACTAGGACCTGAAATAGCGATTATGAATCGTGTTATTTTCATAAATTATCTCAGAGGTATCTTGGGTCATTGCTCTATCTTTCTGCAAAGTTTCAAGTCCAAGAAGCGCTTCCTTCCATCCAAGCAAAAAAGCTTTAGCGAAGCTGCCGCGTACACGGAATGAAAATACGAGCACGCGGGAATTTCCCTTGGTTTCCAAATAAACAACGTGGCGATTGAACGTGACGCGTTACGCCACCTGAAGACGCCGTTAGGGTATTGTGAAGAATGGAAGCAAAACTGTCCATAACTTTGGAATAGCATTAGATCAAGGCACAATTCCAGTACCATTCCACTTAGCTCTCCTTCTTTAACATCATGCCCACGCTTCTTGCGTCTCAACCTCATCTACGCTTCTCTCTGACGATACTAAGGTGTTTTAAGTCAATAAAATCTCCAGCTTCGATTTAACTTCTCTCTCCAAGGGGTCGAAAGATTGGCACCTCCTATACCAATTCACCATTGTACAACATCGATTACCTTATTGAAGAAACAGTTGTTAGCTACCAGAAAAAGCTTCACCAAAGATTTAGGTTCATCTTGGAGTCTCCATGTATAAATCCTACAAGTCCCTGGGGCTTCTTAGACATACTTTCCATCATTGCAACACTGTGAGTGCAAAGAAACAACTTTACCTCACTCTGTATAGTAAAGTCTCTACTCATGTATGCCTCTCCAATCTGAATATTTCAATATTCTTAATTACATTTCTATGTCCACCATACTACCAGATCTACTCATCATCTAAAAATCAAACAAACATGTCCATGCTCATAATGTAAAGAAAATCTCCACTCATTTTTCACTCGCATTCCTTGTCTTTGGAATTCATTCCCTAGTATAGACTTGAATCTTCCATTATCTATTATAAAATATCAACTAAACTTGTTACTCTCTTAATCACTTCATTTCAAACTTTGATCCAAATAATTCTATGTCCATGTAACAAATGAACTAATATACCATTCCCCCCCTAACTTCCTTAAATTTGGCTACTTGATTTTCACTTGTAGACCATCAGTACTCTTTCTCCCTAATGATGGTCATCACTCATGTTTCTATATGTATACATATTACTGTAAAGTGATAATAATAATAATAATAATAATAATAATTCAAAAAAAAATTGTGTGCTCTTTTCTCAGATCCTATATATCACATAAATATAATAGCTCAAAAGATTGGTCTCTCTGTGTGTTTTCTTTTGATACCCAAGTTACTGGAACTAAAGTGGGTGTACCTAAAAACCTGATTTTGCTATATACAAGTCTAACTCCAGTTCTACAGCTGAAAACAGCTAGAGGAAGCCCTACTGCATCCAACGAGTGAGTATATAGGTGGTCATGCGTTGATGGGAAATGAGTTTTAGATTATTAACGAAGTTCATTTTCCATCCGCATGCTTGACCACATACTTACATTTTAGCACTTGGGATATTTATGCGGCAGCATTCAGGTTTTTGAGGTTCCCTCACTTGTAGCTCCCGTAACTTGGCTATATTATACTTATGAAAAATATTTTGGTATCAACAGAGAGCACAAAGAGAGACCTATCTTTTGAGCTCTATATCAAGTCCATACCATGAAGTTTACGGAATCTATGGAGTTATAAAGTGGTAACCACAAGGGGGAAAAGGGGGGAAATACATGTGGGTCACTTTCCCCCCCAAAATGCAACTGTCCCTCACTCAGGTTTTGAGGTATCTCCACTTTAGCTCAAGTAACTTGGGTATACTTATACCTATGAAATGTATTTTAGTATCAAAAGAGAGCACACAGAGAGACCTATCTTTTGAGCTATATATCAAGTCTATACCATGAAGTGTCGAGAAACTATGAAGAAAAGAATTAAAACCTACTATATATATCGGCCCACCTTCAGGTAGAATATCCCTGATTTCCTTCCCTGCAGTGTAGCTGGATTGTCCTCCCAGGCCTGCATGGACAGGCCATCGGTGTTGGTGTTTGCTTTGCCAGGTCTGTGGTGAATGCATAGTCAAAGGGCTGGAGCAACAGGGCCCACTGGGTGAGGTGCCCTCCAGTATCTCTCATGTTGTTGAGATAGCGCAGACAGTCTTGATCTGTGGTTATGAAGAAATGTATGCAGGTTACCTAAACAGAATTTTTTTTGACTGTCCCGATGATGTGAGACACTCCTTCTCAACTGCCGTGTAGTTCCTTTCCATAAAGCAATTTCCTGGGAAGAATGCCACCAGGCGGTCTTCCAGTGCCTTGTCAAACTGGCTGAGGCAGTTCCAATTCCAACATCTTAGGCATCGGTCTGGATGGTAGATTGTTTGTTGAAGTCTGATCCCTGCAGGATGTCAGTACTTGTTTCAGGTACTGGAATGCCTGATGAGACTCCTGCCAATCTACTCAGTCTGGCAGTTCTCTATGGGTGTGGTTGGTATTGGGGGTTGCAATGGTAGCAAAATCGGCCTGTAGTAGCTGGCCAACCCCAAGAATGCTCATACGGCCGCTTTTACTTGGGGTTGGCAAACTCCGTTACAGCCATAATCTTTGCTTGTTCTGGTCAGACTTGGCCTCTGCTTACAATGTGGTCAAGATGTGGTCTGAGTGTGGTCCCATTCCTTCTGTTTATAATCTAATATTTGGGGTCTTCCTGTCATACAATTTTAGGGCCCGATTGCCCCCCAATTTCTTTTTACAATAGATTTAGGCCCACTGGAAGTAGACCACTGTAAGAGCTGACTTGACAATAGTTTTGGCATCCTTTTGTGGTTCTTCGGTGGTGGGTAGGCTTTGACCGGATGTCATCATTTGTTACTGTACAATAATAATTGTTATATCTTGTCTTAGAACTACATGTAATCTTCAGCAGTTATGGGCAACACATGCTTATTAGTAGTCATGCCTTAGAGATTTAGCACCCCTTTCTGTAGGGCAACATCCCCAATCTCTCTCTCTCTCTCACTCGCTCTCTCTGTAGAGAAAGAATAATATTTTCTCTATGCAAGAGTGCCATCATGCAATATTCTTCATGGTACATGGTAATGACACCTTTTCTCTATGGCAATGAGCATGGAAAATTGTGACCAGGTTTGCATTTAACCCTTGTATGAGAAACCATCCTACAAAAGTGTTTCATTCCAGAATTTGGGTTTATGGGATGTGTGATGGGAGTTCTGGGCTTCCCACCTTCCTCTTTCCCCATCCCATGCTAGTATTATATGTATATTTTACTTTCTCGAGATTAATTTAGTGCAATTTGGAATGGAAATTGTCAAACAAGAAGGCTGAGCAATAGTGGTCACTAAATAGCTGTCGTACTGGGTCATGATGGATTGTATGTACCCGTCTTGCATTGTTTCAAGGTGTTTGTAGTGGGAGTGCCAATGGAAGGCGCTACACACTGTGCTAGCAAAACCTAGGACCATGTGCTTTAAACATGTTCTTATTGTATTTAGCTACACAGCTAGGCAGTATTGTAATCTTAAAGTCAGCAAGAGAATTTGTTTGTTTGTTTGTTTTTGAAGAATATGTCCATCAACCAATTGTTTGAATATTCAATAAATTTAGCATTGTGATTTCAAAAGTCTTGTGGAGGGACACCTGGGAATTGCAGAGTCATATTTCCTGCGCAAGTGCGAACTTGGAAGAGAATATAAATAATTCTAGTGTAATGGGACAGCGTTCAAAGTTCGATGCTGGCAGAGCCAATCAGATTGCTAAATCATGGTCATGTGAACATTATCAACTGTGGATGAGATTAAAGCTCAGAGTATCCTTTTTAATTTCTATAATATCTGTAGGAGTGATAGGTGGATATGATTCTATCCTGTAGCATTAGAGCCTTCCTGTCATCATTCTTCAAAAACTTTCGGTAGCTTACCTGGTCCAGTTCAAGGCCTCTGCAGTTCATTACATTGTAATGTAAACAGTGGAGTTCTGAAACTGTTTTCCTTATTGCTTTCCCAAAATCGTTCCTCAGCTTCACTCTCTTTTCAGACATTAATGAGACACTCCTACAGTGAGGATCCATAACCAATGGTGAACTCCTTCATCATACCATTATATTTATATATATATATTATATATTTATATATTATATACTTTTCTATATTCAATAGCTCTGCCTGAACACAGCATTGAGTACTATTTGTAGCCTTCATCAGCAAACTACCTTCTAAGTATATTTATATATATATATATTATATATTTATATATATATTATATATTTATATATGTATATATTATATTTATACATATTATAAATATATATATATATATATATTGATCTGCCCCCAAAAAATGAAATAAGTAATTTACCCATGTAAAACATTGATAGACCCTTTACTTGTGAACAGTGCCCTTTCCTTCAAATGTAAATGTTATGGTCTACATTGAGATGCTTCCTATCTTTTTCTGACCAGTCAATTAAATTGTCTTGGATAAACTCTCAACAAACTCTCAGTTGACATAGTACAGATACAATGACTTTCTTGATAAATTTGTAGGTGCTCTATATAGCTTTCATCAGGAACAATGATGAAAGCTAGAGGTGAAAGCTAGATCATCTATATAGCTGAAGGTGAAAGCTAGAGCATCTAGCTGAAGGTGCGCCAGAGCATCTAGCTGAAGGTGAAAGCTAGAGCATCTAGTGAAATGTCGAGTGAGGAGGTTGAT
Organism: Cladorhizidae sp. MBARI D1340-BT2; assembly: GCA_028752905.1. Lineage (NCBI taxonomy): Eukaryota > Metazoa > Porifera > Demospongiae > Poecilosclerida > Cladorhizidae > Cladorhizidae sp. MBARI D1340-BT2. The sequence goes on along the minus strand of JAQNBH010000014.1, from coordinate 26,503,997 downwards.
TGTCGAGTGAGGAGGTTGATTGTCGAGTAAGTAGCTGTATATTTTCTTATTTATATAATTATATATTTTTTAAATTAATTATGTGATCAGAACAATTCCAATATTAACCAACCACAGTAGATATTTTAAACATGTTTTAGAGTGCACACACAATGTATGTTCCATACTGATGTTAATTCCTTACTGGATGCATAACGTTACAGAACAGAGCCAGCTTTTGTGTGTTTAGAGGGCATCTGGCTTGATAGTCCACTCTCAGTCTCTATCGGGCACCTCGTTATCTGCCTATGGCATGGAAATGCTGGGCATTGTATCAGCAGATGGGTTACCCGATGTCCAACAGTGGACAGGGTCATCTGAGATCTCCTAATGAATCATTTTGAAATGCCATGATATTGTCCAAAATGTTTGTTTTTGCTGACATTATGTGAAACAAACTCATATAAGCTCCACCACAGGCAATTCATCAGTCAATTCATTGCGAATATGCAATAAATATCATACTAGTTCTTGACTGACACTTGTTCATAACCAGGACTTCAACCTCCTCAGGGCAGAAATCTTTCTATGCAGTGGAAAGGAATTTAAGGTGTGACATCACAGATTTTAAATTTGCTAAAGGTACCTCAATGCTTGTATGCAGCATAGTGAGTGTTGTGGATTCTACTACTTTACGTCAAGCGCCAGGGCTGGTGCCTTTAAATAGGCTGTCAGCCCAAGGCAGGCCTTAAAAGGTAATATACATTACATATTGTCCAATCAGGTTCTAGTCTACTATCTCTTTGATGTTTCACAGTTGGTTTCTCAGCTCGTTCCTCTCTCTTGTCAGGAGCTCTTTGTTCTACCATAAGTGTGGGCGGAAGATCCCTGACAGTGAGCAGCGACTGTAAATGCTCCTTGTTTAAATAGAGCCGTAAAACTTATTTTTATGACTCTGGGGTACCACTGGAAGTTAATAAAAGTTCTAACTTGCGAAACATCTCAATTTAAAATAGTTTTTGGTAGATGCAATGACAAGATCAAATGATTCTGCCTCTAGTGATCTACTGTAGCATGAGGTGCCAAAGAACTTGTGCTACCGACATCATATCTCCTTGGAACTTTTCTCTTATGTGGTAGTGCATGGGTGGATATATAGACCAGCAATTCTTCCATGTTTTCAACATACTTCAAAGCATTCATCAGACCTGATGACTCTAACATTAGAAATTTGCACTAATTATCTTACCCCTCAGAAGCAGATAGGGTTGGTGATATCAATATATGTGACCGATTGGCCACGCTCTCGAGAATTCTTGGCCTAATTCAAACCCAAAATATAAATCGAAGTGTTCCATCTTGGAAGCTACCCCTCCAAATCTTGCTCAAATTTCACCACCCCTAGTTTCACCCCTGACAACAAATTGAAGAACTTTATAAATTGAAGTCAATGCTGCAGCATGTAGTATCCATCTTGAGGAACACAATATACGAACACATGGGGATCCAGTAGACATTCCTTCTTCCAGTTTCTTATAAAGGTAGTAATCCCAATTTTGGTTCTTTATCATTGCATGCACCACGACTAGAATATCTTGTTTTAGTTAATTAACACCTTTAAAACAATCTTAAGTGGCCAAGTTCAGGGCATGGCCTCAGCATTGTGGGAGGCAACACCAGATTTTGAGCAGACATATTGCTTGTCCAGTTGTAGCACTGGCTACAACTATCATTTAAATGTATTTTCAGCTAACTGTAGAAACCATTGTATTTGTGTTGGTCAACTCCAAGCTGTAAAGCTCCAATACTTCTTCATGAGGAGCCAAATCATCAACTACATACCTTAGAAATTACTATCCGTTCAATGTCGGTTACTTTACATTTTCTCACAAATTCACTGCTAACAGTCATTCTGGATGGCTGGGTATGTAAATTTATCTTATAATCTTTGAAGCCAGTCAAGAATGTGTGGATTAGCTTCAGCTCTTGTTCCGAGAAGCTGAACAAAAATTCACACATCTTGTCTGAATCTTCCACAACTCTGAAAGTGTCTCTCAAGGCAAGTCCTTATCTAGCAAGGAAAAGAATTCTAGTAAGAATAACTTGCATCTTTCTATACTTTCTCACAAGACAATTGCCCCAAAACAAAGTGGAAGGAGCCGAGTACACCGTGTGGTATTTGTCAGAAGCCAGAGCCTCCTCCCAAAAAACAAGTAATAATGCTCCTGGTGATTCTCTAAGAGTAAAATGACCAAATAGACATTGAAGAAAAGTGGGATTAAACTTAACTTAAGCAGCAAGTTTGCAAGTTGTATCTAGTATTTCATTTTCATGCTGAAGTTCAAGTAGAAGACATACATTACACAGATTCCTGACTGAGCAGAATAGTAAATAATCACTTTAACTGCATCCTTTTCCTGGCCAAGGGCAAAACACTATTTCTTACGCAAAAATATTTTAAGACGACCAAGCTATTTCTAGTCAATATAGGACCCATTACAACCTTTAGCAGACAATTGTTCTCCTTTTTATCTCTAAGAAGTCAATTTGAAACTAAATAGTGATTTGTAGACAATTCATCTCTAACACAAAACACTATTTCTTATGCAAGGTGGGTCATCAGTGAATCTTGACTGGAGCCATAATGTGAAAGGGGACAGAGGAGATATAAATGATGCATTATAATTATTACTATATATTTATTGTAGTCGAATCTCACTAGTAGACCCCTATAAATCCCACTCAATATTTGGCAGAGGGAAATATTATTATTTCACCTACATGCAACCCCCCTACATGCAACGCCCCTACATGCAACGCCCCTACATGCAACCCCCTACATGCAACCCCCTACATGCAACCCCCTACATGCAACACCCCAAAAATCTGCAGTTTATTTTTTAGTCCAACAAGAGGTCATGAACTCAAGCAATGCCCTCCCAATGGAAACTGGTAACATGATATTTCCTTCTGGCTCCCCACACCAAAGCAGACGTATAGTTCCTTTTTGAGAGATTACCATACAATAATAACTTTACGTATAACTCTTTAGTAATAGTTGTATAAATGGAGCTATAACTAACCTAACTGCTAAGCTTAGTGGCATGCAAATCTCTATTACAGAGCACTTGCTGCTGCTATTCTGTTGTGCAGCAACGAATATTAAGTTGATGAAGATGATCCCTTCACTCTTGACAGCTCTCTCACAGAGAGCCAGCTCATTCCTAGAGTTGAGTTAGATAAAGATGACCTCCTTCACTCTCTAGAACTCCCAAAAGGTCTTCCATAGAGTTGAGTTAGGCGAAAATGACCTCATTCACTCTCTAGAGCTCAAGTAGGGAACTGGCTCATAGAGATAAAGATGACCTTCTTTACTCTCAAGACCTCTTGTTGGGAGCTGACCCATCCATAGAGTTGAGTTGCTTTGTCATATGGCTGGAATAGGCAATTAAAATAAAATGCACCCCAATGGAGTGGCCAGCAGATTGGGCATTCCGCCCCATCCTCTCGTGGCTCATAGCATGGTCACGGTTGATGGAGGTCTTTTAGGGACCACTGCTGGAGAGTTATATTACTGATGTTCAGTACAGATTCACGTTTGCAAGGTAGTTGCAGTACCAGAGGCCAGAGCAGGTGTTGCTGTGGCAGTGGCAGTGGCAGTGTCAGTACCAGAGACCAGAGCAGGTGTTTGCTTTTCATACCTGAGCTGCTGAAAGAATTTTATCCCTGACAAATTTGTGCCAATGGATCCTGTCCCATTATTATGCCCACATTTGACTTGGTGTTGGCAATGGGGATCCTACAGCTTGACAGTTGAATGTCTTCCACACAAAAGACATGGACCGAATTTGATCCCTTGTCCTGGAGAGTAAGGGATTTACAAGGGAATCATTCAACAGCCTCCTCGTAGGGAACAGAGGTAAAGAGTGCCAAAACTTTAGAGTATGAGTCCAGGGCCCTAGCCATAAGATTAGCAATAACATGTGTGGTCACTGTCGAGACAACTCAGAGCTCATAAGCTCTACCAAAATATCTGTAAGAACACACCCAACCCAACCCACCCAAACCTTTTTCTCCAAGTTTTAAGATACGTTTCATCAATACGCTAACTCGCTCAGGTTTAAGTACCAACATCGATAGCTCACGTTTGCCTAGCACCAGTACATGACAAATCCAGTTTGGTCATAAAATAGACGACCACCTTGAGATATCAATCTCCACTATCCTGGAACTCACCTCTCAGGACAGGAAATGCCAGAGTGATCCTGGCTGTATATTGATTATTTCGCAATGTTTGTAATTAAAAAACAAATATTTGGATATTTTGGAATGGTATAATGGTGTTTTAGGGTTTATAGTTTGAGCGCATCGTATGTTTATAGTAGTGGGAATGGATGGAGACACTAGAGCTTATTTTACGGCAGCAACAATGATCAGTGCCAACTGGAATAGAGTATATTATATACAATAAAATCTTAACCCGATATTAACCTGATGCTAACCGATATTAACCCAACCCCAACTGATACCCCAACCAATTTTAAGCCAATATTATCATCTGGATTTATGACTCGAGGACAGGTAATTAATTAATTTCTATAGAAAAATTATGATCCCATTATAGCTGCATATGGAACTTGTGATGAAATAAATGTTTATATTACATAAATAGATCTAATTGACATGAGACATCGGCCAGATGGGACATACAGATGGATAGGCCACTACATGGATCACTGGTCCAAGTTTCATGTCCTGTTCGCTCTGTCAAGGAAATCTACTGCAGAGGTGGGCCTTAATCTACAGAATAAGGTCCTTGCCTTCCTTGGAACACCTCGAATTGGATAATGGACGTCAATTTGTCAATGAAATTGTGCATAACGTGGTGAAGGAGTGGCTAGGGGAAGTGACAATAGTGAATGGCAGACCCAGAAATCCAGGAATGGTAGAGCAAGGTAACAGTGTTGTAGAGAGAATGATCGGAGCTCGCTTTCAAGAGGATCAGAGTGGTGACTACCCTCGAGCTCTTTGGTCAGAATGGCTACCATCCAATGTACGGCAATAGTGGATAATGTTTTAGTGAATGCATATTAATAATGAATGTATCTTGTACATTACAGATCAGCTCAACTTCACTATTCATGGGACAATAAAAACAAGCCCATATGAACTAGCATTTGGCCAACCCCCTCATCAAAACATATTTCCTGGTATCCATGGCACAAAGATTTTGGAAGAGGATGTGGAAGATATCATGAAGATAGACAAATTGAAGAGGATTCTTCTCACCAGTCCAATATCCGTAGCACAATGATTTTGGAAGAAGATATAGAGTCTTTGAATGCCGAGATATTCAAGACAGCGAAAGTGACTACGAAAGTGACTGTGAAGTAGCGATACTTGGTAATTCAAAAAAACACTTGAAACTTCACCAAGAAGCCGATAAACTATATCGCCAGAATGCTGAGAAATTGAAACTAAAATATTGCACAAAAAGGTGATGCTATTCAACTCAGGAGATTTTGTTAGCATAAGGATTCCACGGATTGACCAGACCTCAACTGATCTCCATCGACTTACTTGTGTTATTGTTGAGCAACTTGGTTCAAAATATCATTTATATCGATTGAGGTTTGTTGAGTATAATATTATTCTGTTCCATTATACTTTGAAAGGCGGCATGCTCCATTTAGACATCCTTTTTATCTCCTTGTGCAATGAAATTACTACACGTAAAATTTATCAATTTTAGGCACAGCATTTTTAATGATGTATATATAGTGGGGCCAATGTGCTCAGTATTTTGTGATTCCCTTCCTCCCTTATGAAGCCCTATAATGGAAATGCAGTGCCTTTCAATTGCTAGCATAGACGGATTTGGTTAATTTGCATACTTTATCCCTGTCTGTTTATATTGTAGGAGTGAGCATGGTATACTTCACAAGTGCTATGGCGAAGGTGATTTAGAGCTCTACTGGGAAGACTCAATTCAGGATGGAAAGAGTCAACTACATTATCATTACGTGAAGCAGCCAAGTTATCGAATCCACAAAACGACTTTCAAGTTGGGCATTGCAACTGCAAGACAAGTTGCAAGAATCACCGTTGTGTTTGCCAAAAGAAAGGTGCCACATGCTCTTCGAAATGCCATGGTGGAACCACTTGTTATAATCAACCACTTTCACCGGAAAGCACATCAAAACGGTCTAGGGAACCTACATCTTACATGTCTCCCCCATCGAAGAAAGCGAAGGAAATTGGCACGGTTTCAGGATCAGTCTGACAAGAATGAAGCCTCACCTGTAAATCCTCATGAGAAAAGTACTCCAATCAACACTAAACCAATTCGCACTGCCAAATATTGGCTACCTCAGTTTTTCCTTACCTATGAAGACAAGAAAATTCTTGAAGGTAATGGGTGGCTAAATGATAAGCACATTAATACTGCACAAAAGCTTTTGCTGAAGGAGTTTCCAGGAGTTAATGGACTACAAAACACTCTTTTGAATCAGGCAAACAAGTGGGATGAAATGAAATCTAATGGAGTCCAAATTCTAAATGAGAATCAGAACCACTGGGTTTGTGTTTCGACATTGAATAATCCAGACACAATACAAGTATATGACAGCTTGAAAAAAAGAGTCAGGAAAGGTTTGACAAAGCAACTTTGCTCAATCTTACACAGGAGCTCAGATGCCATCGCTGTTCAGGCAATGCCATCTCAAATTCAAAAAGGTGCGGCAGACTGTGGACTATTTTCTTGTAACTGCTCTATGCCATGGACCCTCCCAATGCTACCATTTGGGATCAGTCAGGCATGAGGAACCATCTTATTAAATGCTTTGAGAAGGGGGCAATGGCACCATTTCCTGGATTAGTTATAGATATCACAATCGGTATATATATATGTACTAAACATTTTGGCATTATTGCCATGATTCATTCTCTATCATCAATCTGCCAAAGATTTATAGATGGCGCAAATTCTTAGATGATTTTGGACAATCTGAGTATTGCACAATCTATAGATTGGCATGATTCATAGATTGCGCAGTACAATCTATAAACGGGCCAGATTTCTAGAAATAGCAGAACATATATATAATACGTAGGCGTTGAATACCAGTATATGAATAGCAGTATATATTATATAGTGTATTATAGTATTCCCAGTATATATACCGTATATAGGGCATTATTCCATTGAATAGCAGTATATATATATATATATAGGGATATGCAGTATACATAGGTCCTTGCTCCGAGAATGACTTGGGGCTGAAATTAAACATGCTGGAGAAGAACTTGGATCACTAACTTGGATCACTGCAAAGGAATCTTAATGGTTTGGGGACACTTGGTGACTCTGAGTTCACAAACGAAATTCTCTAGCGTTGAAAACAAAAGTATTTGGGACAATGATCTTGACAGCGGCACAACCATCCCTTGTTCACTTTGAAGACTAAAGTGGACATTAGCTGCTCATCATCGGACATCAGACAATGGATATTGGTAAGGTAACTCAAACTTTCGGAGTGCTTGTAGGGAGCCGTAAAGTATTGGGCAAAGCTTGGTGCACTGGATGAAGTCGACATTAAGATAGTTGTGTCACATGTTGAAGTCACTAAGCTGCAGTTTTCATAAAGAGATATGCCCACATGCTTTGGTGAGGCAGCTTCAGTGGTTCTACTTGCAATACTTTTGGTGAGGTTGTCGAGAGTTGCTCTTAGGGCCAAGATCTGAGATGATATGGTCCCCAGGTTAGTGCTGTGTGTTTGGTTATACACAGACAAGTTCTGCTGGAGTTCATCCACGTGTTGTCTCAACTGCTCAAAAGCCACTGACAATTCCTGGGTGGAGAGCTGTACTGCTGAGGATGAGGGCAATGAAATGAGTCCTTTCGAAAGGGTTCCCACTTGTAGTCCCTTCATGAGAATATGCCTAGAGCTAGAAGAAAGAGGTCAAGGACAAACAAAATGGCCACAAAACCAATCAGAAAGCATGATTTCCTCTTCTGCTCTTTGGGGGGATTGGGTGAGCAGTGCACCTCGTGTGAAATGGTAGTGCCTGTCTCTGACATTGTACAAGTTGGCATATGCATCGGTACATCTAGTATCGAAGTCGACATCTCACCTACTCCAAGAACACTGCCATCTTCGATAGGTTCGGCCTGCTTTGGCCTAAAGTTGATAGACGGACCACCACTGACGTAGCCAGCAGTCATCACAGTTGTATGGACGAGGCCGCTGATGTGATCTGTACTATACAGACCGTGAGACGGAACTCCCCAGGAGTATGCATTTTTTAACTTCTTTTTTTAAACTTGTGGTTACAACTTTAGAGCTCCGTAAATTCTGCAAACTTCATGGTATGGACTTCATATTTAGCTCAAAAGATAGGTCTCTCTGTGTGCTCTCTTTTGATACTAAAATATGTTTAATAGGCATAACTATAGGCAAGTTACTAGACCCTAAAGTGGAGTGACCTCAAAAACCTGAATCCCTGCAACCTACGCTAAGTGCAAAAAAAATTAAATTGGTACGAGTGGTCCTAGCGACCTTTTTCATTAGGCGTTAAAATTTTAGTACGTTGTGACACAGAGAGACCTATCTTTTGAGCTATATATTATCAAGTCCATACCATGAAGTTTGCAGAATCTACGGAGCTCTAAAGTTGTAACCACACGTAAAAACTAACTCAACTCCCTCCCTTGAACCGGCAGACGGATTTTTTTACTGCAACTCGTGAGTTAAAAAAAGGATTGTTGGCTCTAAGTCCTTCGATATTGAGTCTGCCAGTTCAAAATTTGGTATGGTTGATAAGCTTTACCTTGGACACATGCTGGAAGAAATGTATGCGTTAACCCCTTGAATCCTGTAAATGGCACCAGCCTCACCCCCCAAAAAAATTAAATCTAAAAAGGACAAACTAATAATTATAAAAATGAAGCGTATGCATTCAATACTTTCAGCACAGTTTCAATACTTTCAGCACAGTTTCAATACTTTGATGTAGCCCTGACTGTTAGCTGCTAGAATGACATCTTCACCTTTCTTCCAGCAGACAGCACTGACAAAGTCTGAAGACTCAGCCTGGTCGGGCTGACTAGCAGTGTCAGCCTGCATTAAACTGGTTGAGACGTTGAACTTGTACGTCAGCATTGGCTTGGACACATGTTTGCTATATACATACACCGAGTTATTCTCACTGCCACAAGCTATATAGTCGCTGGATGAGGTCAAGCCCACAAAATTCTTCTCATTGGTGTGTCCTTTGTAAGTTCTCTTACACATGCCAGTTTGAATGTCCCATAACTTCAGCTCACTATCTATAGACGCGGAAACTATCTCGGACTTGCTGATGAAGCGGATGTAGGACACAGCCTTACGGTGTCCCTTGAGTTCATGCACAGGCACAGAAGGTTTCCTCAAGTCTCTGAAGTGGATGGAGTGATCTGCAGATCCAAAAGCAAGACAGTAGTGATCCAGAGGGTGGAACTGGACAGAGCACACCTTCGCTTTAGTATCCAGAGAGAAGACACTTTGCTGGTGGTTTGAGCACCAGAGCTTAACTGTACTGTCGTCAGAGCCTGAGGCGTAGAAGTTAGGCTCCGTGGAGTGGTAGACCACAGACCAGACACGCTTGTTGTGCTCATGATGAGAGACTTTCTTGGATCCCACGTTGATATCCCACACACTCACACAGCCCTCATAGTCCGCTGATGCTAGTATGGCCTTGTGATAGGGGTTGAAGCAGACGGAGCTTAGCTTGGCCTCGCACTTCATCTCATAAGAAGGATAATGATTATGGAAACCCATGCTCTTCAAAATGTTGGCATAGAGATAGACCTTAATTTTCTTGGTGACTCCAGCGACGGCAAACACTTCTCCATCTTTGTCAAACTCGATGCTGGAGACAATGTTGCAAGGAGCAGTCTTGTCTCCATACGTCAGGGAAGACAACTCTTGCCAATCTGAGTAAGAAGTAAAGCTCTCCAGTGCCGTGGAGAAGATTTGCAAGCCAGACTTGTCTGCCTCTCCCACCAGCGGCAAACGCATGCTGACATAATCATCCATGAGCTCGCTAAAATTGGAATGCACACGCATCTTCTTCATCTCCAACAGCTCAGGATTAGCACTTACTTCAGCGTGCTCTTTCTCCTCGACAGCCTTCAGGTCTGAGCTAATGGCTGCATACTGAGCCTCCACTGCTTCTAATTCTTTCTTCTTCTCTAACACTCCACATTCGAGGAAGTCCAGCAATATAAGATGGCTGTCTGTCATAAGATGATCCTTCTCTGAGTCCTTCTCTGAGTCTCTTTTGAAAGTTTCTATGAGCCTCAGAAGTTCAGGATAATCTTTGTACTTGACCTTGCTCATTAAAGTTGCGATGTCTTGCACTTGAGCAGTCTGAATAGCCGTGGCTTGAGCACAGGCTTGCTGGTGATGTCTGTATTTGGTCACCACATCATTCAGGGAATAGTTTGGATGAATTGCATTCTGCTGGGGAAGGTTAAAGTTGCAGACTGGACAGTTCAGTTCCTGATTGAGATTCAGTTCCTGTTTGAAATGGTGCTTAATGCAGCGATAGCAGAAGCTGTGTCCGCACAGTGTCACATATACTTCAGCCATAACTTCAAAACAGAGCGGGCACTTGAACCCACCATCCTGTAGCTTTGGAAGCTTTAGCAAGTGTGAATTAGCTCCAGTGGCACTAGTGCTGGGACCTTCTTGATTAGCAGATCGCAGTCTCTTCTTGTAACCAGAAGACATCTCTCATAAGTGGGGGGTTTTCCTAAATTTTCCTAAATTTTCATATTAAAAAATATATTTTTTTTTTGTTGTAAACTCTATGGGGACACACACTGGACCAACACCACACTGGGTGGAGGCAGGTTGAAGTAAGTAGGTTGACAATAGCTCTATTGGGACACCACTGGATCAACACCACACTGGGTTGAGGCAGGTTGAAGTAGGTTGACAATAGCTCTATGGGGACACCACTGGATACCACACTGGGTGGAGGCAGGTTGAAGTAAATAGGTTGACAATAGCTCTATGGGGACACCACTGGATCAACACCACACTGGGTGGAGGCAGTTTGAAGTAAATAGGTTGACAATAGCTCTATGGAGACACACACTGGACCAACACCACACTGGGTGGAGGCAGATTGAAGTAGGTTGACAATAGCTCTATGGGGACACCACTGGATCAATACCACACTGGGTGGAGGCAAGTTGAAGTAAGTAGGTTGACAATAGCTCTATGGAGACACACACTGGACCAACACCACACTGGGTGGAGGCAGGTTGAAGTAGGTTGACAATATCTCTATGGGGACACTACTTGATCAACACCACACTGGGTGGAGGCAGGGTGAAGTAGGTTGACAATATCTCTATGGGGACACACACTGGACCAACACCACACTGGGTGGAGGCAGGTTGAAGTAAATAGGTTGACAATATCTCTATGGGGACACACACTGGACCAACATGGAATCTAATGAGAGCATCTATATCTGATAAGTCTAGCATAGCATAACTCACCTTTGTCTTTCATTCACAGCCTAGAGTTAATGAGTAGAATTATTCATGATACTGGTAGTCCAATAGCTCCTCCCATAGCTCCTCCCTTATAATAACACATACACCACAGCTCCTTGCACATGATCAAAGCTGAGTGGTGCTGAAGCATAGAGCCAAGTGCAAATGCTGGCCATCCTGTGCCTATCTACATATTGATATGCTTTGACTGGCAATTGGTAACAATTAATTTTGATGTCATTATGATTATTATGACACAGCTGATTAATTATCATCACACCAAAAAATCATGTTAAACTTACACGTTGAGAAAATATCCTGTTAAAATAAAATTAAAGAGAATAAGTTTATATACTACTCAAAGATCGACTGTCATCAGTATCATATCTCCACTGTCACAATCTATATAATGAGATCTTGCCGAGAGGGTATATATAGCAAATAGACGAGTGGCAGGTCACAAACTTGTCTGGCCTGTATTTTATTTATTTTATGCTGGTTCAAAACAAGTAATGCAGCTTTACAACGACCAACTTGTCTCGATGTTTATCTGCATTGTGGTCACAACTGTTTAACCACAATCATGACCACAAAATATGAATAATTAGTTTACCAATATCAAGTGCTTTACAACAAAAACATATTTAGTAAACATCTACTGTGATTACTTATGGGTGCACGTATGGGGGTGCACATGTATAGGTGTACACATGTATATGGGTGCACGTATAGGGGTGCACGTATAGGGGTGCACATGTATAGGTGTACACATTTATATGGGTGCACGTATAGGTGTGCACATGTATATGGGTGCATGTATGGAGGTGCACATGTATAGGTGTACACATGTATATGGGTGCACGTATAGGTGTGCACAGTATATGGGTGCACGTATAGGTATGCACATGTATATGGGTGCATGTATGGAGGTGCACATGTATAGGTGTACACATGTATATGGGTGCACGTATAGGTGTGCACACGTATATGGGTGCATGTATGGGGGTGCACATGTATAGGTGTACTCATGTATATGGGTGCACGTATAGGTGTGCACATGTATATGGGTGCATGTATGGGGGTGCACATGTATATGGGTGCATGTATAGGGGTGCACATATGGGGGTGCACATGTATAGGTGTATACATGTATAGGGGTGCACGTATGGGTGTGCACATGTATAGGGGTGCATGTATGGGGGTGCACATGTATAGGTGTGCACATGTATGTGTGCACATGTATAGGGGTGCACATGTATAGGTGTGCACATGTATAGGGGTGCACATGTATAGGTGTGCACATGTATAGGTGTGCACATGTATAGGGGTGCACATGTATAGGTGTGCACATGTATAGGTGTGCACATGTATAGGTGTGCACATGTATAGGTGTGCACGTATAGGTGTGCACATGTATAGGTGTACACATGTATAGGTGTGCACATGTATAGGGGTGCACATGTATAGGGGTGCATGTATAGGTGTGCACATGTATAGGTGTGCACATGTATAGGGGTGCACATGTATAGGTGTGCACATGTATAGGTGTGCACATGTATAGGTGTGCACATGTATAGAGGTGCACATGTATAGGGGTGCACATGTATAGAGGTGCACATGTATAGGGGTGCACATGTATAGAGGTGCACATGTATATGTATAGGGGTGCACATGTATAGAGGTGCACATGTATATGTATAGGGGTGCACATGTATAGAGGTGCATGTGGCTAAGGTTGAGAGTCTTGAGAACAGGAAACTCGCACACCAAAATGGATACCTATCAGACCACTCTGCTTGTGTAGTAGTATGTGAAGGAGCAGTGTGAGTTATTATAAGGGAGGAGCTATTGGGCTACCTGTATTATGCCAATTAACCTTAGACTAAAGTTAAGGCAAAGTTGAAAGGCGAGTTGTTTGCTAGCTACTTCAGCAAGTCTTTATAATAGCTGCTCTCAACAGAGGAACTAGATTTTGTTGGTCTAGTGTGTTGGTCTAGTGTGTATCCCCATAGAGCTTGTCAACCTACTTCAACCTGTTCAACCCAGTGTGATGTTTGTCTAATGTGTATTCCACAGAGTATTGTCAATCTACTTCAACCTGTTCAACCCAGTGTTGTGTTGGTCCAGTGTGTGTCGCCATAGAGGTACAAGTTCAACCCTGTTCACATGCTGCAACAAAGAGAGGCATTTCTGGAGAGATGGAGATAGTTAATATTACCTACGAAGAGCAAAATGACATCTAGTGATCAAATAGCTGAAGCACTAAGTACGCCTAACCCATGCAAACAGCACGTCGTTTCTCTGAAGTCTTGTTAGAGCAATGAGGTCAAGGTGCATTCTATATATTTCTGCACGGTTAGTTTACCATCCAGCCACCCCTGCCCCAACCCCCAGTGGGGGGGGGGGGGGGGGGGGGGGGGGGGGGGGCTGCCAATGTCCATGGGGGGGCCCTGCCAATGTCCGTGGGAGGTACAGACTGACTTGAATGTCAAATGTAGAGCTATCTTAATGCCATTTCTATGTTTCAATCATTTCCCAGCTAAATATGTTGCTATTGGTGGGTATTTTTCCTGTGGGACAGCTGCCACAGGGAGTTCCCCTCTCTGGCTTTGCTGGGAGTACACTTGGACATATGCCACACTCTGGCCATGTCCCAGTTTGTCTGCCACTGGGGGAACTGTCCTCGTCCGTTCAAGCCATTTTTTTCCCGATTCAAACTCACCATTCACCTCTGCTGCCACACTGGAGAGAGACCGTACCAGTGTGATATCTCAGCATGCAAGCGCTCCTTCTCTCGCCTGGAACACTTGAAACTGCACACCAGGACGCATACTGGAGAAAAACCATACCAGTGCCACTTCGCCGGCTGTAGCAAGAAGTTCACCAACCATGCAAAGCACATGAAGACACACATCACACGTAAACCTTATACCTGCAAGCACCAAGTTTGCAACAAGAGCTATACGGATCCCAACTCCTTGCGAGGACACTCCAATTACACACATAAGCTCAATGAAAGGGACATTCAAGGAGGTCGAGGTCTGTCGGCTCTGCCTCGGAGGAACAGGAACAGCACTTCGTGCTCCAGCTCTTCATCCAATACGCCACTTACACCACAGAAACTGCAGGTTCTGCAGCAGTACCACACTGCCATCCTTCCCAACAGTCCACCCAGCACTCCTCTGCATGATACCCTGCATCCCATCCTACAGACTGCATCCTTCTCCTCTCCTGTACAAACTAACCCAGTAGGGGTCAGAGGGGGGCTGTCGTTCGGTGGTTGCATTTCTACATTAGTCAACAATTCCACTGCACAGCAGATCATCCCAATAGTCGAGCTACATGGAGGAAGTGGGGCAGGAAGTGGGGCAGGAAGTGACAAGGAGGCCAGCCCCTGTTATTAACTAATCAACAGCAACCTCTCATGATGATCCTTCCCAATAGCTCCACTTCCATGGCAAGTCATGGAACCCCTATGCGGGGGGCAGCAACCATAGCAGTGGCACAGAACGCATCTTCCATGCAAAACCACCAACCACTCCTCCACAACCACCGTCTTCCACACTACGATGCCAGATAGCTCACCTGCAACAGCAGCTCTATTGATCCCAAGTGGCTGTTGCTGCTGCAGCCGCCACCACAACTACCACAACTAGTGGATATGCAGCATCCAATCACTCCAGGCCTCTGCAGTGGTGGTTGTCAGCCACCCAATAGATGACCTGAATACAAGATCACATACACACGGTTTGATGTCGGTGCAATGCCTCATGGTACAGATGTAACTCCCACTCTGTCCCCACACAGGGAGAAGGCAAATGTCAATTTGGGCAAGACTAGTAGCCTCCCATAGACATTTGCATTGTCACAGTCGCCAGCAAGATTGATGGCTACTGCACAACTAGCTGGAGGAACGAAAATGAGTAGTGGCCAATTGCCTAAGATAAATTGGAGATTTTAAAAGTGTCTCATCAAGGGGATGGTTTTTCGCTTCATATCAAACAAGATATGTTACGACAGTAATATATTGACACCTCAACATTCTTTTTTGTTAATTCTGTGACCCATGTATGTATTCAGAGGCATTATGTATTTAGTATTTTTCTGTCCACATCCTATGCCAATATGATTCATTCAATTTGAACATGCTCAAGGCTCTCCTTGGCCTTTGTTTCTCCGGCCCCAAAGGATGGTATCCTTGTCCTCGGGTCAACGGGAGGGTGAGGAGACGATGGCCTCATGGTGGTCCTCGGACTGTTTCACCTCTGCCAGCATGATGGTGGAGAGTTTGGCGTATTATGAAACAATGGAACAGGAAGAATAAGAAGAAAACGCCCTTAAAAACAGACATACACATAATTGTGTACTTTAACAAAAAGCTTCACCTCCCCCTCACCTGGGCACCTTTTTTTCCACGACATATATGTTGCCCACTGCTCGTCAGTCACCTCAGTGTTCTTCGGTACATATACCTGATCGGGGAAGGGGGGTAATGCAATCCTTGACAATATTCTATTACTTTAGACAAAGAATAGAAATTATATCTCAAATTATATCTCTAGCAATAATTTTTGTGTCTTTAGTGTGCCTAAAGATCAGGTCCTGAAGGTTTGAAAGATGGGCACAGGTGGGAGGGATTCTGCTAGCAAATCTGTTCTATAAAGTGGCTGGGGTGAAAAGGGCATTAGCGAAGGAACATCACATCCCTCCCCTGCTCATACAATATCCCCCCCTGCTCATACAATATCTCCCTGCTCATACGATATCCCCCCCCCCTCCTGCTCATACAATATCCCATCCCCCCCTGCTCATACGATATCTCCCCCCCTGCTCATACGATATCCACCCCTGCTCATACAATATCCACCCCTGCTCATACAATATCCACCCCTGCTCATACAATATCCACCCCTGCTCATACGTTATCCCCCCCCCCCCACCCCCCCCCCCCCCCCCCCTGCTCATACGATATCCCCCCCCCCCCCTCCCTGCTCATACAATATCCCCCCCCCCCCCTGCTCATACGATATCCCCCCCCCCCCCCTTGCTCATACAATAACACCCCCTGCTCATACAATATCCATCCCTGCTTGAGAACAGGTCTAGCACAGAGGATCTATGGCTACTGTGAGACTCACCTGCAGCTTCTTTCCTTCATTACTTCAATGAGTCAATTTTGTGGATCCAATCCCCTCCCCCCATATAAACTGTGAAACCACAAACAAGTCTATAACCCTATAGGATCTCACCAGATCACCTCTATATCTGTACCTCTATAGATGCACCTCTATTGCTACACCTCTGTATATGTACCTCTAAACATGCAGTTAAAAGATGTGCAGTTATACAGGTGCATATATAGAGGTGCATGTATAGAGATACAGATATAGAGGTGCAAGGGCTTAATTTTTCGACAATTTGCTCATTTTTGGGGGGGGGCTGGTGTCATTTATAGAACTCAAAGGGGTTAACGCACAAATTTCTTCCATAATGTTTCTAAGGTGAAGCTTGTCAGCCATACCAAAATTTGAACCGGCAGACTCAATATTAAATGAGCAACAATCCTATTTTTGGGCAAGTCCTTTTTGACTGACCCAAAAAATTAGTTGAAAGTATAAGTGCTTGCCACATTAAGGGGAGGACACAAGGTAAAATCATTAATTTTTTTATAGTTTAATATATATATGTGATAGGATCTGAGAAAAGGGGTCTTATGTAGAGAAAAATGGTTTTGTGGTATGACCCAAAGTTATAGTTTGACTCTTTTTCTTTTTTTTGTACTACTACAGGCATCTACTACCTTTCCTTTACATTTATGTGAAGTTTGAAGGCTCCTGCTTGCTTCTTGTAGGCAAGAGTGAGGTTAGAAGATTGGCGGTCAAGAAGCTTCTACGCGTGTAGCGGCCATGTAACGTGGAGCCCGCGTTATGCGGAAAGATGGGAAACTCCCACAAAATGGGGGGATTACCTACTAGCTGCTACAGTGGCCGAATCGGCACAAACTAACAAAGGAATGGCTTTATCAAGCGCTGCAAAAGCCATTAATTTAAAACGCGTTTTTCTCAAAATGAATGCTTCAAGTGTCTAGCATTCAGGCTTTCATAACTTTTCTTCTGAATGGAGATTTAAGTTCCAAAATATAGGCATTGCTTTCTTTCACCTGGTATCACTAACTCAGTTTTTTAAATTTTGGGATCAATCCCAATATAAGCCTCCAAGGGTCGAAAAAATCGTGCGCATTTTTTAATGCGAGCGGTCAAACGAGCGGTCAAAAGGTGTCGAATGTGTTAACGTGCACGTGGCTGACATTGTCTGAAACATTTTTCAACAGCTGGTGAACTGAAACATTTTTCAACAGCTGGTGAACTGAAACATTTTTCAAAAATTTTGCTGGTGATTTTCAACATTTTTGCTGGTGAATGGCTGCTTCAGGAACATTAAGATACATTGCTGCTGCTGCTTTTGGCACAAATGAGGAGGTTATTGACTATCTGAAGATTGACAAATTCTGTCACATGTGGAAGGTAAAACAAGAATAATTGGGGATTTGGTGATTCACTGATGTTATACCTGTGTATTAGATGCAGTACAAATATGACTTTGCGAAAAAGGCTTCATTGAAGGATGGTTGGACCTGGGCATGTTCAACATGCAAATCGACTAGATCAATTCGCCATGGTATACAGATTGAATGCAATTGTGTTGATTAAACTGAATCATACCATTGACTTATATGCACAGGGAGTTTTTTTTCTAAATCACGGCTTCCGCTGCGAAGCTGGATTATCCTAATTTATTGGTGGTCCAGGGAATACCGGGTTACAGATGCTGCACGTGAGTGTGGGTGCAACAAAGACACTGCAGTCAATGTGTACCAGTGGCTGCGGGAGGTATGTTCCACAGAGCTGTGTGCTCAACCAACTGTGTTAGGTGGGTCTGGCGTGGTTGTGCAAATCGACGAGTCCCAGTTCACACATAAACCAAAGGTATTTCAAGGCAGTCGTATATCATATCGAACAAGAGATAAACGTTTGTTGTTTGTCAATGAATAGCATCACAGAGGACGCCCTCCAGCACAAGACGTTTGGGTGTTTGGGATGGTGGATACTTTAGTGGATTGCTAAATTATTACACTTGATAAGAATTCAAAACGGCATGAGTGAATTCCATTGAGGTGAATGTCATTACCATGCAGAATATCAATCACCTGATTGTGGTGTGTGGTGGAATCACCTGATTGTGTGTGTGGTGTGATTACAGTACTAACTTCATGATGTAATGTTTGGTGTATGACAACAGTTATTCATAAGTTCATAAGTCCACTACAATACTAATCACACACCAGCTCTTGGTATTCATGACCACTTGTGTTTGCCACGATAGTCAATTATTATTGCAATATTTTCCAAGGTTTCATGCAGGTTGTGGCCCAACGGGATGCAGCAACACTCCTGCCAATAATTCAATCACATGTTGCACAGGGAACAATTGTGCACTCTGATCAGTGGGCCGCATACAGGAGGGTGGCAGCTGTGCCTGGTGTGGCTAACCATGCTACAGTCAACCACTCTATTCAATTTGTCGACCATGTAACGGGGGTGCACACTCAGCACATAGAATCGTATTGGAATAGGGTAAATATATATATAACTGGTATTTAATAATACATAACTTGAATAACATTATACATTCTTTACAGGCAAAGATAAAGATGAAATCAATGAAGGGTGTCCATCGTCACCAGCTACCATCGTATCTGGATGAATTCATGTGGAGGGAGCGTAAAGGTCGGACAACGGAGGAGGCGTACAGGAACATCATCCATTCTATAACTGAACAATATAAATTTTAAATAAATAACTAATTTTAAATGCACAATACCAATTTTAAATAATTAACTAATTTTAAATGTACAATTAATTTGATCGTGGTAAAAAATATCATGGTAAAAGATATATATATCATGGTAAAACAATTGGTAAAAAATATATATTGTAAATAATTATATAGATATATCATGGTAAAAACATGGTAAAAGATATACAGTGTATATATCATGGTCGACACCTTTTGACCAAGTTTCATTAACACATTCGACACCTTTTGACCGCTCGCATAATTAAAAACGCGCACGATTTTTTCGACCCTTGGAGGCTTATATTGGGATTGATCCGAAATAAGAGATGGCAGATGAGAGCTGATGGTGCTGCTCGAAGGTTTAAAGTTCCCCATTCCACTCGAATCTCGGGAAGAGTTAAGCATGTACGAAACGCGATCCTTTACCATACTTGGATGAAGGGTCTTTTTTCGTGCGAGCGGTACCAAAAGGTGTCGAATGTGTTAATGAAACTTATAATGAACTGTGCACGTGAACTGCACATTATAATTCCTTATAATTTTTTTTTTTTTTAACTGTAAAACCAAAAACATGTAAAATCAATTAAATAATAAATCTCCTCCAGATTTCTGGTATTAGCTACAGTTCCCATCACGCTTGCAGCATTGCCTCGTTGCACAGCAACACTTATCGACTGGAGCAAGTACTGGGTCCCTCTCTGCTCTCCGGTTTCCGCAGCGATCCTTCGGCCAATTTCCTGGACTAACTTCAGTCCTCCCGGTCCCCATGGTCCAAGGGTCTCCACGCAGACTGGTTCGAGGATGTAGTCTCGCTGAAGGTTGGCGTACTTCATCAACTTGGCCTTCTCTGCATTTTCAGCGACTTTACAGGGGGCAATTGATGAGGTAGCAATATGACTAGGCGCCAGGGTGTCAGAGCAAGTGTAGTCCCAAATCATGATCCGTCCATTTTTCCAAGGAAAAATCGTCATGCCGTCTGGTCTCTTCCCATCGGTTCGACTAACACCACTGGGCTCAAGGACTGAAGGAATGTGAGCAGTTGACAGAGCTCGCTTGATGAGGTCGTTGATTTGAGCGTGTCTGGCAAATCTCCATAATTACATGGATTATTTTTACCTGTGGTTACAACCTTAGAGCTTCGTAGATTCTGCAAACTTCATGGTATGGACTTGATATATAGCTCAAAAGATAGGTCTCTCTGTGTGCTCTCTTTTGACATTAAAAATGTTTCATAGGTATAATAAATTATAGGCAAGTTACTAGACCCTAAAGCGAGTTGGCTAGAGGAAGCTCTAGCGCATACAACCACCGTCTAAAAATTTACCTGGTCAGACACGTGGTGCAAAATTGAATTGGCGTTGATTTTCAACGTCCTCAATTTTCCACCCGCGCAGCTTGACCAGGTAATAAATAAATAGTCCGTAGAAATTGTACAAACAATTACTAATCCAGCATTTCCGGTGTCGTGCCAAATCCTTCCCTAGCCAAATTTGTCCTGTTTTACTTACTGCGCATGCGCAGATACGGACTTTCTCCTGCCGTTAGTTTGACAGCGTGCTTGCCAAATCCTCCTGGATTTCTCCTAGCGTGCGTTACTCAACATGTTGATTGCTCCTAGCTATATAATATAGCTACCTGTGTATCAATTTTTTTTGACAGTGTTGATTGCTTAGCTACCTGTGTATCAACTTCATTAAGTGCAGCAAAGGGGAAATATGACATGGGGAAGAATTTAGCAGGCGGGAAGAATTTAGCTTGAGAACGTGCCATATTATTCCCACTACGCGTATTGGCGCATGCGCTGTAGGTCAAAGAGGCCAACGGGAAGAATTTGGCATGACACCGGGACAAACACCAAATCCGTGCGGGACACATTTTATCAAGTGCAAATCCGGGACCGTCCCGGAGCTTCCGGGACAGTTGGAGGGTATGGATAAGATATATGCAGTGCCATCCTAAGCTCTCATGACGCTCTAGTGACGCAGGGTACGATCCAATGCCGTTACCAAGGCAAACATGGAGAAGTACTTCTTGCTGCTGGAAGACACCTTGGTGAAACATGACTTATAATATTGAACAAACCTTCGTATATTTACAACATGGATGAGTCGGGATGCCATTGGACCATAAACAATCAAAGAGAATTGGTATGAAAAAAGTTCATGGGCTATCAAGTGGCAACAAGTCCCAAATTACTGTAGTTGCTTGTACTGTAGTTGCTTGTGGTAATGCCGCTGGGCAAGTTCTTCCACCCATGGTAATATTTAAAGGGCAAAGATTCAATCAAGAGTGGTTCAGTAGGGGAGGTGCCAGATATGCTGTATGGCACGAGTAGAAATGGATGGATTGACCAGGAATTGTTTTTTATTAGTTCGAAGAAATATCTAAAAAAAAATATTCCGCCTCACTGCCCAGTCATATTACTGTGTGATGGTCATAGCCACTATACTCCGGAGGTTATTACAAAAGCTGCGACTCAGGGTGTCATACTATTTTGTATCCCCCCTAATACCACCCATGCTACTCAACCACTTGATGTCAGTTTCTTTGGGCCACTAAAGCAGCACTGGTCATTTATATGCCATACATTTTTAACTGAGAACCCTGGAGTCTCTGTGACGAAGTTAAATTTTTCTGGCTTCTTTTCTAAAGGCTGGTATATACAATGCAGCTAAGCCAACTAACATTATTAATGGATTCCGAAAGACAGGTGTGTATCCCCTAAATATAAATGCTATCACTGTTGTCGAACTCCCATCATCTGATAGTGATGGGGCTACCGATCGGAGTGCATCTGAGTCACCTGTTAATTGTTAATGTTCCTAGGAAAGAGCCAGGGCCAGTGCAAGTGCAGGCATTTAGTGAAGAGCAGGCTGATCTATTTCAATTGAAAATGGGTACAATTTGTGTATTGATAGTGACTATGTTGCATGGATGAATTTACACCACCCAGGAGTTCTACCGTCCAGTAGTACTTGCTCTATGATCGTTGGTAATGATGATACAGTACTGACATTGAATTAGATGTGTCCATGATCACGAGTAATGTTGATGTCATGGGTGATAGTTTGTTCTCAACTGCTAGTTCATCTGATGCTTCTGTTGTGCTTCAAAGTCCTGAAACAGGCACACCCACTGTTTCTGAAAGCCTTTCTGTCACTAGGAAGGTTTTGTCAACTCTGTCAGAATTTTTGACATTCCCTTCAACTCCCAAGAGCTCAAAAAGGGGGGGAAAGGCTCCTGGTCCCGCAAGAGTGCTGACTAGTCAGCAGTCGTTAGAGAGCATGTTGGAAAAGGAGAAGAAAAAGAAGGAAGAAGAGGAAGCCAAGGAGAATAGGTTGAAAGAGCACGAAGAGAAGCGGTTCCAATGGGAAGCAGAGAAGGAAAGAAAAGCTAAAGAAAGAGAGTTGAAGCAGATGGAAAGACAGAAGAAAAAAGAGGAGATGGAACAGAAGTGCAAAGGAAAGGAAAGGGAAAAGAAGAAAGGCTTTACCAAGTCTTTTATGACAAGGAGCAAGACTGGGAATGGGTTGCTCCTCAACACAGTGACAGTACAAACAATGAGTGTATGGTCTGCTTTGGCAATTACGTAGATGACATGTCATTGGAAGGAGTTCTTCTTCACAGCTGGGTTCAATGCACAAGTGCTGAGTGTATGAAGTGGATGCATGAAGCGTGTTTGTAGTGATGACAATTTAGTTTGTAAGTGTGGTAATGTTTTTAACTAAAATATGCACTACTATATATAACTTTATAACTTCATTAGCTTGCTGCTCATGTAATTCATAAATAAATTTTGTATGTACTTTAGCTAGTGGTCGACAATAGAGTTTAACGGATGGTCGAGATCGCTGACATTAGATCGTCGAGTTCGGCTGCAAAACGGTGATGTAACTTGACTTATGGAAGGCCTATGGAAGTGAAAAATGCAATTTTAATTAAGGCCCAAGAAATTTGCTACAATATGAACTTTGACCGAAGTCAATGCAATAATCGTTCGTGGAGTTAATTATGTGGCAAAAGTTAACTGGCGACAATTACTATTATTTTTATTGTCATCACCACCATTAAAAAAAATTATTATTGGTGCATGTGCATGTGTAAGTATATTTAGCAAAACAACGTCCAAGATATTGGGTAGCAGTAAATCTTCTCCCTGCAGGCTGTAGCGAGTACAAATATCCTGCAGACAGGTGTCCTGCTCCCTCTTGGCGAGTGCCAGTTCATTGCAAGTGAGTTAGTGATGAACAATTTAGGGGGAAGAGCTAATTATTATTATTATTTTGCATAACCCAAACCACTGAAGAAGCACTAACTGCATCAAAGTCATTACCAGCCACTGATATATAGGACCACAGAACTTCCAACAAGCTTAACATTACAAATAAAGAGACTACTCCAGTTGGCTTTAGAAATGACAGGCAGCTTTGTGGTATTTTGCTTGCAGTTAACTACTGACTTGGGCAAGCATTAAAGTGGTTGCAGTTCACCATCCAATCAGTATCATCAAGTGTCATCCAATCAGTATCATCAAGTGTCATCCAATCAGTATCATCAAGTGTCATCCAATCAGTATCATCAAGTGTCATCCAATCAGTATCATCAAGTGTCATCCAATCAGTATCATCAAGTGTCATCCAATCAGTATCATCAAGTGTCATCCAATCAGTATCATCAAGTGTCATCCAATCAGTATCATCAAGTGTCATCCAATCAGTATCATCAAGTGTCATCCAATCAGTATCATCAAGTGTCATCCAATCAGTATCAAGTGTCATCCAATCAGTATCATCAAGTGTCATCCAATCAGTATCATCAAGTGTCATCCAATCAGTATCATCAAGTGTCATCCAATCAGTATCATCAAGTGTCATTCAATCAGTATCATCAAGTGTCATCCAATCAGTATCATCAAGTGTCATCCAATCAGTATCATCAAGTGTCATCCAATCAGTATCATCAAGTGTCATTCAATCAGTATCATCAAGTGTCATCCAATCAGTATCATCAAGTGTCATTCAATCAGTATCATCAAGTGTCATCCAATCAGTATCATCAAGTGTCATCCAATCAGTATCATCAAGTGTCATTCAATCAGTATCATCAAGTGTCATCCAATCAGTATCATCAAGTGTCATTCAATCAGTATCATCAAGTGTCATCCAATCAGTATCATCAAGTGTCATCCAATCAGTATCATCAAGTGTCATCCAATCAGTATCATCAAGTGTCATTCAATCAGTATCATCAAGTGTCATCCAATCAGTATCATCAAGTATCATCCAATCAGTATCATCAAGTGTCATACAATCAGTATCATCAAGTGTCATCCAATCAGTATCATCATCAAGTGTCATCCAATCAGTATCATCAAGTGTCATCCAATCGGTATCATCAAGTGTCATCCAATCAGTATCATCAAGTGTCATCCAATCAGTATCATCAAGTGTCATCCAATCAGTATCATCATCAAGTGTCGTCCAATCAGTATCATCAAGTGTCATCCAATCAGTATCATCAAGTGTCATCCAATCAGTATCATCAAGTGTCATCCAATCAGTATCATCAAGTGTCATCCAATCAGTATCATCAAGTGTCATCCAATCAGTATCATCAAGTGTCATCCAATCAGTATCATCAAGTGTCATCCAATCAGTATCATCAAGTGTCATTCAATCAGTATCATCAAGTGTCATCCAATCAGTATCATCAAGTGTCATTCAATCAGTATCATCAAGTGTCATCCAATCAGTATCATCAAGTGTCATCCAATCAGTATCATCAAGTGTCATCCAATCAGTATCATCAAGTGTCATTCAATCAGTATCATCAAGTGTCATCCAATCAGTATCATCAAGTATCATCCAATCAGTATCATCAAGTGTCATACAATCAGTATCATCAAGTGTCATCCAATCAGTATCATCATCAAGTGTCATCCAATCAGTATCATCAAGTGTCATCCAATCGGTATCATCAAGTGTCATCCAATCGGTATCATCAAGTGTCATCCAATCAGTATCATCAAGTGTCATCCAATCAGTATCATCATCAAGTGTCATCCAATCAGTATCATCAAGTGTCATCCAATCAGTATCATCATCAAGTGTCATCCAATCAGTATCATCAAGTGTCATCCAATCAGTATCATCAAGTGTCATCCAATCAGTATCATCAAGTGTCATCCAATCAGTATCATCAAGTGTCATCCAATCAGTATCATCAAGTGTCATCCAATCAGTATCATCAAGTGTCTTAGCAATTCCAAATAGCATTGAGATATATTGTTGCAGTTGAGATGAAATACTCGTGGTAGTTACAATGCCCTTCTGTGTTATCTTCATTCCACCTGGTGCTCATGGATTCCATTTCTATTTTGGAAAGCGACTTTCTCAGCCTCCAAAGATCTTCAAGTATTCTTTGTGTATCTATGAGCATGGCCTGAAGCAACTTGCCCAAAAACCTACCTGCAAAAAAAGGTAATATCTTTGGACCTAATACTAACACACTTCCTTTGAGCACATTATTATGTGATGTAAAGTAACGCAATAGATTACTTCCCCTTTTAAATGACTGAAGAAGACTGGAATGTTCAGCTTCAATTAATTAATTAATTGAAATTGGTACAGCAGATGTGGAGGATGCGGATGTGTTGGTATTCCTGAAGACAGCTATCGCAGAGTTCAGATGTGGAATATGTGTGGGTATTCCTGAAGACATTCATCACAGAGGCAGTACAGAAGTGGAAGGTGTGTGGGTATTCGTGAAGACATCACAGAGGCAGTTTAGATGTGAAGTATTCCTGAAGACATTCATCACAGAGGCAGTTCAGATGTGGAAGGTGTGTGGGTATTCGTGAAGACATCACCGAGGCAGTTCGGATGTGGAGGATGTGTGGTATTCCTGAAGGCAATCATCACAGTGTTGTGGTAGGGGTCTAATAAACAAATACAGACCAATATCACTTCTCTTGTTCTATCAGTAAAAGTCCTTGAGCATTAATGTTTGCCAAGGTTAGCCAATTCATCCTCTAAGTAAGTAACCATGAATTGATCTATTCCAAAACAGAGCCGTTAAGCTGTGATTAATCAAAGATCTTTATTTGAAATGAAGTTGAAGTTGGACATGGTGCAGCTAGACATAAGGAAGGCTTTTGTTTCCCACATGACTGGAAGCTAGCCAGGTAGTGGGGAACCTCTCTAAAGACATTCTGACTTGCAAGAGTTCAACATGATGCCAAATATCTACAGTTAAATAGGCGTGCCTCAAGGCGTGCCTCAAGACAGCATTTCAGTTCCCTTTATTATTCTACACATAGGCCAATGACATCACACTCAGTCTCCCAACTCCGAAGGCATTTGTCTATTATGTTTGCAGGTAATACCAAGTCGAACAAGGAAGTTACCAGCATAGGCAACTATTCAGAAATTTGTGCTAACCTCCATCTCTGAGTGGAGCTCAAAATGGAGACTTTCTCCATGCCGACCTGCTACATTTCTCTTCTTGAAGACGACTTCAAGTACATCTAAATGGCCCGAAATGACGAGTAAAAGACTCTCAAAAGGACTTTTTTGAGCTGCTTTGGTGTTGCAATGACTTATCATGGAGCCATCACTGCAATCACAGGTCAGGTCACATGGGACCAAAGTTTATTTATATCTCAGAACTCAACACTAGAGTATCGAGATGGATCGACATCACTCAACACTCTCACTGATGAAAAACTCTACCAAGAGATTCAGTATAAAAAAATACATCTCATTCTATTATTATACTAAACCTTTCTCCCATGCCAGACTGAAACATACTCGTTCAAGAACCAACGACATCATGCACTTCTATTTTAATAGACGACTTAAATGGTGGAACTCACTGCCACCACTCAAAAACAATAACACCAGCTACGAGACTTCTTAGTCACTTCACCCCAAACTTGTACGCCAATCTCATGCACATGACACTTTGCAAGCCACGTGCAAATTGTATTCAACCCATACCCACACAAACTCTGAGGGGGGGAGCACATACCACTCTTTGGCTCGGCTTTAGCGGCGCTAGACAACTTAATTTAGCCTACAGTGCATATCAGCATTAAGCCAATTAACAATCATCCTCTCGCATTTGGAGGGTGTCTTCAGTATGGGTGTGGCTATGTTTGAGCGGGTCTTTTACATGAATATAATTAAACTTTAATTTACACGTGTTTAATTTGAAATTCTTTAAATTTCTTATATATATTATATGCAATACATGTTGAAATTCATATTTCATACATAAATTAAAGTTAACTTTTTGAAAGAACAGTTTCGCAGTTGAAAATTGTGAGTCATATCACTGCAATTACTCATAATTAAAAACATCAAAAAGTAGACTTATAATATGGCAGGTGTCGATTTTACAAGGAAATGTTAAGGGTAGTATATAGAAGTTTTAGGCCAAAGAAACAAATCTGAGGGAAGGGGAGGAAATCAAGATTTTGTGTCATGTGATAAGATTTTGTCACATGACAAGGCAATGACATCATTGTCCAGTATTGTAACATTGTTGTGGACAATATCAAAAATCAATTATGCTAACAGTACAAGTTTTGCTCAGCAGATCAAGAGCAGTATAGAGAACATAATTATGGTTAATTGGAGCCAAATTACAAGCTTTTTCTCATGCAATTGGAGGGAAACTGAAGTGCACTATACAATTCCTTAATTTGATCTGCCCTATCTCCATTGGCCATTACATATTTCATATTTGGTGAATAATATTAAGTAACTTTTTGAGTGTACAGGTTTGAAGTTGGAAATTCTATCAGTCCGATCTCTGCAATCACTTACAATTAAGAACATCAATAAGTAGGTATATATATATAGCAGGTGTGGATTTTGCAAGGTAATGTTAAGGGTAGTACTACTTCTGGTTCTGGTGTTTCAGTCAATGTCAAGTGTGCCTGTTTGACTTATATGACTTATAGAAACAAACCTTTAGGGCTCGCCACATTTCATGGCCGTAAAGGCTCACATTGGTGTAAAATCATCACACATCTCTTCACTACGTCCGGGTGCACATGCGATACTACACGCTCACATATTAAGAGACATGTATGCATAGAGCAAGTCGGGCACTACTTCTTCTCTGAGGTTTTATCTGAAAGGCTTGCTCAATGTCCAAGGCTACAGTACTGTTATTAGCTATTTCCATAACAAGCTCGTTGAGAGGAACACTGGAGCTCTAAGACTTTTGGTAGAATCCCCACTACTGGATATATCTAAATTCTGCTGTAAATATATATACACACTTGGATATTCATTGCAGTTGCTGACTTTAACTAACCAACAAATTTTTGGACTACAGACCACAACCCAAATTAATTTTTTCCCCATTAATACTTATTAGTACAGAGATGCTTGTGCAAGAGTTTGTTGGTTGAAAACTATATGACATTATATATCATCCAATTGAGAGAAGTGCTATAATCAGAAATACGCATGATAAACTTTAAAAAAATATTGCAAATATTTGAGACGTATCTGACCATAACCCCTCCCGCCACTGTAAATGTGGAGCAATATAATTATATAAAAATTACAATTAATTCACTGAGGTCGAAATATATTAAATAATGGAAATATAAGTAATGATATAATGTCTGTCTCTTTCTGTCTGGTTGTATTTATGTAACGTCATGAGAAGGAAGAAGACTAATCAGGAATGGCTATATAGTTCAGCTTCTTGAATGCTGCTGATGACTTGATTTTAGAAACCTACACAGCAACACCAACACATAAACAAATGGAAATCCTTCATAATAACTACATACAAACTAACCTTCGCCAGAATTAAAAAAATGGTGTGTCCCAAAACTTCAGAGTTTCCCACAACTTTCTCATGGACTAATTCAAGTTGCTTGTTTTTAATATAATAATAAAAATAATAATAAATAAAAAAAATATAAAAAAATATAAAAAAATAATAATAACACCGCCAAGTGTGTCCATCAGGATTCTTAAAAGGCTCCCTCGAGCGTCACGTGAGTGTGCAGCCTGGAAGTTGGCCGCCATTTTGCAAAATGTAAGTGTGGACTTTAATGATATTTCAGCCTGGTCTAGACTGCTTCATTTCCCTTCCCGCTGTTTCCATGTTCCAAACAAAAATGATCGCCATGGGAGCTTAGCTATCAAAGTTAACGGACAGATTAATGCAGAAAGCAGTATAGTGGTTGTTGATGCTTTACCAAGTTTCCGGAAAAGGTCCACTAAATCCTACATTGATAATCTTGCCAATAGAGTAGCCTCGAGATTGGAAGAAGGTGATTGCAGAGGTGCAGTTCGTATAGCTAGTTCTGATGATACACTATGTAATTTCACTAATGATACTCTGGAAATACTTAAGGGAAAACATCCACCTTCACACCCTGATTTCTTTGTTCCATCCATGCCTTCTGATTTACTTATGGACTTTTCAGTTGATGAAGTTTCAAGGTCCATTAAATCATTTCCAAGTTCTTCATCTGGTGGCCCAGATGGTCTGCGACCACAGCATTTAAAGGATATGATTGGGCCAAGTGCTGGTAGAGGAGGTGCACTCTTGCTTGAATCTTTAACATCCTTCATCAATCTTGTTAGTCAAGGGAAGACACCAGAATCTATCCGCCCTTTTCTTTTTGGAGCCACTTTGATTGCACTGTCAAAGAAGGATGGTGGGTTAAGGCCCATTGCTATTGGATGCACACTCCGCAGATTAGTAGCTAAATGTGCAGTTTTTCACGTCAAGCAGTCAGTTAGTTCTTTGCTTGCCCCTCACCAGTTGGGCTTTGGCATTCCAAATGGTGCAGAAGCAGCTGCCCATGCAGCTAGAACATATTTACAGAACTTGCCATCTGATAGTCTCCTTCTTAAATTAGATTTTCAGAATGCCTTTAACTGCCTTCGCCGTGATAAATTATTTTCTGCCGTCACGGAGTTTTTGCCACAGTTGTTACCCTTGGTTTTGTCAGCATATGGTTCTCCCTCTTCACTTTTCTTTGGTGGCTCGGTGATTGATTCATGTGAGGGGGTGCAACAGGGTGACCCCTTGGGTCCTTTATTATTCTGCCTTACGATCCACTCAATAGTACACGAGATAAAATCTGAGTTTCATGTTTTCTACCTCGATGACGTTGTGCTTGGTGGTTCTCTTAGGGATGTCATAGATGACTTCAGGACAATCGAGGTTCTAGCTGAAGAGCTGGGTTTATGTCTAAATCGTACCAAATCTGAGGTTATATCCAATAATACGGGGATCATTGATGCCTTTCTCTCAGAGATTCCGGGCCTGTCTGTAACTGATCCCAAGATCTCCACCTTACTTGGATCACCCATTGGAAGCTCTGAGGGTGTTGATCTTGTGATCAAGGATAAGATCAGAGTTTTGAAGATCCTTGGAGAGAGATTAGGACACCTTCACTCACATGATGCTCTTTGTCTTCTTCGCCATGCTTTTTCCATCCCAAAGCTATTGTATGTGCTACGCACTTCCCCATGTTTCCTCTCCTCTTATCTCCACCCTTTTGATGACCTCCAGAGATCAATTCTTAGTGAGATCATTAACATTGACATCAGTGACTCCGCTTGGTTACAGGCTTCCCTTCCAGTGTCATTGGGCGGTCTTGGGATCAGAAGCGCTGTGGAACTGTCATCATCAGCTTTTTTAGCATCTGCTTCTGCCAGCCTTGAACTAGTTCACCAGCTCCTCCCAACAAGGCTTTTAGATGTACCACGCCCTGCTTTTGACAATGCTGTTGATCAGTGGAGCCAAAGCCACACTGTTGCACCCCCTTCTGAGCCAGACTCTTTCAAACAGAAGGTTTGGGATGCACCAGTTGCAAAGGCTGCACTTGATCAGCTTCTAGAAGAAGCCCAGTCTAATCCTAGTAGAGCTCGTCTACTCGCTGCTTCCCAGAAGGAATCGGGTGCATGGCTACATGCTCTTCCAATATCTTCTTTGGGTTTGAGGATGGAGGACAATGAGATAAGAATAGCCTCTGGTTTACGTTTGGGTGTGGCCCTGTGTCAACCACACGTATGCAATCACTGTGGTACTCAGGTGGACCACCTAGGCACCCATGGCCTCAGCTGCCGTAAGAGTCAAGGGCGCTTTTCCCGTCATGCCTCTCTTAATGCAGTTGTTAAGAGGGCGCTGGATTCTGCAAAAATCCCTTCTCGTCTAGAACCCAGTGGCATCTCGCGATCAGATGGTAGAAGACCTGATGGGGTAACACTGACTCCATGGAGGTGTGGCCGGGCAATGGTTTGGGATGTGACTTGCCCTGATACTTTTGCCCCGTCGCATGTGTCTCTGGCAGCTGCTGGAGCAGGGAATGTTGCCAATGAGGCAGAGCATCACAAAAGGATGAAATACAGGCATCTGGAACGAACCCATATTTTCATCCCTCTTGCTATTGAGACATCAGGGGTCTTTGGCTCGGAAGCCATGTCCTTTTTATGTAGTCTTGGGAAAAGGATCCATTCACAGTCTGGGGATCCCAGGTCTTCTCACTTCCTTCAACAGAGAATAGCTGTGGAGGTACAGCGGGGAAATACGGCTGCTATCCTAGGCACTTGTGCCTAGGCTATTAACTTATAATAATAATAATAATAATATAATAATATAATAATAATAATATATAGTACTTATTAAACTAAAATATATATATATATATATAATGTTATATATTTGTATTTATGTATATTATGTATATTATATTATATTAAAAAAAAAAAAATAAATAAATAAATAATAATAATAATAATAATAATAATAATAATAATAATAATAATAATAATAATAATAATAATAATAATAATAATAATAATAATAATAATAATAATAATAATAATAATAATAATAATAATAATAATAATAATAATAATAATAATAATAATAATAATAATAATAATAATAATAATAATAATAATAATAATAATAATAATAATAATAATAATAATAATAATAATAATAATAATAATAATAATAATAATAAATAATAATAATAATAATATAATTAATATAATAATGATGATGATAATATAAAAAATAAATAAAACAACAACAGTTATGATAATAATAATATAATAACAACAACAGCAACAACAACAACTTTACTGTCTCTTTAGGCCCTAAAATTGTTGGTGCAGATTAACCATGTACCCACAGTTATATGTACCAAAGACGGGGATCAGCATGTACCCACAGTTAGATGTACCAAAGATGGGGGATCAGCATGTACCCACAGTTGTATGTACCAAAGACGGGGGATTAGCATGTACCCACAGTTAGATGCACCAAAGACGGGGGATCAGCATGTTCCCACAGTTAGATGCACCAAAGACGGGGGATTAGCATGTACCCACAGTTAGATGCACCAAAGACGGGGGATCAGCATGTTTCCACAGTTAGATGCACCAAAGACGGGGGATTAGCATGTTTCCACAGTTAGATGCACCAAAGACGGGGGATCAGCATGTTCCCACAGTTAGATGCACCAAAGACGGGGGATTAGCATGTTCCCACAGTTAGATGCACCAAAGACGGGGGATTAGCATGTACCCACAGTTAGATGCACCAAACACGGGGAATCAGAATGTTCCCACAGTTAGATGCACCAAAGACGGGGGATAGCATGTACCCACAGTTAGATGCACCAAAGACGGGGGATTAGCATGTACCCATAGTGAGATGCACCAAAGACGGGGGATCAGCATGTACCCACAGTTAGATGCACCAAAGACGGGGGATTAGCATGTACCCACAGTTAGATGCACCAAAGACGGGGGATCAGCATGTTCCCACAGTTTGATGCACCAAAGACGGGGGATTAGCATGTTCCCACAGTTAGATGCACCAAAGACGGGGGATCAGCATGTACCCACAGTTAGATGCACCAAAGACGGGGGATCAGCATGTTCCCACAGTTAGATGCACCAAAGACGGGGGATAGCATGTACCCACAGTTAGATGCACCAAAGACGGGGGGATAGCATGTACCAACAGTTAGATGCACCAAAGACGGGGGATAGCATGTACCCACAGTTAGATGCACCAAAGACGGGGGATCAGCATGTACCCACAGTTAGATGCACCAAAGATGGGGGGATAGCATGTACCAACAGTTAGATGCACCAAAGACGGGGGATAGCATGTACCCACAGTTAGATGCACCAAAGACGGGGGATCAGCATGTACCCACAGTTAGATGCACCAAAGACGAGGGACGAAGTGGATCTCTATAGTACAGACACACTCCTTTTACTGATTCTGACATACAATTGGATAGAGGGAGTGTTAATATACATGAAAAAAATGCTCTCTCTCTTTCTATCTGCTTATACATCATGTAGGCTAAATGACCCTTTACCAATTCACAAACCCCCAAATAAACCCACCTTAAAGAACACACACCCTATTAATAATTATTAATTTCATGAGAGCAGCACATGGCATACTCTCAACCTGCAGTATCAGCATACATGATCTAGGCTTGCATGACTATTTGTTGCCAAGTATTCCTCCAGGTCCGCTTTTCTCATAGAGTAGTTCTCATAGAGTAGGGCTGTCAAGAATAGAGCAATCTCATTGGTCAGTGTGAGGATTCTAAGAGTACTACTGGGAAGACATGCTACTTAGTGACCACCCTCTGGCACTTAGTAACTTAAGTGACCCACCCTCTGGCACTTAGTAGCCATTTTTTTGGCACTTAGTGTCACCTCTCCCACTTTGTCCATCCCACTGACACTTAGTAGCCATGGTACTTACATAGTGTTCAACCCCTATGGCACTTTAGTAGCCATCCATCTGGCACTTAGTAGCCATTCTTCTGGCACTTAAGTAACCATTCTTCTGGCACTTACCTGCCACACTTAGGTCTTTCCTCTGAGGCTATAAGTGCAGTTAGTTAGCGGTTATGTTATGCGTTTTTAATGATTATGATATGCTATAGTTATGTTAGCAATAGCTAGAGAGATGGATTTTTTTTTTATTAATAAAGAAATTACTAGCAGGTCTAGCATAACTGAATTTTAATACACTAGTTGGTTGCTGGAAAATCAACTAACAGCTAGTGAAAAGCTAGCTCATCAGCTAACTTAAGAAGTAGGTGTGGCTAAAGCTGAGTGCATAAGCTCTGCTACTGGTGTGGGAGGAGCCTGTTAGTGTCAGACTTGTGCACTCAACCTTGGCAACGTCCGCTTTCCGAGTAGCTTTCTTTGCAGCTAGTGTCACTAGAAGAAAAAACTACTAAACTGTAAAATTCCTCACTCTCAGTTATGCTAGGTTCATTTCCCAGCACCAAGTAGTGTCACTGGCTGCAGTCCCCCTAGCTACTGGCCTATCCCTAACTACTGGCCTCCCCCTATCCCTAGCTACTGGCCTCTCCCTATCCCTAGCTACTGGTCTCCCCCTATCCCTAGCTACTGGCCTTGCCTCCCCCTATCCCTAGCTACTGGCCTCTCCCTATCCCTAGCTACTGGCCTCCCCCTATCCCTAGCTACTGGCCTCCCCCTATCCCTAGCTACTGGCCTCCCCCTATCCCTAGCTACTGGTCTTGCCCTATCCCTAGATACTGGTCTTGCCCTATCCCTAGCTACTGGTCTTGCCCTATCCCTAGCTACTGGCCTCCCCCTATCCCTAACTACTGGCCTCCCCCTATCCCTAGCTACTGGCCTCCCCATATCCCTAGCTACTGGCCTTGCCCTATCCCTAGCTACTGGCCTCCCCCTATCCCTAGCTACTGGTCTCCCCCTATCCCTAGCTACTGGCCTTGCCTCCCCCTATCCCTAGCTACTGGCCTCTCCCTATCCCTAGCTACTGGCCTCCCCCTATCCCTAGCTACTGGCCTCTCCCTATCCCTAGCTACTGGCCTCTCCCTATCCCTAGCTACTGGCCTCCCCCTATCCCTAGCTACTGGCCTCCCCATATCCCTAGCTACTGGCCTCCCCCTATCCCTAGCTACTGGCCTCTCCCTATCCCTAGCTACTGGCCTCCCCCTATCCCTAGCTACTGGCCTTGCCCTATCCCTAGCTACTGGCCTCCCCCTATCCCTAGCTACTGGCCTCCCCCTATCCCTAGCTACTGGCCATCCCCCTATCCCTAGCTACTGGTCTTGCCCTATCCCTAGCTACTGGTCTTGCCCTATCCCTAGCTACTGGCCTCCCCATATCCCTAGCTACTGGCCTCCCCCTATCCCTAGCTACTGGCCTCCCCATATCCCTAGCTACTGGCCTTGCCCTATCCCTAGCTACTGGTCTTGCCCTATCCCTAGCTACTGGTCTTGCCCTATCCCTAACTACTGACCTCCCCCTATCCCTAACTACTGGCCTCTCCCCATCCCTAGCTACTGGCTTTGCCCTATCCCTAGCTACTTGCCTTGCCTCCCCCTATCCCTAGCTACTGGCCTCCCCCTATCCCTAGCTACTGGCCTCTCCCTATCCCTAGCTACTGGCCTCCCCCTATCCCTAGCTACTGGTCTTGCCCTATCCCTAGCTACTGGTCTTGCCCTATCCCTAACTACTGGCCTTGCCCTATCCCTAGCTACTGGTCTTGCCCTATCCCTAGCTACTGGCCTCCCCCTATCCCTAACTACTGGCCTCCCCCTATCCCTAGCTACTGGCCTCCCCCTATCCCTAGCTACTGGTCTTGCCTTATCCCTAGCTACTGGTCTTGCCCTATCCCTAGCTACTGGCCTCCCCCCATCCCTGGCTACTGGTCTTGCCCTATCCCTAGCTACTGGTCTTGCCCTATCCCTAACTACTGGCCTCCCCCTATCCCTAGCTACTGGCCTCCCCCCATCCCTGGCTACTGGCCTTGCCCTATCCCTAGCTACTGGCCCCCCCTATCCCTAGCTACTGGTCTTGCCCTATCCCTAACTACTGGCCTCCCCCTATCCCTAGCTACTGGTCTTGCCCTATCCCTAGCCACTGGTCTTGCACTATCCCTAGCCACTGGCCTTGCCCTATCCCTAGCTACTGGCCTCCCCCTATCCCTAGCTTCTGGCCTCCCCCTCTAGCTACTGGCCTCTCCCTATCCCTAGCTACTGGTCTTGCCCTATCCCTAGCTGCTGGCCTCCTCCTATCCCTGGCTAAATGGTGTCTCGAGCCATGAAGGTAAAAAAATCTAACCACGGCTAGCCCTTCCCCCCTGAAGGTAGTAAGTAAACTAGTGCTAGCCCTTCGCCCTGAAGGTAGTAAACTAAGGCTAGCCCTTTCCCCTGAAGGTAGTAAACTAGTGCTAGCCCTTCCCCCTGAAGGTAGTAAACTAGGGCTAGCCCTTCCCCCCTGAAGGTAGTAAACTAGGGCTGGCCCTTCACCCTGAAAGTAGTAAACTAGGACTAGCCCTTCCCCCTGAAGGTAGTAAACTAGGGCTGGCCCTTCACCCTGAAAGTAGTAAACTAGGGATGGCCCTTCACCCTGAAGGTAGTAAACTAGGGCTGGCCCTTCGCCCTGAAGGTAGTAAACTAGGGCTGGCCCTTCCCCCTGAAGGTAGTAAACTAGGGCTGGCCCTTCACCCTGAAGGTAGTAAACTAGGGCTAGCCCTTCACCCTGAAAGTAGTAAACTAGGGCTGGCCCTTCACCCTGAAGGTAGTAAACTAGGGCTGGCCCTTCACCCTGAAGGTAGTAAATTAGGGCTGGCCCTTCGCCCTGAGGGTAGTAAACTAGGGCTGGCCCTTCACCCTGAAGGTAGTAAACTAGGGCTGGCCCTTCACCCTGAAGGTAGTAAACTAGGGCTGGCCTTTCGCCCCGAAGGTAGTAAACTAGGGCTGGCCCTTCACCCTGAAAGTAGTAAACTAGGGCTAGCCCTTTCCCCTGAAGGTAGTAAACTAGGGCTGGCCCTTCACCCTGAAGGTAGTAAACTAGGGCTGGCCCTTCACCCTGAAAGTAGTAAACTAGGGCTGGCCCTTCGCCCTGAAGGTAGTAAACTAGGGCTAGCCCTTTCCCCTGAAGGTAGTAAACTAGGGCTAGCCCTTCCCCCTGAAGGTAGTAAACTAGGGCTGGCCCTTCCCCCCTGAAGGTAGTAAACTAGGGCTGGCCCTTCCCCCTGAAGGTAGTAAACTAGGGCTAGCCCTTCCCCCTGAAGGTAGTAAACTAGGGCTAGCCCTTTCCCCCTTGAAGGTAGTAAACTAGGGCTAGCCCTTTCCCCTGAAGGTAGTAAACTAGGGCTTTCCCCCTGAAGGTAGTAAACTAGGGCTAGCCCCCCCCCCCCCCCCCCCGACACACACAGAATTTGAGTATAATATGCTCATCTGGCATAATTTTACTTCCAGAAGCATCTGAACTGTCCAATTGCAATGACTAATCTGTTTCTCTGTCAGCCCAACACCCGAAAATTGGTAAATTCCATCTGAGCCGAGTCATCGAGAAACTGCACACTCTCGTACCGTGAATCAATGAGTTGATTTCCTCTGATGCGTACTCTTGTGGCAACAGATAAAACAGTACAGACCTTCAGCACAACCAGACCACTATTTATGATGCATGTGTCTATGTGTATTACACAGGCATGTGTGTCTACTTGAGTAATAAGCATGGCAAATACTAATAATTACAAGCACTTGCTCTCAATAATCAACTCTCTTGACGTCTAGTTAGCTGCCGGTGTATATCAAGCTCACGCGAGTCTGAACATCTATGATTGTTAGTTCCGGTGTTACACTGTGTAACTTCTTGTAAGCGGCTGCTTGACTATTAAAAAAAATAATAGAAAAGAAGGAAGGAAAAAACAAGACAAAAATGCTATTTAAAAATAAAAAATATATCGACCAGTCACGAAAGAAGAATTTATCAAAGCAGACAAAAATATTTACAGGAGACCCTTTACCTATTAATACAATGAGGACCAATATTGCACTGCTTTTCTACAATCGTATTATCATTATATGAATAGGTAAAGGGCCATGGAAATGTCTGTCATCGTCTACATTGTATTAATAGGTAAAGGGGCCTATTAATACAATGTAGACGACATAGGTAAAGGGTCCTGTAAATGTCTGTTGTCTACATTGGTGAATTCTTTGAGTGATGGGAGACAGTGGAGAAGACTGCCTCTGAGTGATGGAAGAACAGTTTCCTAGACTAGTCAATCAAATAAATATATATTTACATTAATTGCGTATCCTACTCTCCCCCCCCCCCATGCACTGCAATCCATATCTGGTGAGTAAGGTATTACGCATGTGTGAGTCGTCTGGTTGCCATGTAGACGTCACAGCGTCGCTTTCTGAGGCCACTTTGCAACAGAGCTGGCATAATTGGAAGTAGTTTGTTCAATAGGTATAATTGACATTTTGATGAATTCATTACTAGACTTGGTTTAGGGCAAGATACGGATCATCTCTAGTCTTTGAGCTGATGCAAGGCGTGCGCTGAGCTATGTACGAGCTCATCGACTAGAGATAGTCCGTGTTACACCCAACTTTGTCTAATAAAATCCACTCATCTGTGCAGAATGCACCACACAGACCAGACAAGTAATTAACTATTATCAGCATGTATTATAATTATATCCAAGGTGTCTTCAAAGGGAGCATCGCTCATTCCTGGTCCATCCACCTTTATTTACATTTTTACAAAGGGGGGGTTGCCTTTTAAATAAGTAGGGGGAACAAGGTAATAATTTTGAGCACACAACAACCCCCTATACCCCCAGATGTTTGAAACCTTGTCTACTCATGTACATCATAGAGAGTGTGTACCTTCTTTTTCCTTCTCCTCGCCTTTGTTTTTTTTGATGCTGGGGTCCATGGCGATGCGAACTTCTGAAGATGTTTGGGAATATCTCCTGAACCTACACACACACACACACACACACACACACAATACATATATTTCATTAACACCAACACCAGCACAACAAAAACAGCTTACAAACAACCCTACAAACAACCCTTTACCTACAAACACCAATATTCTGTGGGAGGAAGCCACCATCCTAGACCAGGCCAGAAGACATGGCTGTTGGGTGGCCACCCTCCAGAAGACATGATGGCTGTTGGGTGGCCACTCTAAAGAAGACATGGCTGTTGGGTGGCCACTCTCAAGAAGACATGGCTGTTGGGTGGCCACTCTCAAGAAGACATGGCTGTTGGGTAGCCACTCTAAAGAAGACATGGCTGCTGGGTGGCCACTCTAAAGAAGACATGGCTGTTGGGTGGCCACTCTAAAGAAGACATGGCTGTTGGGTGGCCACTCTAAAGAAGACATGGCTGTTGGGTGGTCACTCTAAAGAAGACATGGCTGTTGGGTGGCCACTCTAAAGAAGACATGGCTGTTGGGTGGCCACTCTAAAGAAGACATGGCTGTTGGGTGGCCACTCTAAAGAAGACATGGCTGTTGGGTGGCCACTCTAAAGAAGACATGGCTGTTGGGTGGCCACTCTAAAGAAGACATGGCTGTTGGGTGGCCACTCTCAAGAAGACATGGCTGTTGGGTGGCCACTCTAAAGAAGACATGGCTGTTGGGTGGCCACTCTAAAGAAGACATGGCTGTTGGGTGGCCACTCTAAAGAAGACATGGCTGTTGGGTGGCCACTCTAAAGAAGACATGGCTGTTGGGTGGCCACTCTCAAGAAGACATGGCTGTTGGGTGGCCACTCTAAAGAAGACATGGCTGTTGGGTGGCCACTCTAAAGAAGACATGGCTGTTGGGTGGCCACTCTAAAGAAGACATGGCTGTTGGGTGGCCACTCTAAAGAAGACATGGCTGTTGGGTGGCCACTCTAAAGAAGACATGGCTGTTGGGTGGCCACTCTAAAGAAGACATGGCTGTTGGGTGATCACTCTCAAGAAGACATGGCTGTTGGGTGGCCACTCTCAAGAAGACATGGCTGTTGGGTGGCCACTCTCAAGAAGACATGGCTGTTGGGTGGCCACTCTAAAGAAGACATGGCTGTTGGGTGGCCACTCTAAAGAAGACATGGCTGTTGGGTGGCCACGCTCAAGAAGACATGGCTGTTGGGTGGCCACTCTAAAGAAGACATGGCTGTTGGGTGGCCACGCTCAAGAAGACATGGCTGTTGGGTGGCAACTCTCAAGAGTGACCTTGAAACATGACCACATATATTTTAATTTTTTCTGTATATATTTGTTTAAAATTTTGATGACTTTTTCCTTTGTATTTGTTTTTAATCATTCCCACCTGTTAACAGGTTTCTAGTATATATTTTGTATTGTTATTGCTGTTATGTAAATTCATTCAATTTTTCCAGGGTGAGGTTTTCATCACGCCGTAGATAGCTAGCTAGCTACCGGAACGTATCAAGTTCACGTGAGTCCTAACATCTCCGACTGAAGGCTAGAGCGTACGAGCTGAAACATCGAGAGAGTAAAATTTCAAGTCGACTATTGAGAAAGTCATTTAAATATACAAAGCATTTTATAAGGTAAAGGGTCTTCTGAATGTTGGTGGTCTAAATTTGGCGGATTCTTGTTTCCCCCTTTCCTTTGACAAGTTTGTATATTTGTTTTTAAATAAATCATTCTCTAATCTTTTAATTGTTTGTGTGCTATAATTAATATATTATTACTATAATTATAATTTATACTACATCACACGACCTGTGGCTAATCTGATTGGTTAATAACTATAGGTTACATAGGCGCGTAACCTACACTTTTAACCGCATGTAGTTTAGCGCGTGCGCAATGTAGTATAAGTAAGATAGCCTATACATATATTAACATTATTATATGTATACATGTACTAGCTGTCACAGCACCTTCAGATCATTTCATCCTCGTCAACCCTGAGGCTAGGTATATATGCATGCACAGGTCATTCTAATTATAGCCATTATAGCTCCACCTCTCTCTCTCTATCACACACACACACACACACAACACTTCATGTTCATGCTGACTCAGCTGTAGCCTGTCCACTGACCTCACTTCTGAACTGGAATAGTAACAAGGTTCATAAGGGTTATGAAACGGAGGGCACAAGTTCTATGAGTTTTGGTTTTTGCTTGTATTTTCTTCCTGTCAACATTTCGAATTTTTTCTGTCGACATTTCTAATTAGCTGAAATGCATATGAACTTGGGAATGAACGTAAGCACAACCTCTACCAGCGAGTACAAAGTCCACACCAACCAACCTCTGAGGCAGAGATAAGTGATGAAGTCCTCAGTCTTGGGAAGCTGCTTGCAATCTTTCACCTCCATACGCCGGGGAAAATACCTGCATGCAAACGTACGGTTAACATTTAAGGACAGCAACCACCCCCACACATCATGAAGGGCTTTATCTGGAGATTATATTGGACTTGGGGGGGGGGGGGGATGTATTAATCAGTAGAATTTTATTATTTTTTTAATATGTTTGAGTTGGGGGAGGCATATCCTCTTGGGGGGTTGGGGGGGCATAAAGATTTATCATTTACATAGCGACACATGCAAATTTGTAAATGTTTATTCCGCTCATCAGAATTTTGATTTCCCCATTTGGTGCCTTTATTTTCAACCTGATATATACTATGCCAGACAATTTATTACAACCATTCAAGTTAGGGAGGATTCGTAAACGAGTCTGGAATGTATTCCAAAGCCTACGACCCTGAGAATAGATGATAAATGTGAACTTGTTTCTTGACTCTTTTTACAAGGTAAATATGGCTAGTTTATGTAATGCTATGCATGTCGTTATCTAGTACACTATTTAGTCCCCCAAAAAGAAGTTTAGTAGTAAATTTAGTAAAACAAAAATTAGATTACTCTTGAGAGTTCCCTGTGATATAGCTAGATATATCCAGCTCTGTGCTGGATGCCTGTACTAGAATAATGAACAAACAAAGTTTATAACACACCAGAACTTGTGTTACATCTACTCGTCTAGTGCTCTTTCACAAATACTGTAGGGGGGCAAATTAATTTCGGAAATACTGCACCTCAACCTGTGTAAATGAGTCTTGAGCAAGATGAACTGCATTTACAAATTCAGAGGTGATGTTTTCAGGTGTCAATTAAATTGATAATGGTGATTAATCTTTAGACTGAAGGATCATTATGACCGTTATTGCCACTTAAAAGTAGTTACATTCATTCTCAATCAGTGATTACGTGGTTGCAACTTGATCTCACATATAGATTGTTCCATCCAATCTATGAATCTGCCCAATCTATGAATGCCCTGCCAATCAATACACTTCCAAACATAGTCGCATATTAACACCCTTTGCAACAGAGAAACAGAGAAAGTGATGATTGCAACCGAGAGTGTAATGATGTAGAAAAAAGTGATACTGCCACATGACTTGGCAGATAAAGAACTAGTGACATGGCAAGTGTAGCTAGAGCAAAAGAAGATATTTGAAGAATATTGCTCTGTCAAAAAAGATATAATGCACAGTTTGTAATGTAATACCACGAACACTCGCACAACTGCTATAGTCCCCAAATGTAGAGAAACTTGCCTCACAAACAGTTCTTCTCCCTTCTTCTCTTTTCGTGCGAGTAGTGCGAGCTTTGTAAATTCCAGACTATCCCATATTGTGTGGATGGGTTTGGATAGTTGGCTTGCACACTCGCTCAGTATAACTAGTCGATAATAAGTACTGGTCAATATGTTCCATCCAATCTATGAATCTGTTGCAAAGGGTGTTAATATGCTACCATGTTTTGAAGTGTATTGATTGGCAGGCAATAGATTGGCATTCATAGATTGTGCAGCACAATCTATAGATTGGGAAGATTCAGATTGGATGGAACATAATTATATATCTGCATTGCACGGGAATATCATATTTGGGCATCAAGTAAGCCTACATATATACATACTTTGAGAAGAGCTCGAAAGAAAACCAAAAACATATTATACCTCCATTTTTATACCTCCATTTTTATACCTCCATTTATAGCAGAGAACACGTTGGGGCATAGTTTTCTGAAGTTCATCTCAAGGTCACGTGATACACAAGGTCAAATTCAAGGTCAAAGTAAAGGTCAAAAGGTTATTATACTTCAAATTGCTCCTACGTAAAATATAATGGCAGATTTGGATCCCACATGAAATTACTTTTCCACAGACACAAATTTGGCCCGCTGGTTAGGGAAACATGGTCATCCGAAAATTGAGGCCACGCCCATTTCCCCCTGAAATAGCCAAAAAAATCCCACACACTAAATATGAAGGGGTGGGTTAAAATATCCTTTTGAAGGCGAGTGATTTGACATGGAATGATCCAATACTAGGATTGTGACTCGGAGGAGGGGGGAGGAGGGGGGAGGAGGGGTGCAGCCACACATTGGCACGATGATGCACGCAAAGGAAGGGTCGGGTTTGACACATTGTCTCGTGGGGAAGGGTATACATGCTTTTGTTAAAGGATTCCATCACACCCCATCTTAATTCAACAATATCAACACGAACCTGACTGGTGGGGTGTGATTAGAAGCAAACTTCCTCTGCGGCTGGTAGAAGCTCTCTTTGTGAGCCTCCATATCTTCCGAGAGCGAAGTTTTCCAAGTTTCTTTCCTCACCTTTGTCTCCTTGCCTTCCTTCTCCAAGTCTCGT
Source organism: Cladorhizidae sp. MBARI D1340-BT2 (assembly GCA_028752905.1). Lineage (NCBI taxonomy): Eukaryota > Metazoa > Porifera > Demospongiae > Poecilosclerida > Cladorhizidae > Cladorhizidae sp. MBARI D1340-BT2. The sequence goes on along the minus strand of JAQNBH010000014.1, from coordinate 26,460,088 downwards.
ACCTCTGCTCCTTCCTTCTCCCTCGAGACTAACCTTTTCTTCTCCACATCGTCGCGCTCGCGGACACCCTTCAACTTCTTCTTTCTGCCGGTATCCTCGGTTCCATTCTTCCCCTTCTTTTTCCATTTAATAGCCTTCTTCTTACCGCTGTCCCTCTCTGTCCGCGGACTCCATGGCAACCACGGGCAATCGGAGGAAGGACTACAACAAGAAGAACAAGGCGAGGAACTGGAGCTCACAAAGAGGTGGAGCGTGGAGCTGCTACGATTAGACAGAGGCGGGGTCGATGTGGCGCTCCTCGGGCAGGAGGTGCGGCCAAAATTGGAAGAATTAGAATCGTCCTCGGAAAAATTAGGACTCGATAACTTCTTGAAAGAATCCGAGGTGGGCACATTGTCATCTTCTGCACAACAGCCCAAGTTAATTGTCTGGTCCACGTCATCTTTCAAGCCATTTTCATTCTTCTCTTCTTCCTCTTCGTCTTCCTCTTCGTCTTTCATGTCGAGTTCTTCCATTTCGTTGCTCACAACCGCCCGTGCCACTGCCGCACGTTTCTTTCTTTTCAACTTGGTCATGAGAGAAGCACGGAGAGCGCGCTCAAGAGCCAATTCCTCGGCAGGGAGTATGCCCATCTTTTCCCACGACTTCTAAAAGATGAGCGCAACATATCAGATTGGTACCAAAATATGTACATGTAAAAGTAGTGAGTTATAGGGTTGGGTGGACATCGTATTAGATTATTATAGGGTTGGGTAGGCATCGTATTAGATTATTATAGGGTTGGGTAGGCATCGTATTAGATTATTATAGGGTTGGGTTGACATCGTATTAGATTATTATAGGGTTGGGTAGGCATCGTATTAGATTATTATAGGGTTGGGTAGGCATCGTATTAGATTATTATAGGGTTGGGTAGGCATCGTATTAGATTATTATAGGGTTGGGTAGGCATCGTATTAGATTATTATAGGGTTGGGTAGGCATCGTATTAGATTATTATAGGGTTGGGTAGGCATCGTATTAGATTATTATAGGGTTGGGTAGGCATCGTATTAGATTATTATAGGGTTGGGTAGGCATCGTATTAGATTATTATAGGGTTGGGTAGGCATCGTATTAGATTATTATAGGGTTGGGTAGGCATCGTATTAGATTATTATAGGGTTGGGTAGGCATCGTATTAGATTATTATAGGGTTGGGTAGGCATCGTATTAGATTATTATAGGGTTGGGTAGGCATCGTATTAGATTATTATAGGGTTGGGTAGGCATCGTATTAGATTATTATAGGGTTGGGTAGGCATCGTATTAGATTATTATAGGGTTGGGTAGGCATCGTATTAGATTATTATAGGGTTGGGTGGACATCGTATTAGATTATTATAGGGTTGGGTAGGCATCGTATTAGATTATTATAGGGTTGGGTAGGCATCGTATTAGATTTATAGGGTTGGGTAGGCATCGTATTAGATTATTATAGGGTTGGTAGGCATCGTATTAGATTATTATAGGGTTGGGCAGGCATCGTATTAGATTATTATAGGGTTGGGTAGGCATCGTATTAGATTATTATAGGGTTGGGTAGGCATCGTATTAGATTATTATAGGGTTGGGTAGGCATCGTATTAGATTATTATAGGGTTGGGTAGGCATCGTATTAGATTATTATAGGGTTGGGTGGACATCGTATTAGATTATTATAGGGTTGGGTAGGCATCGTATTAGATTATTATAGGGTTGGGTAGGCATCGTATTAGATTATTATAGGGTTGGGTAGGCATCGTATTAGATTATTATAGGGTTGGGTAGGCATCGTATTAGATTATTATAGGGTTGGGCAGGCATCGTATTAGATTATTATAGGGTTGGGTAGGCATCGTATTAGATTATTACGACAGAGATTACACAAAGTACTCCCCTTAACCTCACTTTTTTTAAAAAATGCCACACTCGCTGGCAACACACCCACCCTTGCTGGCAACACATCCATACTCGCTGGCAACGCATCCACACTTACTGGCAACACATCCACACTTGCTGGCAACATATCCACACTCGCTGGCAACACACCCACCCTTGCTGGCAACACATCCATACTCGCTGGCAACGCACTTACTGGCAACACATCCACACATGCTGGTAACGTATCCACACTCACTGGCAACACATCCACACTCACTGGCAATACATCCACACTCGCTAGCAATGCATCCACACTTAATGGCAATGTGTTTCACACAGCAAATGCACGTTATTCATGAATAACAGCACACAGAAGTATACCAGACAGACATAGGTGGGTGTGATGCATAGTCTTGAGAGTTGAGCCCAGCAGCCGGGTAGCCACAGCCCTACATCTCCATTGAAGCGCTGATCCCTCAGTGTGAGATGGATGTATTGCTATGCTGTTATTCGGACGATTCATGTCACATGCATTTGTTGTGTAAAATACATTGCCAGCAAGTGTGGATGTGTTGCCAGTGAGAGTGGATGTGCTGCCAGTGAGTGTAGATGTGTTGCCAGTGAGAGTGGATGTGCTGCCAGTGAGTGTGGATGTGTTGCCAGTGAGTGTGGATGTGTTGCTAGTGAGAGTGGATGTGCTGCCAGTGAGTGTGGATGTGTTGCCAGTGAGTGTGGATGTGTTGCCAGTGAGTGTGGATGTGCTGCCAGTGAGTGTAGATGTGTTGCTGGTGAGTGTGGATGTGTTGCCAGTGAGTGTGGATGTGTTGCCAGTGAGTGTAGATGTGTTGCCAGTGAGTGTGGATGTGCTGCCAGTGAGTGTGGATGTGCTGCCAGTGAGTGTGGATGTGCTGCCAGTGAGTGTGGATGTGTTGCCAGTGAGTGTGGATGTGCTGCCAGTCAGTGTGGATATGTTGCCAGTGAGTGTGGATGTGTTGCCAGTGAGTGTAGATGTGTTGCCAGTGAGTGTGGATGTGTTGCCAGTGAGTGTGGATGTGTTGCCAGTGAGTGTGGATGTGTTGCCAGTGAGTGTGGATGTGTTGCCAGTGAGTGTGTATGTGTTGCCAGTGAGAGTGGATGTGTTGCCAGTGAGTGTTGATGTGTTCCATTGTTTTATACACAGAAGTATATTAAAAAGCAGAGAAATCAACTCAAACAAAGTTTACATCCTCATCTAATGATCTTCCTCTTGGGACCAGAGGTTCTATTGGGACTAGAGTATTGTTTTCTTATTGGAGAGTACTATGGGGACTAGAATATTCTGTTTTGGCACTATTGGGTTAGAGTATTCTGTTTTCTTATTGGAGAGCACTATTGGGTCTAGAGTATTCTGAACTTTGATTGAAGCCTTGGTTGATTCCACTGAAATGTTTTTTTTACACATCATTGGCTCATAATGAAACTTGTAGCAACACGAAACTAAACAAGGACAACACACCAACAACAAGTGTCCATGACGATCTCGTTGTACCACAAGAGGTCAGAATCGAGTAACCTCACACATTTTTTTGAGAAGGGGATTATCTAAAAGATGGAGCATGATCTGATTGGTCAACTAAGCATAATTAATACGTGCGTGGGTCAGTAATACACGTACTGCAACTCTGCAGCACCGAATTTTACCATTTATATACAATTTTTAAAAGTCCACATCATTTCATAAAGGAAGGAGAGGGGAGAGCAAGGTTCATAAAGAATTTTTAAGTAAGGGGGGCAGGATTTAGTAGGGGTGGGGGACAAAAGGTTTTATAAAGAATTTGGGAGGCAAGATTTCATAAAATATTTTAAGTGGGGGGGCAGGATTTCATATTTTTTAGGAGTGTTGGGAATACAACAACACAAGGTTTTATAAAGAATTTGGGGGGCAAGGTAAGGACTTTAATGGAGGGAGGGGTGGGATGGAGGAATTTCTGTTCATATCATCATAGCAAGTGGCACGTAAGACCTCACAAATCTAAAGTGCAGTCTAAGTCACATGACAATAATTATCGTGGATAACAGCCAAGATGACTGCAATGGCAGGTACATTTCAAAGGAGTGGACGTTTAGCGAATGTTTTGCAGTTTATATGCAGCAAACTTTATTCATGAACGAGCACTGACAGGATCAGTGGGTGTGGTTTATGAGGGCATGGTCACGTCTACACTAAAATATCTGCAGAAGGAATACTCATGAGAGTCTATTTCCTCAAAATGGTGGAGACAGAGAGATGTGTTGGGAAGCCAATATGAAATGTTACTCTAATGGCAATGTGAATTTGTAAGTTGCTGCCTCAAAAAATCCTGGCCTTGTACCCCACTACATGTACATCTGAATGGCACCACTGATACACCATGCATATTAGGGTTAGGGCAGTGGCTAGGGTTAGGGCAGGGGAGTGTCTAGGGTCAGGGCAGCGGCTAGGGTTAGGGCCAAGGCAGTGGCTAGGGTTAGGGCCAGGGGAGTGGCTAGGGTTAGGGCCAGGGGAGTGGCTAGGATTAGGGCCAGGGCAGTGGCTAGGCTCAGGGCAGTGGCTAGGCTCAGGGCAGTAGCTAGGGTTAGGGCCAGGGCAGTGGCTAGGGTTAGGGCCAGGGCAGTGGCTAGTGTCAGGGCAGTGGCTGGGGTTAGGGCCAGGGCAGTCGCTAGGGTTAAGGCCAGGGCAGTGGCTAGGGTTAGGGCCAGGGCAGTGGCTAGGGTTAGGGCCAGGGCAGTGGCTAGGGTTAGGGCCAGGGCAGTGGCTAGGGTTAGGGCCAGGGCAGTGGCTAGGGTCAGGGCAGTGGCTGGGGTTAGGGCTGGGGTTAGGGCTAGGGTTAGGGCCAGGGCAGTCGCTAGGGTTAGGGCCAGGGCAGTGGCTAGTGTCAGGGCAGTGGCTGGGTTAGGGCAGGGCAGTGGCTAGGGTTAGGGCCAGGGCAGTCGCTAGGGTTAGGGCCAGGGCAGTGGCTAGGATTAGGGCAGTGGCTAGGGTCAGGGCAGTGGCTGGGGTTAGGGCTAGGGTTAGGGCCAGGGCAGTGGCTAGGGTTAGGGCCAGGGCAGTGGCTAGGGTTAGGGCCAGGGCAGTGGCTAGGATTAGGGCCAGGGCAGTCGCTAGGGTTAGGGCCAGGGCAGTGGCTAGGGTTAGGGCCAGGGCAGTGGCTAGGGTTAGGGCTAGGGCAGTGGCTAGGATTAGGGCCATGGCAGTGGCTAGGGTTAGGGCCAGGGCAGTGGCTAGGGTTAGGGCCAGGGCAGTTGCTAAGGTTAGGGCAGGGGAGTGGCTAGGATTAGGGCCAGGGCAGTGGCTAGGATTAGGGCCAGGGCAGTGGCTAGGGTTAGAGCCAGGGCAGTGGCTAGGGTTATGGCCAGGGCAGTGGCTAGGGTTAGGGCCAGGGCAGTGGCTAGGGTTAGGGCCAGAGCAGTGGCTAGGGTTAGGGCCAGGGCAGTGGCTAGGGCCAGGGCAGTGGCTATGGTCAGGGCAGTGGCTATGGTCAGGGCAGTGGCTAGGATTAGGGCCAGGGCAGTGGCTAGGGCCAGGGCAGTGGCTAGGGTTAGGGCCAGGGCAGTGGCTAGGGTCAGGGCAGTGGCTAGGGTCAGGGCAGTAGCTAGGGTTAGGGCCAGGGCAGTGGCTAGGGTCAGGGCAGTGGCTAGGATTAGGGCCAGGGGTTAGGGCCAGGGCAGTGGCTAGGGTCAGGGCAGTAGCTAGGGTTAGGGCCAGGGCAATGGCTACTAGGGTTAGGGCCAGGGCAGTGGCTAGGGTTAGGGAAGGGCAATGGCTAGGGCTAGGGCCAGGGCAGTGGCTAAGGTTAGGGCAGGGGAGTGGCTAGGGTTAGGGCCAGGGCAGTGGTTAGGATTAGGGCAGGGCAGTGGCTAGGGTTAGGGCCAGGGCAGTGGCTAGGGTCAGGGCCAGGGGAGTGGCTAGGGTTAGGGCCAGGGCAGTGGCTAGGGTTAGGGCCAGGGGAGTGGCTAGGGTTAGGGCCAGGGCAGTGGCTAGGATTAGGGCAGGGCAGTGCCTAGGGTTAGGGCCAGGGCAGTGGCTAGGGCCAGGGCAGTAGCTAGGGTTAGGGCAGGGCAGTGGCTAGGGTTAGGGCCAGGGCCAGGGGAGTGGCTAGGGTCAGGGCCTGAACAGTGACTAGGCCAAGGCAATATCCCAGATGATGTTAATCTATGATTTTTGTCTCCCCTCCTTAACCAGGGATTTTTATTATATTCTTATAAACATGAGTTCACTTGGAGTTATAGCCCAGGCTAAACAAATCAAAAAAGGACTCACCTCTAAGGTCTTGCAGCAGGTGCGCCTAGTGCACCGGATCTCACCTGCCATGCACACACAACCAACAAGGACATTGTCATGGCTAGAGCAGAAGCAACACTAATGACATTTATAAGTACCTGTACATACAGTATTTGCGCTACTAGGAACCGCACCTCCAATTGTAACCACGTCAGTCTCAATTGGTCATAGCAATCACCCTTCCAATTAAGGCAAATAGCAATAAGACACGCCTAAATACTTGCTCATTAAACACGCCCAAATACTTGCTCATGCTTATAATGAGAACTGGAGACAACAGGGAAAACTTCAGGTAAATATTCTGGGCACTAGCCCTCGATTTCGGTTTTCTGGCCAGGTACTCAACCATTGAGCCATTGGCATCCAAATGATTACCAAACAGGCACTTGAACTCCTTCACAGTTGCAATCAATAGTAACCGCCCTTAGTAACCGCCCTTCTAATAGCAATCGCAGGTAGATTGGATGGAAGTATGTAAATAAGAGAATATAGGGTATACATGCTTAGAGGAGCCATTGCATACTGCCCCCCATATTCTTACCCCCATATTCTTAGTCGGTGTGCTGTCTCTAAAGCAATACGATGTTTGCGTGTACACTAATTGGGTCCGAGTTTGTGGGATTATTACTTTATGAACATTAATACAGTACTTCAGTAGTACACCAGACACTTCCTGTGGTATATTATACACTTCCTGTGGTATATAAGACACTTCCTGTGGTATATTATACACTTCCTGTGGTATATTAAACACTTCCTGTGGTATATTAGACACTTCCTATGGTATATAAGACACTTCCTGTGGTATATAAGACACTTCATGTGGGGTATACTAGAAACTCTCCGTGATATACTAGCCACTTCCTGTAGTATAATAGACAATTCCTGTAATAATTATGCTAAAACCTTTATGTAGTATGCTAAACATTTCCTCAGTATACCTGTAGTATACTAGATGCCCATGCAATAGCTACTTTAATTTGAGAGCACACATGACCGGAATGTGCTCTCAGTCATCTGTGCTCTCAAATTAAAGTACATAGCTATTGCATGGGCATCTAGTATTATATGTCTTCAAAAATATATCAGTAAGTTCCTTCCAGCACCTTTGATGTGTGCACCTCTGCTAATATATATATATGGTTCCCAATTATGTCACATCCTGCCGCATCACATCTGTCACATCACATCCGGTCGCATCACATCCTGTCACGTCACATCCTGTTGCATCACATCCTGTCACATCACATCCGGTCACAGCAACCCCCCACCCACTGCATCACATCCGGCCACATCACATCCGGTCACAGAACAACCTGTTGCATCACATCCTGTTGCATCACATCCTGTTACATCACATCCTGTTACATCACATCCTGTTACATCACATCCTGTTGCTCACATCATACAACCTGTGCCTCACAAAATAAAAATAAAATTTTAAATATTATACAACAGTGTGTCATGTACAACAGTGTGTCACATGACATGAAAGCTACAACTGGTGTACTTTCTAGGAGCACTTCCGACTTCCCCAATGAAGGCTGCAACTTGCAAGAGCACTTCAGACTTCCCCAATGAAAGCTACAACTGGTATACTTGCTAAGAGCACTAGTTAGGACTTCCAGATTCCCAAGCCACCTGTAGCTGTAGAGGTAGCTGTAGATCTTGCAAATATGGAATTTGGCGTCTATAAAAAGCAAATTGCATGTTTACAAGTTTGATCACATAAAACAACTTATGGGTGAGGGCAGTAGACCTTGTTTATTGGCCTCATTAATTAAAGCACACTACCACAGAAGTTGTATACTGTATGTACTAGTCTCATTAGTACAAGCACACCACTACAGAAGTTGTATACTGTATGTACTAGTCTCATTAGTACAAGCTCACTACTACAGAAGTTGTATACTGTATGTACTAGTCTCATTAGTACAAGCTCACTACTACAGAAGTTGTATACTGTATGTACTAGTCTCATTAGTACAAGCTCACTACTACAGAAGTTGTATACTGTATGTACTAGTCTCATTAGTACAAGCTCACTACTACAGAAGTTGTATACTGTATGTACTAGTCTCATTAGTACAAGCTCACTACTACAGAAGTTGTATACTGTATGTACTAGTCCCATTAGTACAAGCTCACTACTACAGAAGTTGTGTACTGTATGTACTAGTCTCATTAGTACAAGCTCACTACTACAGAAGTTGTATACTGTATGTACTAGTCTCATTAGTACAAGCTCACTACTACAGAAGTTGTATACTGTATGTACTAGTCTCATTAGTACAAGCACACTACTACAGAAGTTGTATACTGTATGTACTAGTCTCATTAGTACAAGCTCACTACTACAGAAGTTGTATACTGTATGTACTAGTCTCATTAGTACAAGCTCACTACTACAGAAGTTGTATACTGTATGTACTAGTCTCATTAGTACAAGCTCACTACTACAGAAGTTGTATACTGTATGTACTAGTCTCATTAGTACAAGCTCACTACTACAGAAGTTGTATACTGTATGTACTAGTCCCATTAGTACAAGCTCACTACTACAGAAGTTGTATACTGTATGTACTAGTCTCATTAGTACAAGCACACCACTACAGAAGTTGTATACTGTATGTACTAGTCTCATTAGTACAAGCTCACTGCTACAGAAGTTGTATACTGTATGTACTAGTCTCATTAGTACAAGCTCACTACTACAGAAGTTGTATACTGTATGTACTAGTCTCATTAGTACAAGCTCACTACTACAGAAGTTGTATGCTGTATGTACTAGTCTCATTAGTACAAGCACACTACTACAGAAGTTGTATACTGTATGTACTAGTCTCATTAGTACAAGCTCACTACTACAGAAGTTGTATACTGTATGTACTAGTCTCATTAGTACAAGCTCACTACTACAGAAGTTGTATACTGTATGTACTAGTCTCATTAGTACAAGCTCACTACTACAGAAGTTGTATACTGTATGTACTAGTCTCATTAGTACAAGCTCACTACTACAGAAGTTGTATACTGTATGTACTAGTCTCATTAGTACAAGCTCACTACTACAGAAGTTGTATACTGTATGTACTAGTCTCATTAGTACAAGCACACTACTACAGAAGTTGTATACTGTATGTACTAGTCTCATTAGTACAAGCACACTACTACAGAAGTTGTATACTGCATGTACTAGTCTCATTAGTACAAGCTCACTACTACAGAAGTTGTATACTGTATGCACTAGTCTCATTAGTACAAGCTCACTACTACAGAAGTTGTATACTGTATGTACTAGTCTCATTAGTACAAGCACACTACTACAGAAGTTGTATACTGTATGTACTAGTCTCATTAGTACAAGCTCACTACTACAGAAGTTGTATACTGTATGTACTAGTCTCATTAGTACAAGCTCACTACTACAGAAGTTGTATACTGTATGTACTAGTCTCATTAGTACAAGCTCACTACTACAGAAGTTGTATACTGTATGTACTAGTCTCATTAGTACAAGCTCACTACTACAGAAGTTGTATACTGTATGTACTAGTCCCATTAGTACAAGCTCACTACTACAGAAGTTGTATACTGTATGTACTAGTCTCATTAGTACAAGCACACCACTACAGAAGTTGTATACTGTATGTACTAGTCTCATTAGTACAAGCTCACTACTACAGAAGTTGTATACTGTATGTACTAGTCTCATTAGTACAAGCTCACTACTACAGAAGTTGTATGCTGTATGTACTAGTCTCATTAGTACAAGCACACTACTACAGAAGTTGTATACTGTATGTACTAGTCTCATTAGTACAAGCTCACTACTACAGAAGTTGTATACTGTATGTACTAGTCTCATTAGTACAAGCTCATTACTACAGAAGTTGTATACTGTATGTACTAGTCTCATTAGTACAAGCTCACTACTACAGAAGTTGTATACTGTATGTACTAGTCTCATTAGTACAAGCTCACTACTACAGAAGTTGTATACTGTATGTACTAGTCTCATTAGTACAAGCTCACTACTACTACAGAAGTTGTATACTGTATGTACTAGTCTCATTAGTACAAGCTCACTACTACAGAAGTTGTATACTGTATGTACTAGTCTCATTAGTACAGCTCACTACTACAGAAGTTGTATACTGTATGTACTAGTCTCATTAGTACAAGCTCACTACTACTACAGAAGTTGTATACTGTATGTACTAGTCTCATTAGTACAAGCTCACTACTACAGAAGTTGTATACTGTATGTACTAGTCTCATTAGTACAAGCTCACTACTACAGAAGTTGTATACTGTATGTACTAGTCTCATTAGTACAAGCTCACTACTGCAGAAGTTGTATGCTGTATGTACTAGTCTCATTAGTACAAGCTCACTACTACAGAAGTTGTATACTGTATGTACTAGTCTCATTAGTACGAGCTCACTACTACAGAAGTTGTATACTGTATGTACTAGTCTCATTAGTACAAGCTCACTACTACAGAAGTTGTATACTGTATGTACTAGTCCCATTAGTACAAGCTCACTACTGCAGAAGTTGTATGCTGTATGTACTAGTCTCATTAGTACGAGCTCACTACTACAGAAGTTGTATACTGTATGTACTAGTCTCATTAGTACAAGCTCACTACTACAGAAGTTGTATACTGTATGTACTAGTCCCATTAGTACAAGCTCACTACTGCAGAAGTTGTATGCTGTATGTACTAGTCTCATTAGTACAAGCTCACTACTACAGAAGTTGTATACTGTATGTACTAGTCTCATTAGTACAAGCTCACTACTACAGAAGTTGTATACTGTATGTACTAGTCTCATTAGTACAAGCTCACTACTACAGAAGTTGTATATTGTATGTACTAGTCTCATTAGTACAAGCCCACTACTACAGAAGTTGTATATTGTATGTACTAGTCTCATTAGTACAAGCCCACTACTACAGAAGTTGTATACTGTATGTACTAGTCTCATTAGTACAAGCCCACTACTACAGAAGTTGTATACTGTATGTACTAGTCTCATTAGTACAAGCTCACTACTACAGAAGTTGTATACTGTATGTACTAGTCTCATTAGTACAAGCTCACTACTACAGAAGTTGTATACTGTATGTACTAGTCTCATTAGTACAAGCTCACTACTACAGAAGTTGTATACTGTATGTACTAGTCTCATTAGTACAAGCTCACTACTACAGAAGTTGTATATTGTACGTACTAGTCTCATTAGTACAAGCTCACTACTACAGAAGTTGTATATTGTATGTACTAGTCTCATTAGTACAAGCCCACTACTACAGAAGTTGTGTACTGTATATTGTCATTGTATGTTATTAAGTAACTGCATTTGCAGCAATTCGCTAATACTCATGCCATTAGCACTATAACAATGTTGCAGCTGCAATAGTACTTTGCCTATCCTCCCTATCCCACTTGCTGTGTTGAGATACATGCATTGTTAAAACAGCTGCCTCCACATTCATACCTCCCCCCCCCCCCTCTCCCCCCCAACAAAATCATCAACTACTTCACATACAGAGAGTGAGTTACTGTATCTTGATCTCAGCTTAGTCCATTAACATTATTTAAAAGCACACAGAGACCTCTGACACTGAGTGGGGGTGGTGGGTTATGGGGGAGAATTTGACGTGACTTCCGTTTTATGAAGCTTATGCTTAGCCTAAAGAATACATCACTTTCATGGTTGTCAATAGCAACACAACCAATAAATACGTATAATGTTGTCAAGACAGAAGATTCAGACAACACAATTTTGTCTCCCACCCCAAAAAGGGGGAGGGGTGAAGGCGGGGTGGGCAAGAGCTACATAGGTACAAATACTTTCAAGGTGTCCATATATTTCTGGACTAGTCCACGCATAGATAGAAGAGTGAGGGCTAGTCCACGCATAGATAGAAGAGGGCTAGGGCTAGTCCAAGCATAGATAGAAGAGGGAGAGCTAGGGCTAGTCCACGCATAGATAGAAGAGGGCTAGGGCTACTCCAAGCATATATAGAAGAGGGAGGGCTAGGGCTAGTCCAAGCATAGATAGAAGAGGGAGGGCTAGGGCTAGTCCAAGCATAGATAGAAGAGGGAGGGCTAGGGCTAGTCCAAGCATAGATAGAAGAGGGAGAGCTAGGGCTAGTCCAAGCATAGATAGAAGAGGAAGGGCTAGGGCTAGTCCAAGCATAGATAGAAGAGGGAGAGCTAGGGCTAGTCCAAGCATAGATAGAAGAGGGAGAGCTAGGGCTAGTCCAAGCATAGATAGAAGAGGGAGAGCTAGGGCTAGTCCAAGCATAGATAGAAGAGGGAGAGCTAGGGCTAGTCCAAGCATAGATAGAAGAGGGAGAGCTAGGGCTAGTCCAAGCATAGATAGAAGAGGGCTAGGGCTACTCCAAGCATAGATAGAAGAGGGAGAGCTAGGGCTAGTCCAAGCATAGATAGAAGAGGGAGAGCTAGGGCTAGTCCAAGCATAGATAGAAGAGGGAGAGCTAGGGCTAGTCCAAGCATAGATAGAAGAGGGAGAGCTAGGGCTAGTCCAAGCATAGATAGAAGAGGGAGAGCTAGGGCTAGTCCAAGCATAGATAGAAGAGGGAGAGCTGGGGCTAGTCCAAGCATAGATAGAAGAGGGCTAGGGCTAGTCCACGCATAGATAGAAGAGGGCTAGGGCTAGTCCAAGCATAGATAGAAGAGGGAGAGCTAGGGCTAGTCCACGCATAGATAGAAGAGGGAGAGCTAGGGCTAGTCCAAGCATAGATAGAAGAGGGAGAGCTAGGGCTAGTCCAAGCATAGATAGAAGAGGGCTAGGGCTAGTCCACGCATAGATAGAAGAGGGAGAGCTAGGGCTAGTCCACGCATAGATAGAAGAGGGAGAGCTAGGGCTAGTCCAAGCATAGATAGAAGAGGGAGGGCTAGGGCTAGTCCAAGCATAGATAGAAGAGGGAGAGCTAGGGCTAGTCCAAGCATAGATAGAAGAGGGAGGGCTAGGGCTACTCCAAGCATAGATAGAAGAGGGAGGGTTTCTCTCAGGGGTGGGGGTGTTTCTCCGCCCCCGCCCCCAGGGTTTTTATATGCGGAAGGAACAATTTTGACGAAGTTAAATGGCACATACAAAGGAAGTTACACAACAAGGTCTTCTATTCCATACAGTTACCTGAATCACATCAGATAATGTTTGTGGTGATTCTAGAGCTATTTTTAAATAAGAGGCTTGTTTCTCCAATGCCATTTCTCAACTTTGATTTTTATTATCTTCATGCTTGAAAAACTTCATTCAACGGATGCAGTGCCAACAGGAATTGATAGACAGATGGTAGCCAGCGTGTTTAAGTTGGGAAACATTATTGCTATGAACATTTCACTGGTCATCAGTTCTTGCAATTGTGATGCTAAATCTTCCTTTGGCTTTTGAGGGAGGTGGTGTCAGAAAGTCTTCCATTCAGTGCGAATTTCAGGTGATATGAGGGCTTGTTTGAGTCGTCTTCACCTTCAAGGGTGTCTGCTGTTCTGGCCACTCCATAATGACTGTCCACCAAATCTTCACGATAATGCTGATATTCAGAAGATTCAGGAGTAGGAGTTTTCTTTGGATCAGATCAGTCACTACATCTTGAGAACTGTAATGATTCAGACTGGAAATGAGGTGTTTCACGCGGTATCTTAAGATTTAATATCAGCCATGGTGGTCTTTATATCAGCCATGGTGGTCTTTATATCAGCCATGGTGGTCTTTATATCAGCCATGGTGGTCTTTATATCAGCCATGGGGATTCTTTATATCAGCCATGGTGGTCTTTATTAGTTTATATCAGCCATGGTGATCTTTATATCAGCCATGGTGGTCTTTATATCAGCCATGGTGATCTTTATATCAGCCATGGAGATCTATATATCAGCCATGGTGGTCTTTATATCAGCCATGGTGATCTTTATATCAGCCATGGTGGTCTTTATATCAGCCATGGTGATCTTTATATCAGCCATGGTGGTCTTTATATCAGCCATGGTGATCTTTATATCAGCCATGGAGATCTATATATCAGCCATGGTGGTCTTTATATCAGCCATGGTGATCTTTATATCAGCCATGGTGATCTTTATATCAGCCATGGTGATCTTTATATCAGCCATGGTGATCTTTATATCAGCCATGGTGGTCTCTATATCAGCCATGGTGGTCTCTATATCAGCCATGGTGATCTCTATATCAGCCATGGTGATCTTTATATCAGCCATGGTGGTCTCTATATCAGCCATGGTGATCTCTATATCAGCCATGGTGATCTCTATATCAGCCATGGTGATCTTTATATCAGCCATGGTGATCTTTATATCAGCCTTGGTGGTCTTTATATCAGCCATGGTGGTCTCTATATCAGCCATGGTGGTCTCTATATCAGCCATGGTGGTCTTTATATCAGCCATGGTGATCTTTATATCGGCCATGGTGGTCTTTATATCAGCTTTATATCAGCCATGGTGATCTTTATATCGGCCATGGTGGTCTTTATATCAGCCATGGTGATCTTTATATCGGCCATGGTGGTCTTTATATCAGCTTTATATCAGCCATGGTGATCTTTATATCAGCCATGGTGGTCTTTATATCAGCCATGGTGATCTTTATATCAGCCATGGTGGTCTTTATATCAGCCATGGTGATCTTTATATCAGCCATGGTAATCTTTATATCAGCCTTGGTGATCTTTATATCAGCCATGGTGATCTTTATATCAGCCATGGTGGTCTTTATATCAGCCATGGTGATCTTTATATCAGCCATGGTGGTCTCTATATCAGCCATGGTGGTCTCTATATCAGCCATAGTGATCTCTATATCAGCCATGGTGATCTTTATATCAGCCATGGTGGTCTCTATATCAGCCATGGTGATCTCTATATCAGCCATGGTGATCTCTATATCAGCCATGGTGATCTCTATATCAGCCATGGTGATCTTTATATCAGCCTTGGTGATCTTTATATCAGCCATGGTGATCTTTATATCAGCCATGGTGGTCTTTATATCAGCCATGGTGATCTTTATATCAGCCATGGTGATCTTTATATCAGCCTTGGTGATCTTTATATCAGCCATGGTGATCTTTATATCAGCCATGGTGGTCTTTATATCAGCCATGGTGATCTTTATATCAGCCATGGTGATCTTTATATCAGCCATGGTGGTCTATATATCAGCGACTTCCTCCAGACATTCTTCAATGCCCCGCAACTCCGGTACCCAGTTAGCAGCAGGTAACACTGCATCATCAAGTGTATGTAAAGTTGTGTCAACAGATATAATGGTTTGAAGAGTTCTGCTAAGTTTCACTACTTGAGGCAAGAGATAATCAAGGTGAAATATAGCAGAAACTGTGAACTTCTTACTCGAAACTTTACCTATCCCCAATGCTTCTGGTTTGTGTGTCTGTTCGTAGATGCTGTACTGCAGTTCTCTTTCCCTGTTTCTACACATCATCGTGAGACCACCCACGTGTGTCCAATGGCTTGATGAGTTTTAACTCAGGCATGTTGAGTACTCGTTGGACCTCCTTCAAATGCGCAGCCATTTTGGGTGAATAGTGAAAGAATTTCCACAGAAAGAATACCACTGCTATGGCTGGCAGCTTGGACACACGCTGCTTGCAATAGATGGCAATGGCAGTGGACAAGACTAGAGTGAGGGATGGCTGGCAGCTTGGACACACGCTGCTTGCAATAGATGGCAATGGCAGTGGACAAGACTAGAGTGAGGGATGGCTGGCAGCTTGGACACACGCTGCTTGCAATAGATGGCAATGGCAGTGGACAAGACTAGAGTAAGGGGAATTCCTTTTAAATCGGACCGTTATGCTTCCCAGAAGATGTTGCTGCTCCATCAAACCTCACGCTACTGCTCCGTCAAACCTCATGTTGCTGCTGCGTCAAACCTCATGTTGCTGCTGCGTCAAACCTCATGTGGCTGCTGCACTAAACCTCAAGTTGCTGCTCCATCAAACCTCATGTTGCTGCTCCATCAAATCTCATGTTGCTGCTGCATCAAACCTCACGTTGCTTCTGCGTCAAACCTCATGTTGCTGCACCATCAAACATCATGTTGCTGCTGCACTAAACCTCATGTTGCTGCTGCACTAAACCACATGTTGCTGCTGCACTAAACCTCACGTTGCTGCTGCACTAAACCTCATGTTGCTGCTGCACTAAACCACATGTTGCTGCTGCACTAAACCTTATGGCACTGCTCCATCAAACATTAAGCCAATCAGCTTGTTAGGTATATTTCTTCTTCAGCATTCAACTAGAGTTTCATGTATGGTTTTTGCATCTGATTTGAACAATTTCTATGAAGTGTTCAACAGGCAAGCCATTTCCCATGCAACCACACAGAATAGTGTTGAAATGTCAGTGTATTCATCTGCCATCAGGCTGAGGTAAGGCACCTCGTGAATGCAGGCTGAGGTAATGTGCTGGTGAATGCAGGCTGAGGTAATGTGCCTGGTGAATGCAGGAGGTAAGGTGCTGGTGAATGCAGGCTGAGGTAAGGTGTCTGGTGAATGCAGGCTGAGGTAATGTGCTGGTGAATGCAGGCTGAGGTAATGTGCCTGGTGAATGCAGGAGGTAAGGTGCTGGTGAATGCAGGCTGAGGTAAGGTGTCTGGTGAATGCAGGCTGAGGTAAGGTGCTGGTGAATGCACGCTGAGGTAAGGTGCTGGTGAATGCAGGCTGAGGTAAGGTGCCTGGTGAATGCAGGCTGAGGTAAGGTGCTGGTGAATGCACGCTGAGGTAAGGTGCCTGGTGAATGCACGCTGAGGTAAGGTGCTGGTGAATGCACGCTGAGGTAAGGTGCCTGGTGGGCTGAAGTAAGGTGCTGGTGAATGCAAACTGAGGTTAGGTGCCTGGGGAATGCTGTGCTGAGGTAAGGTGCCTGGCGAATGCAGGCTGAGGTAAGGTGCCTGGTGAATGCAGGCTGAGGTAAGGTGCCTGGTGAATGCAGGCTGAGGTAAGGTGCTGGTGAATGCAGGCTGAGGTAAGGTGTCTGGTGAATGCAGGCTGAGGTAAGGTGCTGGTGAATGCACGCTGAGGTAAGGTGCTGGTGAATGCAGGCTGAGGTAAGGTGCCTGGTGAATGCAGGCTGAGGTAAGGTGCTGGTGAATGCACGCTGAGGTAAGGTGCCTGGTGAATGCACGCTGAGGTAAGGTGCTGGTGAATGCACGCTGAGGTAAGGTGCCTGGTGGGCTGAAGTAAGGTGCTGGTGAATGCAAACTGAGGTTAGGTGCCTGGGGAATGCTGGCTGAGGTAAGGTGCCTGGCGAATGCAGGCTGAGGTAAGGTGCCTGGTGAATGCAGGCTGAGGTAAGGTGCCTGGTGAATGCAGGCTGAGGTAAGGTGCTGGTGAATGCAGGCTGAGGTAAGGTTCCTGGTGAGTGCAGGCTGAGGTAAGGTGTCTGGTGAATGCAGGCTGAGGTAAGGTGCTGGTGAATGCAGGCTGAGGTAAGGTGCCTGGTGAATGCAGGCTGAGGTAAGGTGCTGGTGAATGCAGGCTGAGGTAATGTGCCTGGTGAATGCAGGCTGAGGTAAGGTGCTGGTGAATGCACGCTGAGGTAAGGTGCCTGGTGAATGCAGGCTGAGGTAAGGTGCTGGTGAATGCAGGCTGAGGTAAGGTGCCTGGTGAATGCAGGCTGAGGTAATGTGCCTGGTGAAAGCAGGCTGAGGTAAGGTTCTGGTGAATGCACGCTGAGGTAAGGTGCCTGGTGAATGCAGGCTGAGGTAAGGTGCTGGTGAATGCAGGCTGAGGTAAGGTGTCTGGTGAATGCAGGCTGAGGTAAGGTGCTGGTGAATGCACGCTGAGGTAAGGTGCTGGTGAATGCAGGCTGAGGTAAGGTGCCTGGTGAATGCAGGCTGAGGTAAGGTGCTGGTGAATGCACGCTGAGGTAAGGTGCCTGGTGAATGCACGCTGAGGTAAGGTGCTGGTGAATGCACGCTGAGGTAAGGTGCCTGGTGGGCTGAAGTAAGGTGCTGGTGAATGCAAACTGAGGTAAGGTGCCTGGGGAATGCTGGCTGAGGTAAGGTGCCTGGCGAATGCAGGCTGAGGTAAGGTGCCTGGTGAATGCAGGCTGAGGTAAGGTGCCTGGTGAATGCAGGCTGAGGTAAGGTGCTGGTGAATGCAGGCTGAGGTAAGGTTCCTGGTGAGTGCAGGCTGAGGTAAGGTGTCTGGTGAATGCAGGCTGAGGTAAGGTGCTGGTGAATGCAGGCTGAGGTAAGGTGCCTGGTGAATGCAGGCTGAGGTAAGGTGCTGGTGAATGCAGGCTGAGGTAAGGTGCTGGTGAATGCAGGCTGAGGTAAGGTGCCTGGTGAGTGCAGGCTGAGGTAAGGTGCTGGTGAGTGCAGGCTGAGGTAAGGTGTCTGGTGAATGCAGGCTGAGGTATAAGGTGCTGGTGAGTGCAGGCTGAGGTAAGGTGCCTGGTGAGTGCAGGTTGAGGTAAGGTGCTGGTGAGGTAAGGTGCTTGTGAATGCAGGCTGAGGTAAGGTGCTGGTGAATGCAGGCTGAGGTAAGGTGCCTGGTAAATGCTGGCTGAGGTAAGGTGCCTGGTGAGTGCAGGCTGAGGTAAGGTGTCTGGTGAATGCAGGCTGAGGTAAGGTGTCTGGTGAATGCAGGCTGAGGTAAGGTGTCTGGTGAATGCAGGCTGAGGTAAGGTGTCTGGTGAATGCAGGCTGAGGTAAGGTGCCTGGTGAATACAGGCTGAGGTAAGGTGCTGGTGAATGCTGGCTGAGGTAAGGTGCTGGTGAATGCAGGCTGAGGTAAGGTGCTGGTGAATGCAGGCTGAGGTAAGGTGCTGGTAAGTGCAGGCTGAGGTAAGGTGTCTGGTGAATGCAGGCTGAGGTAAGGTGCTGGTGAATGCAGGCTGAGGTAAGGTGCCTGGTGAGTGCAGGCTGAGGTAAGGTGCTGGTGAGTGCAGGCTGAGGTAAGGTGTCTGGTGAATGCAGGCTGAGGTATAAGGTGCTGGTGAGTGCAGGCTGAGGTAAGGTGCCTGGTGAGTGCAGGTTGAGGTAAGGTGCTGGTGAGGTAAGGTGCTTGTGAATGCAGGCTGAGGTAAGGTGCTGGTGAATGCAGGCTGAGGTAAGGTGCCTGGTAAATGCTGGCTGAGGTAAGGTGCCTGGTGAGTGCAGGCTGAGGTAAGGTGTCTGGTGAATGCAGGCTGAGGTAAGGTGTCTGGTGAATGCAGGCTGAGGTAAGGTGTCTGGTGAATGCAGGCTGAGGTAAGGTGTCTGGTGAATGCAGGCTGAGGTAAGGTGCCTGGTGAATACAGGCTGAGGTAAGGTGCTGGTGAATGCTGGCTGAGGTAAGGTGCTGGTGAATGCAGGCTGAGGTAAGGTGCTGGTGAATGCAGGCTGAGGTAAGGTGCTGGTGAATGCAGGCTGAGGTAAGGTGCTGGTAAGTGCAGGCTGAGGTAAGGTGTCTGGTGAATGCAGGCTGAGGTAAGGTGCTGGTGAATGCAGGCTGAGGTAAGGTGCTGGTGAATGCTGGCTGAGGTAAGGTTCTGGTGAATGCAGGCTGAGGTAAGGTGCTGGTGAATGCAGGCTGAGGTAAGGTGTCTGGTGAATACAGGCTGCGAAGGTGCCTGGTGAATGCAGGCTGAGGTAAGGTGCTGGTGAATGCAGGCTGAGGTAAGGTGCTGGTGAATGCAGGCTGAGGTAAGGTGCTGGTGAATGCAGGCTGAGGTAAGGTGCTGGTGAATGCAGGCTGAGGTAAGGTGCTGGTGAATGCAGGCTGAGGTAAGGTGCTGGTGAATGCAGGCTTAGGTAAGGTGTCTGGTGAATGCAGTGAGGTAAGGTGCCTGGTGAATGCAGGCTGAGGTAAGGTGCTGGTGAATGCAGGCTGAGGTAAGGTGCTGGTGAATGCAGGCTGAGGTAAGGTGCTGGTGAATGCAGGCTGAGGTAAGGTGCTGGTAAGTGCAGGCTGAGGTAAGGTGCCTGGTGAATGCTGGCTGAGGTAAGGTGCCAGGCTGAGGTAAGGTGCTGGTGAATGCTGGCTGAGGTAAGGTGCTGGTGAATGCAGGCTGAGGTAAGGTGCTGGTGAATCAAGGCTGAGGTAAGGTGCCTGGTGAATGCAGGCTGAGGAAATGAATGTGTTCAAGGAGAGATTCTTCAACCAACTGACCACTTCCACAAAATCAACCACAGCATTTTTGGATGTGTAGACAACATTTCTTCCTGCTCTCTCAATAAACAACTCCAGATCTTCACCACCGCAACTCACTACTAAATTACTGTAATGGGTGGTATGAGCAATAGGGTGACGAGCAAGAAATGGCTACAACAATGGAGTGATTTGATAGCTGCCCTGTTCATCAGCCTATCTCTCTCTCCTACTTGCTATAGCTGTTGCATAATGGTGCCCTCATGCATTGCCATAGCAGCGGCAATCTCAGCTTCATGGGCTCTAACATGCAGCCCATTCCTTGTATATGCTCGCATCTCTTCCTCTCTATTTTTTTCAAATTGTTGAAAGGCTTAGTGATAAACTCCTTCAGTTGTGTCATGTGACCTTACCAGCAATCCTTTGAGAGAGCAACTTGATGGTCTCATCATATTCCCTGCAATACTTACAGAGAGCACCTTGATGGTCTCCATCATATTCCCTTCAATGCTTACAGAGAGTACCTTGATGGTCTCCATCATATTCCCTGCAATACTTACAGAGAGTACCTTGATGGTCTCCATCATATTCCCTGCAATACTTACAGAGAGCACCTTGATGATCTCCATCATATTCCCTGCCGTGCCTACAGAGAGCACCTTGATGGTCTCCATCATATTCCCTTCAATGCTTACAGAGAGCACCTTGATGGTCTCCATCATATTCCCTGCAATGCTTTACAGAGAGCACTTTGATGGTCTCCATCATATTCCCTGCAATACTTACAGAGAGCACCTTGATGATCTCCATCATATTCCCTGCAGTGCCTACAGAGAGCACCTTGATGGTCTCCATCATATTCCCTGCAATGCATACAGAGAGCATCTTGATGGTCTCCATCATATTCCCTTCAATGCTTACAGAGAGCATCTTGATGGTCTCCATCATATTCCCTGCAATGCCTACAGAGAGCATCTTGATGGTCTCCATCATATTCCCTTCAATGCTTACAGAGAGCATCTTGATGGTCTCCATCATATTCCCTGCAATGTCTACAGAGAGCACCTTGATGGTCTCCATCATATTCCCTGCAATGCCTACAGAGAGCATCTTGATGGTCTCCATCATATTCCCTTCAGTGCTTACAGAGAGCACCTTGATGGTCTCCATCATATTCCCTGCAATGCCTACAGAGAGCACCTTGATGGTCTCCATCATATTCCCTGCAATACTTACAGAGAGCATCTTGATGGTCTCCATCATATTCCCTGCAATGCATACAGAGAGCATCTTGATGGTCTCCATCATATTCCCTTCAATGCTTACAGAGAGCATCTTGATGGTCTCCATCATATTCCCTTCAATGCTTACAGAGAGCATCTTGATGGTCTCCATCATATTCCCTGCAATGCCTACAGAGAGCATCTTGATGGTCTCCATCATATTCCCTTCAATGCTTACAGAGAGCACTTTGATGGTCTCCATCATATTCCCTTCAATGCTTACAGAGAGCACTTAGATGGTCTCCATCGCAAGGAAACTTACTTTCTCATCTTATATTATAAGAAATGTCTGCTGGACATAGGTTGGGGTATTGCTCGCCTTTACATTGCTTTTTAGGAGAAGCTGGCTGCGGACTTTCACTATCAGAGTCATTGGAGTTATCTTTGCTGCTTGCAGCAGAAACTTTAGTACTGAAATAGTGATGAACATCCTGGTGTAAATATACTCCTAGATTGCACCGAATTTCCCCTCTTAGGGGTCCAAAATAATGGGGGAGCACACCAGACCCCCGAAGATGGATACATGTATGTATCCTCTACCCTGCCCCCCCCCCTCTATGTTTAAACCTTCAACCCCCCCCCCTTCTATGTCTAAACCTTCGTCCGTCCCCCCCCCCCCCTCCCCTCCCCCCTCCTGGGTAAATTCCTGAAATAAACCCTGAAGAGGGAGGTCCAAATGATGTGAAAACACTACAACAGTGATGAACAACAACACCCCCAGGACTAACAATACCATCAACAAAGATGAACAACAACACCCCAGGACCAACAATAACATCAATCAAGATAAACAACAATACCTCAAGGACCAACAATACCATCACACAATAACCACCATAGCTGTGAATAAGAATTAACCACATTAACCACTGGCAACAATGCCACGTCCACAACAACAAACCATTCAGTGGGTCAGGCAAAGAATGTGCCAAAGCCACTTTAGTCACCTGAAAATGGTCTCAGTGTCATAAGCTCGGGAGGTTTGGTTGGCTTGATCTTGTAACACCAGACCCTTTACCAAATGATGCTAGTCAAGGCCCTGGGCAATTGATTGTTACTTGTTCCCTACTACACCCCAAAATCGGGTGCATTTCAAATGTCCGACACTGCAGCATATTTTAGCACTCACTCGGAGTGTTTTTAAATATTTAGACGTTTATTTTTAAAAGGGAGGGATCAAACCATAAAGTACAAGCACTTAGAAAAACTCGTGGTTACGACTTGGGAACTCCATAGGTTCAGGAGACTTCCTTGCACACACTTGAAACATAGCTCAAAAGATAGATCTCTCTGTATGCTCTCTTTTGATACTAAAAAATGTTGCATCGGTATAACCATGCCAAAATTATCTACATTTTAAAGTGGGGGTTAAATTGGGTTTACTCAGAACCTGAATGCCTGAACTCGTTGCAGTAGTGCCTCCGGTCAGAAAGTGCTAGCTAGACACTTGAAATTACTAATTAGTTTACTATCTATGGCAAGAGAAAGCCCTGCTCTCTACGATGAGTATTTTCATTAGGTGCTAAAAAGTGACTGGATGGTCAGGCATGGACAGTGATGGTGGCCACTGAAAATGTGGGTTGCTAAAGGAAGAATTTTGATATTCAAGAGGCCACTACAGGTTAAGTGTGCTTTTACTGCTTATAAAAACACTTCAGTTTTTGGAACCACACTTATATTTTCAGCTGTTTACACATTGAGCCACACTTCTGCAAATTCAGACACTCAGATTTTGACGTGCCCCTCTTTAGTTGCAGGTAATTTAGCAATTATACTTATAAACACCAGCCATGGTGAGAGCTAAAATGTACTGAGGATACTCTTAAAATGCACACTGTTTCAGGATGCAGTCGATAGGGGGAAAGACTTCAGACCCTTTCTCAACTAGTGTTGCCAAGGGCAGCATTACTTCATCGTTACTTCATCGAGACTACACCATAGTTAGATAATCCAAGGATACTGTCAAGGGAAGTTAACTATACTTGTGACAAAACTCCACTAGATGACCACATGTCCAGGTTGATAATTAATTAGGCTTCAGATAGGGTAGCTAGTAAGTTGTAAGCTATAACTAGCCATAGTGAAAGCAATAGCTAGTCATAGTGAAAGCAATAATTAGCACACTTCATTTCCCCAAAAGGGCTGTTACATGGAGCACTTCAGATTTCCCCTTGCACCCAGTTGCAGATCTTGGACAGATAGGATTGCATTTTACAAGCTATGACCCATTTAAAAAACCGCCAAGACCCAACACCTGGGACCTATTAACACAACCTCGGTAGAGCATTCCCTGTATCTACGTCAGGGATATGGATTAGTTAGGCTAGGGATAGCTAGAACTCTAGGATATCGGGGTTAAACAGGTAATAACATGAAAGTTAAGACAACACTTACCGTACGCACTGAAATTCATTTTGTTGGGGGTCCCCTACCGGTTGCGTCGTGCCGAAAGAATGCTTACTACACCCCTCAGTAGTCTTAGAAAATCCTTAGCATCTAGTTGATGGTACAGTAGCTAGCTATTAACCAGCTAACTGTAACTAGGTAATTCACGCCTGCTGGCCTTCCAACCTGCTGAGTAAAAATGGGATATCGAATGTATATACGCCCCTTTACCAGCCGTTACGCTTTGTTGGCTCCGCACTAACCGGAAGTCCATTTATTCTTTTCAGCATTCAATGTGAAAATTTAATCGTCGTAAAAAAACATTCCATTACTGATGAACGCACAGAGAAGGGGGGAAAAGAGAAGGGGGAAAAAGTCCATTGGTGTTGACCTTGAGCCGTGCATGCCGCGTTTTTCGCGCGAAAAACTCATGACTAAGCTGCAACTTCCTCTAGGAGACTCACAAATCGTAGAAATGCGTTTAATTAATAACGTCAAACATGCTCACCACTAAACTGCTGTTTACTATACTATAGCATGATGTAATCTACAGCTGGAGGAAGCCAGAGTAACCGCGTGTATAAAACATGATGAATAACAATGACATTTTGTAGCACGGCAGAAAGCCGGTCGGGCACCCAGTTCAGCAGACACCACTTCTGAGGTATTCTATTTCCTCTGCACAGCACCAAGACACGAGCAATTTTTACAATGGTAAAGTGAAGACTACCATTGGTCCAACACCATGCCCAAGAAGGAGTAGTTAGCTGCTTGTGAGAAAGATGTAACACAGTTCCTGCCAATAGTAGTGAGGTTCCAAGATGGTCACAGCTCATCTAGATATATGATTTAATCTTCAAAATGCTGAGTCCCTTGGGACCATGCAACAAGAGATAATGACAGTAAATGAGCTTGTCCTGTAATAAACACTATGACATACATATCTGATAAACATTAAGTTAATGTTACTAAATGAGTTGTACAGCTTGGTTATGGTAGAGTGGGGGGGGGGGGGGGGGGGGGGGGGGGGGGGAGCCATAAATCAGTCCCTTCCTCCTCTGCTAACATTTCACTACCACTCCAAAATGCACCCACACCTTACACCATCACCTGATTACTCACACCCTCCACCTCCTTCCCAAGCAACAATGCCACTTTCCCCTCATTGCCCACCATCTCAAACTCCTCCAACCATATTCCAGCTCCCTTGATCCAGCTCATTCATTAACATTTTCCGTTCCCTTCCAAATTCATCAGTCTCTTAATAGAAAGTGCCCCACATCTTCCACTTCCTTCCTGTCACACAACACGCATCTATCATCACTACACAGCTTCTTGTCCTGCAATAGACCTGCTGACCCTGTCATCGACCTAAACATCAACCTTACTCCCTCATATCTCTGTAATGACTTTGTATACCTTTCTGCTCCATCACCTTTTGCCAACCTATACCACTTCAAACTGCTCATACCGTCGACATCCTCCTCCCAATCACACTTATTTCTCTTCTTCATCTTCACCTTGCCTCACTGACCCACGCTCAGCATTCAGATCATATTTCCTTCTCAACAGTATATATTCTTCCCAATTCTTAGCTTCTCTGCCACAATTTTTATCAGTCTACCCTCCCCCACCTGTGCAAGCCTCCTACCATAGACATTCCCCCCCCGCCCCCCCCCCCCCCTCCCCCTCCTCTCTCCTCTCTGCCAACTTCCTCCATCCCAAGTCCCCCAGCACTGCCACTCCTGCCACCATGTTGCTAGCCCCTAATAAGGTTTCTTCCTACTCTCAGCTGAGCTGACTCTAATTTCCTACAAGCAGTCTTCCCTCCTGTCAGCCACACTTCAAAAGCATGTTCCAGGCTTGGCCTAGCCAACAGCTCCCCCACCATCCTACCTCTATCCACTTCTGTTTTTCCGTTCACTTCACTGCCTTCATTGCCACTGCCTTCATTGCCACTGCCTTCATTGCCACTGCCTTCATTGCCACTGCCTTCATTGCCACTGCCTTCATTGCCACTGCCTTCATTGCCACTGCCTTCATTGCCACTGCCTTCATTGCCACTGCCTTCATTGCCACTGCCTTCATTGCCACTGCCTTCATCCACTGCCTTCATTGCCACTGCCTTCATTGCCACTGCCTTCATTGCCACTGCCTTCATTGCCACTGCCTTCATTGCCACTGCCTTCATTGCCACTGCCTTCATTGTCTCACACTGCCTTCATTGTTGCATTCTTTCATGACACTTGCCTTTCACTATCTTCATTGTCACTGCCTTTATCATAGCCTGGCCCATGGTTGCATTTCTTCCTCACAAAGCTCATCATCCAAATCATCAGAGGGCATCTCAATGTTGCTGCTGTTAAATGTTGTTACGATGAACATGCTCACATCGAGTTGAACATGTTTAGGGAGCCACACTCTTTCGTGTTGCAGTCGGAGTCACACTTGCATCCCTCGGTGAGACAATAGACCCACACTTAATTGTCTTACGTTGTGCTGCGTATCCATTCAATTGTGAGTAATTCATTTATGCTCCATCTTTACTGTATCTTGAGGTTATATTGGCCATGATTCTACTGGTCTTCAGTAGTTGTGGGATGACTGTAGGTTATGCAAGAACCTAGAAAAATGACTCAAATATGCTAGCTAAATCACAAAACCTCATTGACCTCAGATGGCTGGATAGGGATCCTCTGGTTGGTATTCCCTCTCCTGAGGCAAATGGCAAGTCTCTGGAACAGGTGGGTGGTATTTTTTTGATAAAAATTCATTCAAAGATACTACACAAATATCCTAGTCTTCTAGGTACTCTGTTATGATGACAAGAACAAAGGTGCAATGGAGTATTTGAATGTGATGAGTGAATCAGGGGCGGATCCAGGATTTAAAAAGGGAGGGAGTGGGTTAATATGCAACACATTGTCCGGAGAGTCGCCACATGTGCCAAATAATGGTCGCAAAATAAGATGCATGCCAAAGCTTGACAGGTTTTAGAAGTACAATGAAATATTATATATAGACTGAAGATATTATGAGGGTAAAGTACAACAATTATTGAGTTACAGCAATATGCGTCAGGCATGGCATTGAGCAGATTCCTCGACAACTTCTTCACGAGTAAGGTCTATATCCTGATGATGGTAGAGCATCGCTAACCCATTCAGTCTTTCTTGCCCCATGGTGCTACGGAGTGGTGTTTTTATCAATCTTAGCATGCTAATACGTTCATATTCACAGCTGGTAAGAGTAAGTGAGGCCATGATGTGCAGAAGTATGTAAATGTTAGGGGGGAAATCCTTGTCTGTATGTTGTAGGGCTTTTTGGTGAGTATCTAGCTTAGAGGCCAGCTGAGTTTGACTTTCCCACTTCTGTTTCCACATGTCAAACTCAAGCTGATGGAAGTGGTAAATCATCTTCATAGAACCCCAAAAGAGAATCAAATGAGTGTGTCACTGTGGATGCTCCATTTGCTGAAGGAAGTAATAGCATGAACTCAGCAATATGAGATGAAGCTTTATAAAGCCTGGTGTCAAGCTCAGTGATCAGGTGGTCTAGCAAGGGAATTGTGAGATTTAGACAGAAATAATCACTGCAATTCTGTGTCTGGATATTTGGATGATGTTGCTGTCTATTAGCTAGACGTGGTCTGGACTCCTCCACACCAACACTTCCAGCCATTTTAAGAGCTCTTGTGTAGATTCGACTATGAAATGAGTTCACATTTGACCTTGACCCATGAAGAATACCCTTTACATTCTTTACTTCACGATAGGCATATGCTACATCCACATAAGGCCCCTGAAGCTTCACACTCAGCCCTCGAGTATTAGCTAAAACACTATGTGTAGCTTCCAAAGTCACAATGAAAGAAAACTGAGACAGAGCCAGTTGGAGTGATTGAGCATCAGATCGGGAATCTCAATTCCACTTGGTTGCTGATCTGTTAGCAATTAGACAACTGCCAGAAATTTTTTGGAAGGCTTCGTGATGCTCTATCCATCTGGTTCGGCACATCTATTTTTACCGTTTCTCACCATCCATGATGTCATCAATCCATGCTTCAAGTTCTAGCTGTCTCTTAGGTGAGTTTCCAAAGAAGCGTGCTACTCTGTCAGCAGTTTGCATCATATTATTTACTTCTCGAACACTGCAACATTAAAGATTCAATCTGTGTGCAGCACAATGGGTATATACTGCCTTTGGATATTGTGATTGTGGCTCCAACTTCCATGTAGTCAGCTGCTGCAGCAGATCACTAGCTATAGCCTCACCTGTGACATAGAGTAGATTCATAAAAACCAAGGAACTTTTCTTGTGGAGTGTAACCATCAACAAATCCAATACTTATGGAGAGCTGCTCATCATTGGCTGAATCAGTTACCTCATCAGCTATAACAGAATAGAATTTCTCTGATTTTTTGTAAAATTTTATTGCGAATAATATTCACACAAATTTGAATCATTTAATTTTGTATTTCTTTACTGATGTACATTGCATTACAATCACATGTATGCAGATGTTTCTCTGAGAACGTCATCACCAGCATCAATGCGAAAAATCAACAAGGATAGGAAGTTGCCTCGTCTCACTGAACTTTCAGATTCTATTTGAAACGCATCTTCATGATGTCTTCTAAAAGCAAATGCTTGTTTCCCACATAAAATGACAGTTGAAGCAATGGAACGGAGCTTTAAATTGTTTCCAGCAATAATTTCTGCTCGGCTTGAACTAATTTGTTGATCAATGGAAGGCACTCTGTTCACCTTCACAGCAGCAACTGCCGTTGCTTCCTCCATAGTTAGCTGATGGGACTTCCTACTCTGGAAAGAAATGATCATTTAACTTCTCAATCGCATTCTTAAAATTTGTCAGAGGCCTATTGACTATACTTCCTCATCTGTGCACGGGAACTTGAATGTGCAAGGGATACAATTTTCACTGTCATAAACATTGTCAGACTGAGATAAGGGGGGGATAGCTTGCTGAGGCACTGTGAGAAAAATTCATTTAGCATATTGGTCTCACCAATTTCATCCTTATAATGGATGGCAGACTTTAGCTTGTTGAGATATTTAATCGTCTTCCAGAACTCTTTTTAGTTTTTGGGGTTGTCCTCACCAGATATGATGACTTGGCACTACATAGCAACCCTACCACTTCATTTCTAAGTTTCATATTCTTGGACTTCTCATGTTGTCGTCTAGTTCTCGATGCAGCTCTGAATGCCGCACTTCTTTTCCTGACTAGCGTAATGACACACGTTGACAATGCAAGGAACATTTTTCTTGCCACTCAAAGTCCACTGAGAAGTGCATGCACACATGACTTCATAAAATTTCACAGACCAGTTAGCTGCAGAACAATTAATGTCTCTTCCTCCTAGTAAACTGTCCCAGTAAGATTCACTGATCATTTTAAAAGACCCCTCCAAATCAGCATCACCATTGTTCCAAATTACTTTAGGGCTAGTTCTTATGTGCCCAACTTGGTGTTTCCATGTAAGGGATAGGGTCAGACCAAGGTGATCTGAGTTAGATAGTGGAGGAACTACGACACACTTGTAAATAAGATGTTTTATCAGATACTAGGACCAAATCTATCAAAGAGTCACAATTTTCGATGCAGATGTGTGTTGGTGTTCTACCAACTTGCAATAGTGAAAAATCTTGCTTTGAAG
Organism: Cladorhizidae sp. MBARI D1340-BT2; assembly: GCA_028752905.1. NCBI lineage: Eukaryota > Metazoa > Porifera > Demospongiae > Poecilosclerida > Cladorhizidae > Cladorhizidae sp. MBARI D1340-BT2. Next base: position 26,430,379 of record JAQNBH010000014.1, on the reverse strand, counting down.
TCTCGAATAATGTTAGTAGTTTGGGTCGAGGACATTCACATTAAAGTCACCAAACTGGAGAACTGATGTGGATAAATTTGCGGCAATGTGCTACATAAGTTATCAAAAATGAAGACCGGCGACGAAGGAGGACAATATACAGTTGAGATGCATTACTACAAGGTGACAGTCATCTGTGCCATTCCACATTACTTCCCAGGTTAGAGCATGATGCCACCTCCATGCCTATTTCTCTCACGCCTGATTAAGCTGTAATTATCAATCGCTAACTCCTGGCCAAGTATTTCCTCAGACAGCCACGATTCCACAATACCTACAATAGATGGATGTTTATCAGCAACCATGTATATAATTTGGGAAATAAACTTGTTGCGTTAAAATAGAGAATAGTGCAGAAATTGTAGACAAATGGTTATGCATGTGCAGTTAAGTTTCAGATTATTTTTTTAATAGTGTGAAGCCGACCTGAGCAGACTTCACTGTGATGTCAACATTTGTTGTTCCTTGCGTATGATTTTATTAATTTTGTAAGGACTGTCTGTTACTTTGCCAAGTATATATGTTATTCGTGAGCTAGACTTATCTCGCGAGCCGTTACAATTTAATCTTGACTGCTGAGCCTGCTAAGGCCACCACATATAATTATTACAGCACAGTGTGACACTATGTAACAGTAACTAACACTAATAAAAATCTATATTAAAAATAATAATATCCACAATATTAAGTTATGGGTGTCCCGCTGCTCAAGGAGGGGGGGACGGGAGGAGACCAAAGATCATTCCTCAGCTCATCATACAACTGTTCCATCTGCATACATGAGTGCCCCACACCAACAGCCTTCCACCTTGACTCCTAGCTCAGCTCTCTTCAACTCCTCTGCAACTCACATCAAATAAATATTGAAAAGAAGTGTAGACAAAGGACATTCCTGCCAAGTCCACTCTCCACAGCGAACCACCTTGACCTCCTTCCATTCAATATCACCATCATCTCCACCCAACTATACAATCCTACACATGTCCTCACAAGTTTCTCCTTAGACAAAGTCAGTTTTCCTCAATGATTATATTCAAATAGAAAATGACGAAGGATCAAAACAAGACAACAAAGTGCACACAAGGTCAAGGCAACGCTAGATGTTCGTGAGTCCACTAGTAGTGTATAGACAGTTCAGCAATAACTAAGGTGAATAACTAACACATAACCAATATATAACTAACCATACTAAATTTAATCTTGCGCATGTGAAGGCCACTACATACATAGCACATTGATACATGAATAATTAACACACTAATAACAGTCAACTAATTAATAAAACAATACCCAGCTGTTCAAAGAAGGGGAGGCGGACCAAAGTTCATCCCCATACAACTACATTCTTCCGTATTAATCCAGCCCCTACAATTTTGCGTATCTTAATAAATCTTCCCCCGGAGAAAGGGGCGTGGTAGCAACGAATGAACCCACGTGGACTACTGGTACAGAATGGCTAGGACTGGCTCCATTTCTTGTGGCAGGGATCTTTGCTGCGTGACCGATCTATCCTGCACGCTGCAGCAATTTGACAAAGGGTAACTTAGATTGAAAGATGCGTGACTGTTTTGGCACTGGAAAGTCAGTGCCAAGATGCAAGACTGTTGGCACTGGAAGTCAGTCCCTAGCTGTCAACTCGAAAATTCCTTGACAATCTTCGCTATAGCTACTTTCAGTTGTACTAAAAAAATAGCAATTAAAATGTCCCGAGAGAGTTTCCCTTCTGTGAATCAACTTAGATTGTTGATAAGCTGTTGTCTGTAAATAAAGATGTCCCATAGGTCAGTCACTTCTGTGAATCAACTTTGGGTTGTAGATGCAAGGCTGTTGTGTGTAAATAAAGATGTTCCCAGAGGGAGTGCCTCTTCTGTGAATCAACTTAGATTTGTGGTATCATGTAGTTCTCCCCCCTAACCCAATATTGGTTGCACTGCGACGTATTGTTCTCATATGCAATTGTTCCCCCATAGTGAATAGCCCCCATATTAAACAGCCCCCCATATCCCCATATTATATTGTCTACCCCCATATTGTCTAGCCCCATATATTATATACCAATATTGCCCAAATTAAGCTACCCTCCTATATTGAGTAGACCCTAGGCCTGAGGCTGTTATGTTGTCATAATGTTGGCTAATAGGGACTTCTATAATGTTGGCATAATAGGGACTTCTATAATGCTGGCATATAGGGACTTCCATAATGCTTAATAGGGACTTCCATAATGCTGGCATAATACTAATAGGGACTTCCATAATGCTGGCATAATAGGGACTTCCATAATGCTGGCATAATAGGGACTTCCATAATGCTGGCATAATAGGGACTTCCATAATGCTGGCATAATAGGGACTTCCGGCATAATAGGGACTTCCATAATGCTGGCATAATAGATACTTCTATACTGGCATAATAGGGACTTCTATAATGCTGGCATAATAGGGACTTCTATAATGCTGGCATAATAAGGACTTCCATAATGCTGGCATAATAGGGACTTCTATAATGCTGGCATAATAGGGACTTCCATAATGCTGGCATTAGGGACTTCCATAATGCTGGCATAATAGGGACTTCCATAATGCTGGCATAATAGGAATGCTGGCATAATAGGGACTTCCACAATGCTGGCTTAATAGGGACTTCCATAATGCTGGCATAATAGGGACTTCCATAATGCTGGCATAATAGGGACTTCCATAATGCTGGCATAATAGGGACTTCCATAATGCTGGCATAATAAGGGACTTCCATAATGCTGGCATAATAAGGACTTCCATAATGCTGGCATAATAGGGACTTCCATAATGCTGGCATAATAGGGACTTCCATAATGCTGGCATAATAGGGACTTCCATAATGCTGGCATAATTTAGGGACTTCCATAATGCTGGCATAATAGGGACTTCCATAATGCTGGCATAATAGGGACTTCCATAATGCTGGCATAATAGGGACTTCCATAATGCTGGCATAATAGGGACTTCCATAATGCTGGCATAATAGGGACTTCCATAATGCTGGCATGATAGGGACTTCCTAATGCTGGCATGATAGGGACTTCCATAATGCTGGCATAATAGGGACTTCCATAATGTTGGCATAATACATAGGGACTTCCATAATGCTGGCATAATAGGGACTTCCATAATGCTGGCATAATAGGGACTTCCATAATGCTGGCATAATAAGGACTTCCATAATGCTGGCATAATAAGGACTTCCATAATGTTGGCATAATAGGGACTTCCATAATGCTGGCATAATAGGGACTTCCATAATGTTGGCATATAGGGACTTCTATAATGCTGGCATAATAGGGACTTCCATAATGTTGGCATAATAGGGACTTCCATAATGCTGGCATAATAGGGACTTCCATAATGCTGGCATAATAGGGACTTCCATAATGCTGGCATAATAGGGACTTCCATAATGCTGGCATAATAGGGACTTCCATAATGCTGGCATAATAGGGACTTCCATAATAGGGACTTCCATAATGCTGGCATATTCCATAATGCTGGCATAATAGGGACTTCCATAATGCTGGCATATTCCATAATGCTGGCATAATAGGGACTTCCATAATGTTGGGACTTCCATAATGTTGGCATAATAGGGACTTCCATAATGTTGGCATAATAGGGACTTCCATAATGCTGGCATAATAGTGACTTCCATAATGCTGGCATAATAGGGACTTCCATAATGCTGGCATAATAGGGACTTCCATAATGTTGGGACTTCCATAATGTTGGCATAATAGGGACTTCCATAATGTTGGCATAATAGGGACTTCCATAATGCTGGCATAATAGTGACTTCCATAATGCTGGCATAATAGGGACTTCCATAATGCTGGCATAATAGGGACTTCCATAATGCTGGCATAATAGTGACTTCCATAATGCTGGCATAATAGGGACTTCCATAATGCTGGCATAATAGGGACTTCTATAATGCTGGACTTCCATAATGCTGGCATAATAGGGACTTCCATAATGCTGGCATAATAGGGACTTCTATAATGCTGGCATAATAGGGACTTCCATAATGCTGGCATAATAGGGACTTCCATAATGCTGGCATAATAGTGACTTCCATAATGCTGGCATAATAGGGACTTCCATAATGCTGGCATAATAGGGACTTCCATAATGTTGGGACTTCCATAATGTTGGCATAATAGGGACTTCCATAATGTTGGCATAATAGGGACTTCCATAATGCTGGAATAATAGGGACTTCCATAATGCTGGCATAATAGGAGCTTCCATAATGTTGGCATAATAGGGACTTCCTTAATGCTGGCATAATAGATACTTCCATAATGTTGGCATAATAGGGACTTCCGTAATGCTGGCATAATAGGGACTTCCATAATGCTGCCATAATAATAGGGACTTCTATAATGCTGGCATAATAGGGACTTCCATAATGCTGGCATAATAGGGACTTCCTTTAATGCTGGCCTAATAGGGAAAATGAACATAATTATTACTGGGATTAAAAAAAGTAAATTTAAGCATATTATTTAAACTCTCAATGGACTCGCAGTTGACATAACAAAATCACATGACTTTCTCAATTATCAACTTGAAATGAACTCTCTCGACGTTTCGACTAGCTGCTCTAGCCCTTATCTATTCCTGACGAAGGCTAGAGCATCTGCCGAGACATCGAGGGAGTAAATTTCAACTTGATAGTTGAGGTCATTGCAATATTTTACACGCATCTGTACACACTGTACACTAACACTAACACTAACACTAGAGGCTGGAGCTTCCCAAATATATCCAGTTCCTCTTTGGTTGCCTCCAGCACGCATTTCCATTGTTTAGAGCTGCACTTAATTAGCAAAAAGACATAGCCCTACAGAATGACTTACGATCATCTATTACGCTGCAGTATAATAATCATTGAACTTTTACCTTTCACAATACTTCTTGTTAAATTTATGAGCCTAATTTCGAGCGTAATGGGTAGATATTTTGGGCATTTCTAAAAAGCATAACTGATAGCCTCAAGCCTAATTTTCCATATTGAACAGTTCCCCTTATTAGTAGCCTCCCATTGTTGAATTGTCCCCCATATTGAATAGCCCACCATATTGAATAATTAAGTCCCCCCCGTATTGAACAGTTGCCCATATAAAGTAGTCCCCCCATATTGAATAGTTAGCCCCCACGCAGAGTTCGCAGGTTTTACCCAGGGCTTGGGTGTAACCCGGGTTGGGTTAAATACCTTTTACCCGGGTTTTACCCAGGTTTTACTCAAACATGGATACAACCCAATGGATAAAATAATAGACACAATAGATTTATTATAAACTGTAAAGATATTATAAGAAATTAACTCTGTAATCAGGAAGTAAGACATTCAATAAACGGCAACTGTAAAGAACTAGACAAAAACAGGAGCTGTGTTTCACTCAGCATTTATTTACCAAGTGACAAGGTTGTCTACTAGAGTATATATTTTTTATTTAATAAATATTTAAACAAGATTCATGGGATAAAAGTCCAATTGATATGCAAGTTAAACAGATTTAATAGTCAATCTCCTGAGGTCCTCGCAGGAGCCTGTGGCAGAAGACGAGTTTCTGGGCTTTCTCATTTCCCAGGCGGTTGCGGAGTTTGTTGTGGATAAGTCCATAGGAGCTAAATATACGTTCTATGGAGCTGGGAGATGCAACTGCCGTGTAGAGTTGCTTCATAAGTTGCATGAATCCAGGGGGCAGGGCACACCTCTTGTCTACACCTTTCCACCAAGTGAGAGGTGGGGTTTCAGTGGCACCAGGCTCAAAGTAGGATGAAGGGAATGGGGCCTCCTGAGCCTCAAAAGAGATGGCTGTGCTGAGGAATGCTTGGCTTTTTGTCTTCAGCCAAGCTTTGGCATCCTCAATCTGATAATCACTAAGTAACTGGCCCTGATACTTAAGGGTGAAGTAGGTAGGCAGCAAGGTGGCCAACCTTAACCACTGTACCAAAGCGTTTTTTGATAGCATCCTGGTGGGGTTCCAGATAGGGTTCTTTAAGGAAGGAGAGGTAGTGATGTGTAGCATCAGCAATCATGCAGCTATCACTGACATTTGTTGATGGCAACAGTAATAGGTTTGAGTTGTTCAAGGAGATCTCCAGCAGCACATAGAATACCTAGATTCTTGATCTTACTAACAATAATGGGATCAGCAATCACGCAGCTATCATTTTGACATTTGTTGATGGCAACAGTAATAGGTTTGAGTTGTTCAAGGAGATCTCCAGCAGCACATAGAATACCTAGATTCTTGATCTTACTAACAATAATAGGATCCATCTCATTAGCATTGTCTATGGCTATTCTCTTGTAGATGGAATGATTGGTCATAAATGATTTCAGACAATCCAGATTACTATTCCAGCGTGTAGGACAAGGCAATTTGGGTTTAACATGGCCAGGTGACTCCGTCAACCATCCATGGGAACGGTGGACATGTTTGAAGTGATGGTTGATGGACTTGACATGCTCCATGACCCATGGAGTGGACAGGTCTTGACAAAGAAGGTTCAGGCTGTGACATGCAGCCATATATGTTGACATCAGGACGCTCTTTGTGGACTTCTTCACGCACTTTCTTCATTTTGTTCTCTTTGTCTTGTACAGTCCCTCAAGTATAGAGAACATGTCTAGAACACTTGTCCCTCTCAGTACTTCACAGCCATATTTGCTCTCTGCTGTCTTGATAGAGTCCAAAAGAAGATCTTTGCATACTTCTGCAGTTTTCTTAGTAGATATGGGGTCATGAGTATCATGGAAGTAGCCTATGCCACCAGCAGTAAGAGAAGTGGCAATGATGGGGTCATCCTTGATGTTAGTCCAGCCATCCTGTTGGATAATTGTGGGCTTATTCTGTAGCTGTTGCCTCATCTTTGATTGAAGTTGGTTGTGCGAATTATCAAGAAGTGAGCCACTGATGTGCTTGGCTGTTGGAGGTACATATCCTGGGCGCATCATGTTGCAAACTTTCTTGAATAATGGGTGATCAGCAAAGTTGAAGGGTGTGTTGGTGGCATACAACAGATCAGCCCATGCCTGGTCCAGGTCTTGCTTTTGGACTGGTGTAGTTGTGACAAGGTGATCATTGAGAGTCGCTGCTTCTTTGCAGGGGGAGGAAGAGAGAAGACTACATGGCTGAATGATGGTTGTTCAGCTTCTCCGATTTCATCCTGGCAATCTGATAAGTCACATGCAGGTCTCTTTTGCGGGGTAGTCACAAGTGAGATACCCGAACATCTCTTGTGATGAGCGATGAGGCGCTCCACTTTTGCTGATAACAAATGGAAACACTTCCTGCATTGTGCTTTCTTGCCTTCCTGTTGGATGAAGTGTTGCCACACAATATTCTTTGGCCGTCCACCCTTGAACATAGTGACTTTTGAATAGCAGAATTACAGTTGTAATTGCAGTACACTTACTAAACTGTAAGCTGTGAATGATGACCTGTGGTATTTACTTGCCTTTTAAATAGCCCTGGCAGGGTTTCATACAGGGGGGGGGGGGGGGGGAAGCCCTGGGATATCCCCCCCAAAACGATTTCTCACCAAGAATTTTCACAATACAAATTTATATTAATGAAATTTCTTATGTAATACATTATGCAGTATATTATGCAGTAACGGGAAAAAAGAGTAACGGGAAAAAAGAGCAGTACAAAAGCTAAAAAAGTTCCTGAGGTCCATTTGTGTAGGTTTGTATTTCTCTGGGTCGTATTTAGTTGCAGAATGCTACTAGCTGAAGCATTTGCTCTTTATATACAAAATTGTGAATAAATCTAGAATATTCTGTGTCACAGTTCAATCATGTGTTAATCTTGAATGTTCTGTCCATGTGCTAGTACTTTAACTATAGGAAAGTACCCTCAAAATGTCTCGGAATCAATCTGAGAGCATCGATTTTGCAAAAAAATTCTGGGGCAGCATATCCCCAGACCCCCCTACTTGGCGCTTGCTTATGGTAGATTTATGGTAGTGTTGGCGATCTCTGCCAGATTTATGGTAGTATTGGCTGATCTCTGCCAGATTTATGGTAGTATTGGCTGATCTCTGCCAGATTTATGTAGTGTTGACTGATCTCTGCCAGATTTATGCTGATCTCTGCCAGATTTATGTAGTGTTAGCTGATCTCTGCCAGATTTATGTAGTGTTGGCTGATCTCTGCCAGATTTATGTAGTATTGGCTGATCTCTGCCAGATTTATGTAGTGTTGGTGATCTCTGCCAGATTTATGGTAGTGTTGGCTGATCTCTGCCAGATTTATGTAGTATTGGCTGATCTCTGCCAGATTTATGTAGTGTTGGCTGATCTCTGCCAGATTTATGTAGTGTTGGCTGATCTCTGCCATATTTATGTAGTCTCTGCCAGATTTATGTATTGTTGGCTGATCTCTGCCAGATTTATGTAGTGTTGGCTGATCTCTGCCAGATTTATGTAGTGTTGGCTGATCTCTGCCAGATTTATGTAGTGTTGGCTGATCTCTGCCAGATTTATGTAGTGTTGGCTGATCTCTGCCAGATTTATGTAGTATTGACTGATCTCTGCCAGATTTATGTAGTGTTGACTGATCTCTGCCAGATTTATGGTAGTGTCGGCTGATCTCTGCCAGATTTATGGTAGTGTCGGCTGATCTCTGCCAGATTTATGGTAGTGTTGGCTGATCTCTGCCAGATTTATGTAGTGTTGGCCGATCTCTGCCAGATTTATGTAGTGTTGGCTGATCTCTGCCAGATTGATGTAGTATTGACTGATCTCTGCCAGATTTATGTAGTGTTGACTGATCTCTGCCAGATTTATGTAGTGTTGACTGATCTCTGCCAGATTTATGCTTATCTCTGCCAGATTTATGTAGTGTTAGCTGATCTCTGCCAGATTTATGTAGTGTTGGCTGATCTCTGCCAGATTTATGTAGTATTGGCTGATCTCTGCCAGATTTATGTAGTGTTGGTGATCTCTGCCAGATTTATGGTAGTGTTGGCTGATCTCTGCCAGATTTATGTAGTGTTGGCCGATCTCTGCCAGATTTATGTAGTGTTGGCTGATCTCTGCCAGATTGATGTAGTATTGACTGATCTCTGCCAGATTTATGTAGTGTTGGCTGATCTCTGCCAGATTTATGTAGTGTTGGCTGATCTCTGCCAGATTTATGTAGTGTTGACTGATCTCTGCCAGATTTATGTAGTGTTGGCTGATCTCTGCCAGATTTATGTAGTGTTGGCCAGATTTATGTAGTGTTGGCTGATCTCTGCCATATTTATGTAGTCTCTGCCAGATTTATGTAGTATTGACTGATCTCTGCCAGATTTATGTAGTGTTGGCTGATCTCTGCCAGATTTATGTAGTGTTGGCTGATCTCTGCCAGATTTATGTAGTGTTGACTGATCTCTGCCAGATTTATGTAGTGTTGGCTGATCTCTGCCAGATTTATGTAGTGTTGGCTCATTTATGGTAGTGTTGACTGATCTCTGCCTGATTTATGGTAGTGTTGGTGATCTCTGCCAGATTTATGGTAGTGTCGGCTGATCTCTGCCAGATTTATGTAGTGTTGACTGATCTCTGCCAGATTTATGTAGTGTTGACTGATCTCTGCCAGATTTATGCTGATCTCTGCCAGATTTATGTAGTGTTAGCTGATCTCTGCCAGATTTATGTAGTGTTGGCTGATCTCTGCCAGATTTATGTAGTATTGGCTGATCTCTGCCAGATTTATGTAGTGTTGGTGATCTCTGCCAGATTTATGGTAGTGTTGGCTGATCTCTGCCAGATTTATGTAGTGTTGGCCGATCTCTGCCAGATTTATGTAGTGTTGGCTGATCTCTGCCAGATTGATGTAGTATTGACTGATCTCTGCCAGATTTATGTAGTGTTGGCTGATCTCTGCCAGATTTATGTAGTGTTGGCTGATCTCTGCCAGATTTATGTAGTGTTGACTGATCTCTGCCAGATTTATGTAGTGTTGGCTGATCTCTGCCAGATTTATGTAGTGTTGGCCAGATTTATGTAGTGTTGGCTGATCTCTGCCATATTTATGTAGTCTCTGCCAGATTTATGTAGTATTGGCTGATCTCTGCCAGATTTATGTAGTGTTGGCTGATCTCTGCCAGATTTATGTAGTGTTGGCTGATCTCTGCCAGATTTATGTAGTGTTGACTGATCTCTGCCAGATTTATGTAGTGTTGGCTGATCTCTGCCAGATTTATGTAGTGTTGGCTCATTTATGGTAGTGTTGACTGATCTCTGCCTGATTTATGGTAGTGTTGGTGATCTCTGCCAGATTTATGGTAGTGTCGGCTGATCTCTGCCAGATTTATGGTAGTGTTGGCTGATCTCTGCCAGATTTACGGTAGTGTTGGCAATCTCTGTGTCTCTGATCTCATGACTTCTCTTGAAGTTACTTAGTCAATAGTGTGTGTGTGGGGGGGGGGGGGGGGAAGGGGAGTCTGCCGTAGCAAACTTCTATCTTCTATAGGGGCGTGGTCTCTCTAGCATTGAAGACTTATGCAACAGGAAAGTAATACTCGGCCAGCTACTGTCAGTGCTAGGCACAAGAAGGCCCTATAGGTTAATTTGGAGGGGAAATAAAATTTGTACTACCTTATGTCATGGCTAAATACTATAATCTTATTGGTACTATAATCTATAATCTTATTGGGCACTCAAGTATAGTCGAGGACACATCCTGTTTGCTACACTGGACCGTTGACCCCCTCCCCCTCCCCCCTTGCCTCAATGTTAAGGAAGGTAAAGGGTCATCACCTGAGCCAGACTAGGGTAGAGAAAGGCATCGTTAACAATCCTCATTATACAAAACTGTGCGTCTTACTGACGAGGGTGGTGGAGCAGACTTGAATATTCAGTAATCTCAATCCAGAAAAACATCGGAACCAAAAATAGGAAAGAGTTTCCTGGGAGAGGATGCCCTGACTCACCTTAACAGTACACAGCTCAATGGTTGTCTCTTCGCCTTCCTCCCCAAACCCAAAGTCCTGCACGGAACACTGCGTGCTATCGTGTTATGTCGGTATTTTGATGTTCCAATCAGGGTAACTGGGCAGCTGCCTCTAGTCACGACGGGGTCTTTGAGGGGCTCGTGTTGTGTTCCCCGTTCCCCTGCAGGTATGACTTCGTGGCCATACCGTTGGTTCACCCTCGCTTTAAGCGTGACTTCTTCCAGATTTTCCCCAAACGTCCGGGACCCATTACGCGAAGTGACAAGGTCATAAAGGTCACAGAATGGAGCTCCCTCATCGTGGCGAAGGTGTCGCCATGGATACAGCTGGACAGCAAAGACGGAGTCACTCGGAGGAATTCTGAGAAGGTGACAGATGCTGAATTATGTTCCATCGTCCCATTCCCCATTCCATCTTTGCAGCTACTTTAATTAAGGGCGGGCATTTTCTAGAGGTTTATAACTTTCTTCTCAACGAATCTCAGGTGACAACAAATACAATTACTAACCTGATCAACTTGAAATTTACACTCGCGGCGTTTCAACTAGATGCTCTAGCCTTCATCAGGAATAAGAGATGTTAAGACTCGCGTAGCTAGCCTTCATCAGGAATAAGAGATGTTAAGACTCGCATGAGCTTGGTATATACCGGTAGATAGCTATCTACCACGTGATACAAACCACACCCCTGGTACATGCATCCAGCATATGAACCGGATATGGCAAAGATGTGAGTCATAGTATCTCGTTATTCCTGATGAAGGCTCTGGAGCCGAAGCATCAAGAAGCATCAAGACAGTAAATTTCAGGGGGGACATTTGCATTAATTTTTTTTTTAACGTGTGGGTACAACTTTAGAGCTCCGTAGATTCTGCAAACTTCATGGTATGGACTTGATATATAGCTCAAAAGATAGGTCTCTCTGTGTGCTCTCTTTTGATACTAAAACATGTTTCATAGGTATAACTATAGGCAAGTTACTAGACCTAAAGTGGAGGGACCTTAAAACCTGAATGCCTGAAACCTCCACATAAATAACTCCAGATTGCTAATGTCTAAAGACCTAAAATTGGTACTAGTGGCTAGAGGAAGCCCTCCTAATTCAACGACTGTTTTCATTAGGTGTTAAAATGTAAGCACGCGGTCAGCGCGCGGGTGGAAAATGATTTTTAACGAAATTCATTTTCCACCCGCGCGCTGACCGCGTGCTTACATTTTAACACCTAATGAAAACAGTCGTTGAATTAGGAGGGCTTCCTCTAGCCACTAGTACCAATTTTAGGTCTTTAGACATTAGCAATCTGGAGTTATTTATGTGGAGGTTTCAGGCATTCAGGTTTTTTGTTTATGGTGAGCATGTGTAGTGTGATGTGCACTTATGGTGAGCATGTGCAGTGTGATGTGCACTTATGGTGAGCATGTGCAGTGTGATGGTGCACTTATGGTGGGCATGTGTAGTGTGATGGTGCACTTATGGTGAGCATGTGCAGTGTGATGGTGCACTTATGGTGAGCATGTGCAGTGTGATGGTGCACTTATAGTGAGCATGTGCAGTGTGATGGTGCACTTATGGTGAGCATGTGTAGTGTGATGGTGCACTTATGGTGAGCATGTGCAGTGTGATGGTGCACTTATGGTGAGCATGTGTAGTGTGATGGTGCACTTATGGTGAGCATGTGCAGTGTGATGGTGCACTTATGGTGAGCATGTGCAGTGTGATGGTGCACTTATGGTGAGCATGTGCAGTGTGATGGTGCACTTATGGTGGGCATGTGTAGTGTGATGGTGCACTTATGGTGAGCATGTGTAGTGTGATGGTGCACTTATGGTGAGCATGTGTAGTGTGATGGTGCACTTATGGTGAGCATGTGCAGTGTGATGGTGCACTTATGGTGAGCATGTGCAGTGTGATGGTGCACTTATGGTGAGCATGTGCAGTGTGATGGTGCACTTATGGTGAGCATGTGCAGTGTGATGGTGATGGTGCACTTATGGTGGGCGTGTGCAGTGTGATGGTACACTTATGGTGAGCATGTGCAGTAATAAGAAAGCAACAAAATTGTGCCCAAGGACCACAAACAAATAGACACCATTTACCATTTGAAACTATGTACACCGCAATCAGACCACCCTTTACTTAAAATTAATTCTGAACTCATGCGCTTGACCACGTACTCTTACAATTTAACGCCTAATGAAAACACTCATTGTGTTCCTCTAGCCACTGGTGCTAATTTCAACTCTCTGAGCACTTGGCAATCTCGATCCAGGCAGAGGAATTCTGGCATGCAGGTTTTGAACCCCCCCCCCCCCCCCCCAACTTAAGCGGTTCACAACATGGCACTGGCCAAGTGTTGCATTGCAGTTTGTCAATTGACCTTTGACCCGGTTGCCGCGGACACGCAATGTTCTGATTGGTCCAATGCTGCGTTTCGGACGCTGCATTAGAACTTTTTTCTAATCCAGCGTTTGAAACACCGTGTTGGGCCAATCAGATTAAGGGTAGAATTGCGGCCTACTAATTAAAATTGAAACACTTAATATATATATATCTAACCCCAAATATTGGAATTCCAACACTTATTATAGACATTATAGACAGTGTACGTTTCTTCAGAGATCTTCTGATATCCATGATGATGAATGACAACTTATATATATGATACTGGAAGTGATGCAGTGGCGGGCTCAGCAGGTTACATATTTAGAAGCTGACCGACTGTGGGAAATCCCCAGGGCTAACCCCAGTAGGGAATTTCCAAATGGCTTCCAGGCTCATTAGAAACTGACCTATCGTAATCCACCCCCCCCCCCCCCCAATCGTGTAATGTGGGTGGCTGCACAGTAGCACTGACAATCTTATTTACATACCGTTCCTGTAGAACCCTCCCAGGTTGAAAAATCCTGTATAAAACCGCGCCCTTTACCCGTGCATTCGACTTAGACCACCCTTTACCCATGCATATAACCACTTAGACCACCTCCCATTGAAAGATCATGTACACATACACCAATATAAAAGCAACGTTGTATTGGTACACACAATTATCAATGGTATTTTTTTTATAAAGCAGTGCTTACGACTTTCAAGTTCCATAGATTCTGCAGACTTCACTCTACGAAGTTGATATATAGCTCAAAAGATAGATCTCTCTGTGTGCTCTCATTTGTCAGTAAAACTTGTTGCATGGTATCACCATGCCAAAGTTCCATGCAGTCTAAAGGATGGTTGACAACACGACGCTTAATCCGCGTATATAGGGGATTTCCCACAGACAGGTCAGCTTCTAAATATGTACCCTGAACCCGCCACTGCATCACTTCCAGTATCATATAAGTTGTCATTCATCATCATGGATATCAGAAGATTTCTGAAGAAATGTACACTATCTGACTCTATTGTCTCTCACGACTCGTTTCTACTGCTGTCAGTAAAGTAGCCAGGCTTGGGGAGGACTCAAGAGTCATCCACACCAAAGAGCAGCCAGGAGGCCAATGATGTTGGCAACGATAAGCCAGAGTATAATGATGCATCTGAAGAGAATCCCACACAGCAGTCCACTTCTGCTGCTGTTACATCAACTTCACTGTCAGAAGAAACAGGCTAGTCAAGTTTCTGGCAGCAAAGGTGCTGTTATGGGAAAGAAGCTGAAGCTGCCTCACTGGCAAGAGGAATACTCTTGGATAGGTCACAACTCTGTGACCAATGAGATGCTGTGTCAGTCCTGTTCCCATACTTACAAGGAGGATAAGTACTGAAGCACACACAGGGAGCTTGGATTTCTCTCCCAGTGTCCATCTGGAAAAAGGCACTGGATAAAATGAAAGCACACGAAGCTTCAGCATGGCGGCACAAGCTAGCAAAAGGCAAAGTAGAGGCAGAGAAACAACCCCAAGCTGGAGGAACTGTCATCTTTCAGCTCAAGCAGGGGAAAGAGAGGTACGATGTACAGGTGAAAAACCATGCCTGCACTGGATCAAGAAGTTGCTGAGGATCATGTGCTTTTTGTGAAATAGAACATTTTACCAATTTTGGTGATGTCTTATGGTGGGGAACGGTGAAGATGAAGTGAGGAAACATTTAGATACAGCTCCAAGAGATGCCAACTACAGCTCTCATGTGGCCCTAAGTGAGCATCTTGATGCCATCAGCCTGTGGGTCCAAGGTATCCTCAAATCTCTTCAAGAAGCTGCATTCTGTTCAAAACTGGCTGATGAGGCGACAGATATGGCAACAACTGAGGAGCTTTCAATCTGCTTCAGATGGTTGACAGTTCTGGTTCACTAGTGGAACATTTCCTGGGACTTGTTAGCCTTCCACGTGATGCTGCTTCAGTATTTGCTGCACTGAAAGCTTTCCTAGCAGACAGTGACATTGGGAAGATGAGAGGACAGGGATATGACGGGTTGCTACCTTCTCAGGCACGGAGAATGGAGTCCAAATGCGTATCCTCACACTGGCACCACGAGCATTGTTTTGTGCACTGTAGGGCGCATGTTCTGAAGCTTTGCTAGATGCCTGCCAAGTCTGAAGAAAGTCTTTGCAACACTGATGTCTGTTTCAAAGATGTTCCACTACAAATCTCCAAAGAAGTTTTCTGCATGAAGGAGATGCAAGCACTCGACAACCACACCCAACGAAAGATGATCAAGACAAGTGTTACCCGCTGGCTGGCACGTAACAGATCTGTACGAGCAATCAGGTGCTCCTTGAAGCCACTGATAGGAACGCTTGAGCACATCCACGAGGATACAGGAGAGTCAGAAGCACTTGGAATGCTGAAGATTATAAAGACATACAACTTTGTGTCAACCCTGATGATGCTGAGTGATATCCTTCCTGTATTGACTGGTCTTGGAAGAGACCTGCAGGCCAAGGAAGCCGACTTCACTCTTGTAGCCAGCCAGCTGGTCTATTTCCAGCGCTGCCTACAGCAGAGCAAGGATCAGGAGTACCTGTCCACAGTCCATGATACAGTAGCAGACCTTGCAATTGGTGTTCTAGATCTGGAGGCGGTAAGAAAGAATTTCAATAAGTATGTGCTGCAGCCATACCTGGCAGATGTCAGCAGGCAAATTAGCTGTCGTTTCAAAGATACCTTGGGCTTCTTGACTGCTTTCAGCATCTTTGACCCACAGAAATGCCCAACAGATGTCCTGCAACCTCACCAAATATGGCACTGCAGAATTGGAGAAGCTGACTAGAATTCTATGGGAGACAACAGAGATGGAGTTAGAATTCTATGGGAGACAACAGAGATGGAGTATGAGGGAGAAGTCTTCTCAACTCTGGCAGATGCTGATAAGCCGGAGACAAGACTAGAGTGGGAAGCTGTCCATCTTTGAGGAGATGAAGGGTTTGTCATTGAAGGAACTTGTAACACTGTTCCTGAGAAGTGAGGCCAAGTGTGTGACCTTTCCCAACATCAAGATTCTGCTCTCCTTGGCGTGGTACTTCCTGTGTCCACTACAACCGTTGAGCGCTCCTTGAGTGATATGAAGCAGATCAAGGATCGACTTCGTAATCGACTGCTTCCAGCATCCAAGCTGATGACCATAGCCATCGAAGGGCCACCACTCCCTGAAGTGGACCTTGATGCTGTGCTGGCTTTGTGGAAGGCAATGAAGCCAAGGAGAGTTAGGAGACTGCTTTTCTAATTAACAATTCTCTATCACAGTGATTGTGGTGAACTGAAAAATAGAGTTAACAATAAGTAGCCAACCATTTGTCTTTTCCTATATATAAATGCAACTAGTTACAATAACGCTGTACTACTAGTCCTTGATCATTCACACTAGCCCCAGGCTAGTGGAATAGTGAAGCAGATCTTACCCTCATACTGTTAATGTCCATGGCTGTAAAATACAAGTTATACACAGTCAACTTGCATTTGAACTTTAGTATCAGTGAAAATTAGTGGGGGGGGGGGGATCACCAAGTGGTTGTATGCTCGGTAAAGGGTGGTCTAAGTGGTAGTATGCATGGGTAAAGGGTGTTCTAAATGTCTAAATGGTTGTATGCTCGGTAACGGGTGGTCTAAGTGGTTGTATGCATGGGTAAAGGGTAGTCTAAGTGGTTGTATGCATGGGTAAAGGGTGGTCTAAGTGGTTGTATGCATGGGTAAAGGGTGATCTAAGTGGTAGTATGCATGGGTAAAGGGTGTTCTAAATGTCTAAATGGTTGTATGCTCGGTAAAGGGTGGTCTAAGTGGTTGTATGCATGGGTAAAGGGTAGTCTAAGTGGTTGTATGCATGGGTAAAGGGTGATCTAAGTGGTTGTATGCATGGGTAAAGGGTGATCTAAGTGGTTGTATGCATGGGTAAAGGGTGATCTAAGTGGTAGTATGCATGGGTAAAGGGTTTTCTAAATGTCTAAATGGTTGTATGCTCGGTAAAGGGTGGTCTAAGTGATTGTATGCATGGGTAAAGGGTAGTCTAAGTGGTTGTATGCATGGGTAAAGGGTGGTCTAAGTGGTTGATTCCTCAATAGTAAGATGGATGGGTAAAGGGTGATCTAAGTGGTTGGTATGCATGGTATATTCTAGAAAGGAGGTGTAAAATCCACTCACTTGCGGCCAAAGTTTTCTTGCGCAGCATTCAGACTTGAGGCATTCAGACTTGAGGACCAACAGATCAATACAAAAAGTGGGGATCTCTGTCTGTGTGTGTCTTATAGACTTGGGGGCGTCTTTGGACTTACCCACACAATTGGAAACCTCTTGCCCCAAGATGTTTTGGACTCATAGGCCATGCCACGCCCTAAGCTTTAAAACAGCCATAATGCCCAAACTAGGGGAGGTGTGCTTTACATAGGTTCGTGTCAATTTTTCAGGTGGAGGAGTCTAATATCCTGCCCTGAGGGTGGGTATTTCTGCTATATAGTTGAAATGTCCTCCTTTGTTGATCTATTTGATGATCCCTTACCTACTCATGAGAAACAGAAAAGTTGGCGACCTTTTTATTTAGCGTTTTTGATATCATGCACATTTTAGCGACCATTTTAGCGACCATCAATGTTAACGTTTTCATGAAAAACAAGGTGAAATCCTTGTGAAAATAAGAACAGTACATTAATCATTAATAAAGTCCATGATTCCAGGTTTTTTTGAATGCTTGTTTTAGTCTTTCAGTATTGCATGAAAGATTGCTAAGACTGTTGATTAACCAGTTTGCATGCAGGGGCTTGATCAATGATGCACGAAGATTCACTTTAACAGCTAATATCTCTTTCCCACCATCCAGGGCTTCATGGATTTCATTAGCATACCACCTCGTGAAGGAGTCCTTCATTAAAGCCTTAAATTCTTCATTTACGCACACATCAAGTGGCTGCAACTCTCCTGTGCAGCTTGTAGGAACAAACACTTGGTGGATATTGTTGTCTTGAAGCTTTTTAAGAACAGAACTACAGCGATGAGCTGCAAACACATCGAATATTGCCAATGCAGGCTGATCGTCAGCCAAATCCAGTCTCGCTCTAGTATTAGTGACATATGGAATGATATTTTGTTGGCTGCAGCTGTTGCTCCAGCGCCTTCTGGTAAACAAACTGAGCTAGATCCACCAGCATGATTGCCTTTCACCAACGAACAATCGTAGCTGTAGGTTCGCAGTTGCTTGATCAAAACTCGAAAGCTCCTAATCAGTGATGACCTCGTGCTCTGCTGACAGCTAGCACGCGCGCGTGAGTGTTTTTGAACTTTGTACTTATATTGCCACAAATGTTGGCTGCCTATTAGCTTAGCGATTTTTTCCCCATCGCTAAATTCGCTAACATTAATGGCCCGCTAACTTTTCTGGGTTTACAGTATATGTGAATGCCACCTTGTCTTAGCTGTGTGTATGTTTGCCATGTTGCCCTAGCTACAACCCACCTCCTCTAATTAGACCCAATTAGTCTCCTAGAAACGGTACTTGACTTTATCCAGACGTCGATCATGTTTTGGTGTGTCTTCTGCCCCCCTCCCCTCCCCCCCCCCAAATGCAGGCATTCTTTGAGGAGGTGGAGCTTGCCATTCACTTGAATGTGTCGGCCATTTTGATTCCTCTGTGCAGCATGCAGTGTGAGAATCTTGCCCGCTGCGTCAACCACATCCTGCTGCAGAATCATCATCATGTGGTACGTGGGGGTTCCTATAGGAATGAAAAATACTCGAGTCAGGGGGGTCGGCGGGAGGTAGGGGCTGGTCAGTGTTCTCCCCAGAGTGTTTAATTAAGCATATCGGTCCGATATCCCTTTGAAGTTGAAGTTGTATCGACTGGTATGCCTTATGTTGTACTATTGTAGTTCAAAGTTCATTTTGTCAAATCGATGATGCAATAGAATTTAATTTATTCGTATTGTGGGTGTGGTTGGTGAAAAATGGCAGCAGTTGAGCTCCACGGCAGCTCCCGTCTCTCTCGAGTGAGACTTACTGAAGCGTAGACGTCTAGACGAGGTGCTCCTAGCAGGGCCCACACAAGCACAGGAAGGCTGGCATTGATTTAATAATGGAAG
The DNA here is from genome assembly GCA_028752905.1 of Cladorhizidae sp. MBARI D1340-BT2. Taxonomy (NCBI): domain Eukaryota; kingdom Metazoa; phylum Porifera; class Demospongiae; order Poecilosclerida; family Cladorhizidae; species Cladorhizidae sp. MBARI D1340-BT2. The sequence continues at coordinate 26,410,857 of JAQNBH010000014.1, read as the reverse complement.
TTGAACTTTCCCTGCATGTTAGAGTTGAAGGATGGGTAAGGTGTGGCATGTCCGCTCTGCTGATAATATAATCATAAGCCTAGGAAGGTCGCCATCGGCCGAGCGACATGCATCAACTTCCCTCGCATGACTCTTAACAAGGCGGAGCTTAGTGAAGCATGTGAAGAGTAAGTGTTATGGTAGCTGACTTGGATTTGGGGCGATGGTGCAGTGTCTAGGAGATGTCATTAGCACTCAACTTTACACCTAAAATGTCTTCTCTTGGTGTTTATGAAAACATTTCTTCCAGAATCGTCATGTAAACAGTACACAAGTTACTTCATCCACTCAAGATAATTATATTTACTATTATAAGTTGAGCATTCATGCTTCAGTATAATTTATAGAATATGTATGCCAATCGTAATTATGTATATACTGCTTGTTGCATGATACTGTACTGATTCATAGCTCTTTGACATGTAACAATATTATGTCTAGTGCAGTGCACCTCCTGCAACCTGTAAACACAGTAATGAATACAAGACCCCAAAACACAGCCCATCATGGTTTATTAGTCCGCTACTCCACCAATGACATACCAACATCCCTTACAAAAATCCCGAGGAGAACACTGGTCAGGAATTCTTTGAGGGAGGGAAGTCAAGTACTCTTGGTGGGAGGGAGGGACGGTCAGGTAGTCTTGGAGGGAGAAAGGGAGAGTCAGGTAGTCTTGGAGGGAGAAAGAGAGAGTCAGGTAGTCTTGGTGGGAGAGAGGGAGAGTCAGGTACTCTTGTTGGGAGAGAGGGAGAGTTAGGTAGTCTTGGAGGGAGAAAGGGTACTCTTGGAGGGAGGGAGGGAGAGTCAGGTAGTCTTGGTGGGAGAGAGGGAGAGTCAGGTACTCTTGCGGGCAGAGTTGTGTGTTAAGTACATCTGGTCATTCATAGAGTTTATCTTTTACGTTTTCTATAGCTAGAGTAGTAGAGCTTTGCAAATATAGCCATCTATATTGTTCCTGACAAGTGTAGTATGTATTCATAGTGCATGTTCAAATCATTGTACACTCGAACTTATTTTCAGACCTCTCTACTGATCTGGTCAGCTCTAGGAGTGGGTGCGATATTAATAACCGGTTCTGTTTTGGTGAACTTTAGTAATGTGCCATATTTAGTACTGATTCTTTTCTGGTGAACTCTAGTAATGGGTGCCATATTTAGTACGGATTCTTTTCTGGTGAACTCTAGTAATGGGTGCCATATTGGTAACCAGTGGCAACCGTAAGTACAAATACATATGAAGGTGGACAAATTTAACAGCAAAAATTATTTTAGAAATGAGTCAGATGCACTGGCTAGATTTCAAGGGGGATGGAACCCATTTTTTTTTTGACAAAAAGAGATTTTTGTGTTTTGTTGCTTATATAATTGCACAACATCTGTACAAGCTGTCTTTCAAATATGAAGCAATTTGGATGATCCATTGTTGAGTTATGGTGGATTTTATCTTCATGAGTAAGACCAGTGAAGGGGGGGAGGAGACATCAAAGGGAATTTTTTTATATCAACTTTCTAATGCCATAACTTTCCCCCCCCCTTACTTCTATACAGTTAATTTTGTTATCAAAGTGTTGCTTCTTCTGTGTGCTTTAAAATGATATGTCGAATGACTCTATAGGACCAGTATCTTAGAAGATACATGCAGAAACATCCAGATCCCTCAAAACCTGTACCCTAATTACTGGAACAACTCTAGCTCTGTGGTCAAATGAAATTACCCATACTAAAAGGTGATTTTCCTGATAATGTGGATTTTCGGTCTTAGGAACACCTGTATCTTTGTGAAAATTTTAGGAAAAATACTTCATTATATATCATTATGGAGCCCTCTATCTTTTAAGTGGAGCAAAAGCTGTTTGAAGTGTTTGTGTCACTAGTAATACATTCATATGCCAGGCATACACTACAGAGCCACTTGTACAGTGATAACCATGAGTAGTTTTGTGCACAATCTTTTGACTTAAAAATTAAAAGATAGAGGAAAGAAAGGGCTACATGATGATATATAATGAAGTATTTTTCCTAAAGTTTTCACAAAGATACAGGTGTTCCTAAGACCGAAAATCCACATTATCAGGAAAATCACATTTTAGTATGGGTAATTTCATTGGACCACAGACACACACCTTCCTCAATACTATAAATTTATATCAACTTTCTAATGCCATAACTTTTTACCCCTTACCTCTATACAGTTAATTTTGTTATCAAAGTGTTGCTTATTCTGTGTGCTTTAAAATGATATGTTGAATGACTGCATAGGACCACTATCTTAGAAGATACATGCAGAAACATCCAGGTCCCTCAAACCTGTACCCTAATTACTGGAACAACTCTAGCTCCATGCCTGTGGCTTGTCACAAGCTCAAACTTGTTTGAGTGGTTTCCTTATGCTCTGAAGCGTGTAATGGGTAGACTATATTTGCCATGCGCTATACATAGCAAAATATAGCAAAAGTTAGAGCTTGCCGTGTTGATTATTAGGATTTTCCCTGGGAAAATCCCTATTTTACACATACGGCAGGCGCTAACTCTTGCTATGTATAGCGCATGGCAAATATAGTCTGCCATTACACGCTTCAGAGCATAAGGAAACCACTCAATCAAGTTTGAGCTTGTGACAAGCCACAGGCATGGAGCTAGAGTTGTTCCAGTAAATTAGGGTACAGGTTTTGAGGGACCTGGATGTTTCTGCATGTATCTTCTAAGATACTGGTCCTATAGAGTCATTCAACATATCATCAACATATCATTTTAAAGCACACAGAAGAAGCAACACTTTGATAACAAAATTAACTGTATAGAAGTAAGGGGGGGGGGAAAGTTATGGCATTAGAAAGTTGATATAAAAAAATTCCCTTTGATGTCTCCTCCCCCCCCCCCCTTCACTGGTCTTACTCATGAAGATAAAATCCACCATAACTCAACAATGGATCATCCAAATTGCTTCATATTTGAAAGACAGCTTGTACAGATGTTGTGCAATTATATAAGCAACAAAACACATAAACCTCTTTTTGTCAAAAAAATAAAAAAATGGGTTCCATCCCCCTTAACATCAATTTTTTTAATTTTTATGGCCTGCTCAGGGCGCTATAAAAAGGTCGGACAACTGCTTGAAGGGCTTGGTCAGGGGCTTGAAGCGCTAGGTCAGGGGCTTGAAGGGCCTTGAAGGGCTGGGTCAGGGCTGGGTCAGGGGCTTGAAGGGCTAGGTCAGGGGCTTGAAGGTCAGGGTCTTGAAGGGCTAGGTCAGGGGCTTGAAGGGCTGGGTCAGGGGCTTGAAGGGCTAGGTCAGGGGCTTGAAGGGCTGGGTCAGGGGCTTGAAGGGCTGGGTCAGGGGCTTGAAGGGCTCGGTCAGGGGCTTGAAGGTCAGGGTCTTGAAGGGCTGGGTCAGGGTCTTGAAGGGCTGGGTCAGGGGCTTGAAGGGCTAGGTCAGGGGCTTGAAGGTCAGGGGCTTGAAGGGCTGGGTCAGGGGCTTGAAGAGCTAGGTCAGGGGCTTGAAGGTCAGGGGCTTGAAGGGCTGGGTCAGGGGCTTGAAGGGCTAGGTCAGGGGCTTGAAGGTCAGGGGCTTGAAGGGCTAGGTCAGGGGCTTGAAGGGCTGGGTCAGGGGCTTGAAGGGCTAGGTCAGGGGCTTGAAGGTCAGGGGCTTGAAGGGCTTGAAGGTCAGGGGCTTGAAGGGCTGGGTCAGGGGCTTGAAGGGCTAGGTCAGGGTCTTGAAGGGCTAGGTCAGGGGCTTGAAGGTCAGGGGCTTGAAGGGCTGGGTCAGGGGCAGGGTCTTGAAGGGCTAGGTAAGGGACTTGAAGAGTCTGGGGATTGAAGGGCTACATATGTCTTGAAGAGCAAGTATGCCTAAAAAAATTAATTATTAGTAAACTTTATTTTTATTTTTAAATAGCTTGTTGCAACTGTCACCATGGGGTCATCTCTTGCTGTCCTTTAACTCTTCTGGAGGCTCTTCTGCTGAGGAAGGCTGCACAGGCACCTGCGTTGACGTACGTGACCTGCTGCTGCGAAAGCTTTTGTTGGTTTTCCTTGAGCCGAATTCGTAGAAACCAAACAGCAACTTATTGCATGCAGTCGAGTGGTTTGAAAAGATGGGGGAAAAATTATGACTTTAAATAAAGCACAAGGTAAGTCGATGGTCAAGCAGATAAGTACTGCCAGTCAAGCGGGTAAGTAGTGCCAGTCAAGCGGGTAAGTAGTGCCAGTCAAGCGGGTAAGTACAACCAGTGTAGCGGGACCGCCAACTTGCCGTGCATATTCCTTTTTGACCTTTACATCTAATTTGACATTACTGCCTTAATCAGAAAGCTTTTGTTGCTATGGTGATCGAAGCTCCTTCCCCTATTGTGAACAACATGCCCTAGAAGAGTTACTCTTTTCCATTCCTCGTGCGATTAGCGCCATTTTGAACACCTTTGGCACGTTGATTGCATGGGTATGGCTGTGCGTTAAGATATGAAGCTCACCTTCTTCCCCCCCCATCAACACCCGTAACCACACCTACAATTATGTAAAATGATATCCCCATGGCAACCCAAACCACAACAGAGGCAACAATATGACCGTTTGTATCGCTTTAGACAACACCCCACCCTCCATTTTAATGCCTCCTTCCGCACATAAAGTTGTTTGCTTTGACAAGTAACGGAACAAAAACACAAAAACTGAGAGAATGAAAAAAACATTTGATGATTGCAGCTGTCACACACACACCACACACACACACACACACACCACACACACACACGTCACATTCACATAACACCCTGCATCGATCAAGATTTCGCTGTGTAGCTGAAGTCTATCTTCACAATGGCCTTGCAGCTGCCACTGAAAGTGGCGTCCAACTCGGCCCCATCATCCGGATTCACGATCCGCAACGTCTTGCCGTTCTTGGCCATCCGCCGCAAGGTTTGATGATCCTTTACCAATGCATCTCCCCCTGCCATCTCGACGAACAATTCTCGAGAAGTGTGTGTGTTGGCGTCTATCTGGTCCTCGAGGTCAACGTCCATCCACTTAATGGCTACCTCATTCTCTTCCCTGTTGATGATCCGGTAAGGAACGTTCCACATGACGGCAAAACGTTTCGAGCGCTGATTCTTCCGTTCGTATTCGTATGATATGACCCCACTGGTCCCCTTCAAGATGATGCTCTTCTTCCTAAAGGCACAGTACGCGTTTGACGAGGCTGGTATTCTGCAATCTGGAGGGATCCTGTTGTACCCGGTCACGTTATATATGACTGGGTCTCGTAACTCGGTGTGGCTGCTGTTCATGAAGAGGATGAGGCAGCTATGGTTGCCTCCCACGGTCTGCGCAAGGCCGTAATAATCCGTGGTGATCACACCCAAAGGATCTTTACTTGACGAGCAGTTGTTGTCTTTCGTTTTCTCCTGCTTGACTATCTCGATGGATTCCAGCTCTCCATCTATGCTGTTTTTTTCACTCTCGGATTCATAGTCGGCCGAGTTGATTTTTAGCTTTTGGTAAACCTCTGCCATTGGTTGCCAAGTCGATTGGATGTTGGGGAGTCTTGGATATGGGCTGTCAGAAGAAGGGTTCAAAGTTTGTCAATCACTCTCTGAAGTTAACAAAGTGGTTCTCTTTAGGACATGGCACTGTTTCTTCTTCAGACAACACTTTCACAGCAGCACTCTCACAGCAGTCAGCTAGAAGTGAGCTACAAGTGAACTGACTTCAAGTGAGCTACAAGTTAGTTACAAGTTAGCTACAAGTATAGACAGCTATAGACAAGTGAGCTATATAGAATGGTGTCCAAATGTAAGCGAGTAGCTACTACACTTCCATCTCATTCAGCTTTCTCGGTACTAGGACTTATTAAGCCAATCCAGTAGACAATAGACAAGATGTTTAATTAGTGTGAGGGGGAGGATCACATGCTTTACCTTATAAGGTAACACCTAGCAACAGCCCGGTAAATAAACAATTTACATAGAAATTAGATTTGTGCAGTTATGGTTTCTTTCAAGAGCTTTCCTGATTTGTCCTTCTAACTCCACCCCTTATCTTTGGATCAGGTTTAATGTCTGCTTGGTGGAAAGCTGTGTTGTGTTCCAGCCTTCTCTTACATGGGATTCTTTAATGAAATGAATGCTAAATTTTTATTCGATTGATGTCCTTCATTCCAATGTTTGCACACACCATACACACATTCATATGGCAACAGACAACATCTGAAGCTCTTAGCTATGTGTGTGTATGGGGGTGGGGGATAATTAAGATGGTTATTCTGCATCTGGTTGTTCTGCACCTGAAGCTCTTAGCTTGTGTGTGTGTGTGTGTGTGTGAGGTAATTGGGCTCGTTATTCAGCGACTTCCTTTTGTTCTGCAGACCAATAGGAAGCTTCCTTAAGCTCGGGCCCAGTTGGCAAACGGTTAAGGCCATTTGTGATGTATGTGCACACCCCTTTATGCCATCACAGAGCTTCTAAGAAGGTGTTGCTCAACAGGGAGGTGTCACGGGTTTTAAAGTAAGTGAAAGTCACATTCCACGAATCGTTAGCAATGCAAAGTCCAAAGCAAATTCCAACTATTTACATCCAACAGACATGAGTAAAACTTGTGCAATCATCCTCAGCTGCTGGAATACTTTTAAAGATTAGCTCTTTCAATAGCTTTCATGTTTTCAGTGTCAGCGTTCCTACCGAAGCACTTGATTTGCCCCGATGAAGACCGAGGTGTTTCGCTTGAAATGTTGGCACTAAAAACTTGAAGGCCGATTAGAGAAACCATGAAATACGAGTGAAACTGTTGAGTCTCTGGTGAGCCGGATAGTTTGTGATGTATGATGAGTCCTTTGTTGTGGTTAAGTCTGGAGTCATAACACAAGTGCCTAAATGAAGCGGACAGACAGGTATTTTTTAAATATTCATGTACGTGGTGAAGTATGGGGAGGGGCCTGTGGAAGTTCTGGGATCTCAAGGAGGAGGAAACTCCGTGTGTGTGTGTGTGTGCATGTGTGTGTGTGTGTGTGTGTGTGTGGGTGGGTGGGTGTTCAACACTGTTGGATTAAACAGCAGTGAGTCCACTCCCTGTTCAACACTGTCGGATTAAACAGCAGTGGGTCCACTCCCTGTTCAACACTGTCGGATTAAACAGCAGTAGGTCCACTCCCTGTTCAACACTGTTGGATTAAACAGCAGTGGGTCCACTCCCTGTTCAACACTGTCGGATTAAACAGCAGTAGGTCCACTCCCTGTTCAACACTGTTGGATTAAACAGGAGAGGGTCCAGACTCCACTCCCTGTTCAACACTGTTGGACTAAATGGTAAAGGGTTGTCAAATTCGTGTTATGGATGGGTGCATTATTAAAGTGGCATTGCTGCATGAGATGAATGTGGTTATATGGAGTGGGTGTGGCTATGTGCTCGTAAGTGATTTTAGTACAAGTCGGCTGAGGAGAAGTGTTGGGACGGACTGACTGGTGACGCGCAGCAATTGAGTGCATCCACAAACTCTACACGCGTCACAATATTTTTTTTAATAGGAAATGTACCAATCGCGCGAAGCCAGGATATTTTCCCTGCACATGCCCAGTAGACTGCTCTGTTGATATAAAATAAATTGACTTTCAATTTGACAGGCCGAGAAAGATTTTTTTAATGGCTGACAGAAGTCCATCATCGCTCTCTTCCTGGCCTTCACTGCTGTTTCTAGAAGACCTTCGGAGGAGAGCTGCACGCGGCACTTGTGTGTACCTGGAGTCACTCTGAATCTTCGCTCTTGAGGAAGGAAGCTCCTGGATGGATGGATTTCTTTGCTGTAATGTTTGTCGTATACGTATAGCGATGTAGTGGCACTGCGTAGCTTTTGTTAGCTTACCTCAAAGGAGCTGATTCTTACACCAAACTGCAGCTTATTATATTTGCATTCTAATGATATAAACAGTTTCTTCGTGGCTAAGAAGTGGCAGCTATAAACATGGTTGATATAAACAGCAACGTAAATAGTTGGCAGCTAATCTCATGATGGCCGGAGGAAGTCTCAACAGAAATTGCTCCTGTGTATTTATTTAATGATGTTTTTATATGCGCTGTCTAGAGTCACGCCCATAAGTTACGAAGCCACGCCTTCTAAACAAGATGCCATGACTACAAATGTTTCGGAATGCAAGCGGCCTCTGTGAACTAAAGGACTAATTGGTTGTCAGGTGCGTTGATTTGGCGACCCAAATGGTAGTGTCACAAATTGGTTAGCCTCAGGAGGGAGCTTTCGGAACTGAAGTCTCGTGGGTTGCCAACAATCTTGGGAATGTCACTAACTGGCTGCTGTTAGCAGCACCTTGAACCTTCCAGCGGAGGATCTTGGGGAGGCGTCGTCACCTAAGATGTTTCATCTGGGTGTTTTTGATATCATGTGACCACCTCCAGTTATGCCCATGTTTGCCCCTGACATCACATGACCACCTCCAGTCAAGCCCATGTTTGCCCAGGCTGATGTCACATGACCACCTCCAGTTGTATCCATGTTTGTCCATGATGTCACATGACCACCTCCAGTCATGCCCATGTTTGCCCCTGATGTCACATGACCACCTCCAGTCAAGCCCATGTTTACCCAGGCTGATGTCACATGACCACCTCCAGTTGTATCCATGTTTGTCCATGATGTCACATGACCACCTCCAGTTGTATCCATGTTTGTCCATGATGTCACATGACCACCTCCAGTCATGCCCATGTTTGCCCAGGCTGATGTCACATGACCACCTCCAGTTGTATCCATGTTTGTCCATGATGTCACATGACCACCTCCAGTCATGCCCATGTTTGCCCAGGCTGATGTCACATGACCACCTCCAGTCATGCCCACATTTGCCCAGGCTGTCACATGACCACCTCCAGTTGTGTCCATGTTTGTCCCTGGCATCACATGACCACCTCCAGTCATGCCCATGTTCGCCCCTGACATCACATGACCAGCCATTCCATGCAAAGGTACCCTTCAAAGTGGAAATAAAAAAAAACAATTTTTGCCAACTTTCATTGTTTGTTGGAAAGAGGAATGTTTAAATGGTATAAATCCAGAAATTCAAGCCGATTAGTCCATCTGGCGACCTATAACAACCTTAGGAAGTGGGTTGACCAGTCAAGTCCCTACCAGTGTTAAACTGTTCCATTCCAGTTAATGGAATTCCTCAAGGGTTATTGCATCATCCACTTGTTATTGTATCATCCATTGCTCTATCTGGCAGCCAGTACATCTCCTGTTCAAGTTAGGTTTTGCCTGAAAGTTTTTAGAATTTCAGAAAGTGAAAACTCCTGCAAAATGTCGTCACACGAGTCAACACAAGTAAGTACATTTATTAATCTAGCTCTCTATCAAGTGATAATTGCTGAGTGTCTCCTTGTAAGAGTGTCATTGCTATAGGAAGGAGTAAGAATAGCTAAATAGATTTTTTATCATGGTCACCTATTGTCGGTACAGTTCCTTATGTCACGCGAGTCACGTCACGCGAGTCACAGGATAGGATATCATTCTTGCTACTTGATGATTGTTTATGGTCCATTCCACGATTCCATATCGTAGAACGCGAGTTGATGGATAGTAAGGAAGGATTAGCATCAAGACAACCCATTTTACTTGTCAAGGTGTCACATAATCAAGTCAAGTTTGTTACCATGCTTCCAATGTACCAGGAGCTATTCTAGCCAAAGTTACTGAATTCTAAAGCATGAACTGTAGTAAGCAGAAAATAATGAAGACTTTTTTATTTCTTTTAGGCCTGATGATGGGAAGACTGCAGGGAGACAAAGACGATATCACACAAAGCTGAAGTGTGATACAGACCAGTATGACAAATACAAAGCTCGAAATGCTGGATACTCCCGGGGAACACCGAGCGAAGAAAAAAGCGACCTTGTCAGCTGATGCCCTGGAAAAGGAACGAGAAAAAGCCCGCATACGGAAACAGCGGTCTAGGGAGAAGAAGGAAGGCCAAGATTGTTACTCCTTTGGCACAGGCCAGCCCCAAAGCTTTTTTATCATCACGGTCATTGGGAAAAGCGGTTAATAAAGCTAGGGGGGCTCTTCCTAAAAGCCCTCGAAAGAAGAAAGCAGTTCTCCGGAGACTGGCAGATGACTTCAGTCTGGCCATGAAATTGCCTGAAAAAAGACCAGGATGACACGTCTTGCAAATGAGACAGTGGAGTTAGTGCGAGCTGTCTATGTGCGAGATGATGTCAGTCGCATGGCACCAGGGGAACGTGATGTCATAACAATGCGTTCTGAAATAGGCAAAGAGAAACTTCAGAAGAGACACTTGATCATCAACATTAGAGAGACATATGCTCTCTTCGAAGAAGAGCATCCCAATGTAAAGATAGGTATGAGCAAATTTGCTGAGCTCCCCCCCCCCATCAAGTCATGCTCAATTCACAAATGCCTGCCAACGTCTGTGTATGTGTTTATCGTGAGAATTTCATAATGGCGGTGGATGCTCTTCATAAGTTGTTCCCGGTTGTACCGACATATTCCAAGGATATGCCAAATTCGTGTCTTGTGTCACCAGCAGATGTTAAGTGTTGGTTCAGCACATGCAGTCATGATGAGTGTGGCTTTGCCAGTAGGTATCCGTTGCCTGAAAATGACGACCTAAAGAAGACTTCAGTGAAGTGGTTCAAATGGCAAGATGTGAATAATCGGATGAATAAGATTGAGGAAAGTGGAAGCCTGGAGGACACATGTCTACATCAAACGTCAAAAATCCAAGAAATATGTAGAGGATCAAGTGCAGTGTCGACGATGGCAGTTTTGCAAATGGACTTTGCCGAAAACTTCAAGTGTGTGGCAGAAGATGAAATTCAATCCGCACATTGGAATCAGGGGCGGGTGACCGTTTTCACTTCAGTCCTTTGGTTCCGTGGTAACACTACATCACGCGTAGTCATCAGTGATTCTCTGGAACACAATAAAACTGCAGCCAAAGTCTTCCTGGATGAAATCTTGCAATCAACATCTTTAGGTGGTTGCGAGCGCATCAGAGGGTGGACTGATGGACCCGCTTCACAATTCAAGAATAGGTACATCGCAAACGCACTGCCTCTTGTCAGCTCCAGACATGATGTTGGGCTGACTTGGAATTTCAGTGCCACAAGTCATGGCAAAGGCCCTGTTGATGGCATCGGTATAGCACTATTAAGCGTATTGCATCAACCAAAGTGATGTCTCGTCGGTGGATTATTAACAGGGCTCGTGATTTTTATGAAGCCATTCAGAATTCTGGCATTGCCTCCAGTCTCATCACCACTGAGGAGCCGGGCTGAGGAGTTAGGCCTCCAAACAATCTTCGATCATGCTCCTCCTATCAAGGGAATTTCCTCCTTCCATTTCATGGAAAATGATGGAAAGGCTGTGAAAGTGAAAGTCTATTCAGCTGAGGTAACTGCTTGGAGCAGAAGTGGTAGGAGGCACCGCTCTTAACACCCTTGCTAACATCGAGGTGAATGCATACTACTACAGTGTGTACTATGAAGAACCCCCCAAGTATTACATTGGACGTATTTTGAGCACATGTACATGCAATGTCATGGGTGAACAGCAACACTTTAAAATAAAGTTTCTCAGGAAAGATGCCCTCAATGGAACTTATACTTGGCCACGCACAGATGATACAGAGTGTGTCTCTCCAGTTTGGATCTTTGCGGGGCCCTTGGAACTCAACGGCCATGATCCTTTCACCATAACTTGCGTGGATGACATAGCAAAGAAATTCCAGACGTTCCGTTGGGATCAGTCAAGTTGCTTGACCACCGACTAAGTTTCTTTCACCTGCTCTTTGCTGTAGGACCCGGATTGTTGCACATTAGTTACCCCATTATGTTTGTTTGATTTTGCTGTCCTTGTTGTATTGAACAGGTTTGTCCATACATAGTTCATATTATTGAGTTTTTTGCTAAACTTGTTCTAGTTCTAGTGCACACCCACTTATCTGGAGCCAAAGTCAAATGTTTTGAATGAATCTTGCCTTATTTGTTTTGAGGTTTAATAAACACTTTTGTGGCATTTCAGTGAAGCACAGTCTAATGAAAGTACTCCTAAGATCATAATCTGAGACTCCGTCACGCGAGTCACATTTTTCTAGGAAACCGTACGAAGCTAGTTGACAATTTTTGCAAAGTGAGTTTTTTTTAGCTGCTGGCTAGTGTATCAAACTAATTTTCCACGTGGTAGTTTGTTTTGAGACAAATTGAGAGGTGTGAAATGATGTAGAGAAATCGGGTTTATGTCGGCCACGCGAGTCACACACTCTGAGTTGGTCTAGTGCTTTAAAGAAAAGTCGAAGAAAAATTATTTTTGGTGTCAATATAGAGGATCCTAATCAACAAAAAATTAAAATTGTATACCAGCTTAGTTTAAATGAGTGGTGCCATGTAATTAGCATTGTTGTCACGCGAGTCACAAATGGAATGGCTGTTACCACCTCTAGTTGTGTCCATGTGACCTCTCACCTCACTGTGTGACAACACCTCAATGCCCCTCCCCCCATCAGTTTGCGTCGCATCACTTCGAATCATCTCACAATATCAACCGGTCGTGCCACATTGCTTCAAACTATTTGACTTTCAGACAGAATTACGAACTCCATCCATTAATTTTGAACCTACAACCCGTATATGACTTGTGGGATACAGCCAAATGCCAGGAAAGTCCCTCACTGCCTCCATCGACCTTTATGCTTTCATTTCTTCCTTAAAAGAAGAACTTTTTGGGGGGATAAACCCAATTAAAGCACATCAGCATGTCTCGACCGGCACGTAGCAACCGGAGCTCGAATAGAAATCCGGTCTATTCGAGTGAAGCGACATGGCACCATACTCGCAGTATCACAAAAGTGCCGAGTCGCCTCGCTAGTGGGAGTGGCCTCTAAGAGGTCACCTGTTTCACACCACATCTCCACTTAATTAAAAATCCATAGATCTGCACTTAGCCGTGGTGTTTGCATTTTATTGCCTAGGCAACCATGCAAAGTGAGCACACACGCACCATGTCTTTGTGGGAGCTGCTCACTGCTCGGGCTGGTTGTAAGTTCGATATCCTGGTCAAGATAAAAGACCTTGTCTTGAAGGCATGCAACGGATGTATTCCTTGAAGAGTGTGATTCCCTCGGAGCTGATGTGTCCCCATCAAATCTTCCTGTCCTCTGGATCGTCCACTTCAGACCGACCTGAAACAGACCGACCTGAAACAGATGCCATTGCGCTCAAGAGTAGAACATGTGCCATCTTTTCTGAATGGCTTAAGAGTTGTTTTGTCTCTGCATGGAAGTGCTGAGGGTTAGTGTTGGGGGAGGGGGGGAGGGGCGCATATTTTTGTTCGACGTTGTTGTTCAATGGTTGGTTGTCACGCTTGCGCGAACATTTGGGATCACCGTCCAATTACCGTCCAGTGTTCACGCTGACCTGCTGCCATCATTAGTCTCAGTTGCACGTTTCCTGGGGGAGGAGTAATGGAGAAGGAGAAGCTGGTTTTGATTTTCAGGAGCCGGCATGAAGCAGCTGAAATGCCTAGAGAAGTGCGAGAACAGATAGCGAGAGGGAACCCGGAGCAGTGAGAGGGGTCCAGGAGCCGTGGGAGGGGACCTGGAGCAGTGGGAGGGGACCCGGAGCAGTGGGAGGGGAACCTGGAGCAGTGAGAGGGGACCCGGAGCAGTGGGAGGGAACCCGGAGCAGCGAGAGGGAACCTGGAGCAGTGGGAGGGGGCCAGGAGCAGTGGGAGGGAACCCGGAGCAGTGGGAGGGGGACCCGGAGCAGTGGGAGGGAACCTGGAGCAGCGAGAGGGGACCCGGAGCAGTGGGAGGGGACCCAGAGCAGCGAGAGGGGACCCGGAGAAGTGGGAGGGGAACCCGGAGCAGTGGGAGGTCACCCGGAGCAGTGGGAGGGGACCTGGGGCAGCGTGGCTGAGAGGAAGGTACCACTCAGGTGTTCCAGATAGCGGTAACTAGAGCTAGATGTGGGAGGAGTGAGCGTTCCAGGAGGAAGCAAGATGAACAACAAGAGCAAGGTCTAGAGTAGCGAGGACGCAGCCGCATGCCCGGAGGCAGAGGAGAGCCCTTGAGCGGCAACAACAATGGACAGCAATGTTTAGACAGAAGAAGACGCTCATATATATTATGTTCAAGAGATGCCTAAGGACATGGCTGGAGAACTGCCTTGTATGCCAGAGCATATAATTTGCTCTCAATGAACTCTTTGGTGGGCATAGTATAGATAATCACTTGTTCAATAGCAACTTAAATTTTACTCTTTGTCAGGCCTTCATCAAGAGTAGTTTATCGAGTAAGTCATGACATAGAACGTGTTGGTTGGCTGGTTGGTTGGTTGGTTGGTTGTTGGGAAGCTATTGCTATGCAGTATTCTCCCCAGGATTTTTGTGAGGGATGTTGGCATGTCATCGGTCGAGTAGCGGACTAATAAACCATGATGGGCTGTGTTTTTTTGGTCTTGTATTCATTACTGTGTTTACAGGATGCAGGAGACACTGAACTAGACATAATATTGTTACATGTAAAAGAGATATGAATCAGTGCAGTATCATGCAACAAGCAGTATATACATAATTACGATTGACTACATATTCTATAAATTATCCTGAAGCATGAATGCTCTTATTATAGTAAATATAATTATCTTGAGTGGGTGAAGTAACTATTGTGTACTGTTTACATGACGATTCTGGAAGAAATGTTTTCATAAACACCAAGAGAAGACTCTTTAGGTGTAAAGTTGAGTGCTAATGACATCTCCTAGACACTGCGCCATCGCCCCAAATCCAAGTCAGCTACCATAACACTTACTCTTCACATGCTTCACTAAGCTCCGCCTTGTTAAGAGTCATGCGAGGGAAGTTGATGCATGTCGCTCGGCCGATGGCAACCTTCCTAGGCTTATGATTATATTATCAGCAGAGCGAACATGCCACACCTTACCCATCCTCCAACTCTATCATCCAGGGAAAGTTCAACTTCCATTTTTATATCAATGCCAGCTTGTGTGGGCCCTGCTAGGAGCACCTCGTCTACACTTCAGTAAGTCTCACTCGAGAGAGAGAGAGACGGGAGCTGCCGTGGAGCTCAACTGCTGCCATTTTTCACCAACCACACCCACAATACAAATAAATTAAATTCTATTACGTCATCAGTTTGATAAAAATAAATTAATCTTGAACTGCAATAGTGCAACGTTAGGCGTATCGGTCAACACGTCTTCAACTTCAAAGGGATATTGGATCGCTTAAATTCTCTGGGGAGAACACTGCTATGATTGATCTAATAAGTTTAACTTTACCAACTGTTCCACTGAAAGTTTGTCGTCACAGATTTGGTAATTTATTAAGACCCCTGAAAGTTTACGAGAATGGTTAGCAGCAGATACAATTACTTCACATGTAGGAGGCGAGAATTCCTCGCCTAGAGAACTTCCTGGCGGTCATTTTGAGTTGGATATGCGAGCCAACCCGAACTCTGACATTGTGCTAATTGGCTCGAAGTGACACACACCACACTCCTAAAGGAACATGACATCTCTGAAGACCTCGATGCTTACCGACTTTTCTCTCCAGAAGCCCCTCCCTCGTCCTTAACACACACGCATAAAGCTGCAAAGTGCGAGTGGAAATCCTCACCAACCTCTCGAGAGGGAGGTGCTCCAAGCCTGGCGGTGCAGATGCAGCGTATGGCCTTTGGTCAAGCCAACTGTGATTGAAGCTGGTCTTGCATCCAATCAACACGCAGTCGAGCGCCACTTAGGAGAAGTTCATCATGCTTTTGGTCAGGTGGTGGTAGATCTCTCCCAAGTTGGCAGAGCTGTGTTTGCAGAGGATCCTCTCTGACGTCCATGCCACGAGTCTCCCTAGTGACCGCAATGGCATCGCCAGATTGTCCAGGAGAAGCTAGACCCCTCCTCACACTCTCTGCGTACAAACATGTCTACTTCATTACACATGACGAATCATTTTCACTAATGACCTTCTCAAATGTTGACATGATGCACACAAACACACAAACATATGTGAACACACAAACACTCACACACACACTCATACACATGCACACAAACACACACACAAACATACGTGAACACACAAACACATGCACACACACACTCATACCACATGCACACACTCATACACATGCACACACACACTCATACCACATGCACACAAACACACACACAAACATACGTGAACACACAAACACATGCACACACACTCATACCACATGCACACACAAACATACGTGAACACACAAACACATGCACACACACACTCATACCACATGCACACACTCATACACATGCACACACACACTCATACCACATGCACACAAACACACACACAAACACACGTGCACACAACAATTGGTTTGAGCAATCCATAAAATGAAGATTTCTCTATCCAAACTTATCATGTGCCCAATTAAGAGCAACTCTGACATGATGTCTTTGACGATGTCCTCTGCTTGCGTGCGTAGTCTGAAGTCATGTTTGAAATCATTAAATATTGCCGAGAACTGCATTTTTATAGCCCCTTCTTGCAGCCCCTTGAGTCACTTCCTGGCCAGCGACTGCAAGCACGGAAAGCTGTTATCGAGAGCAGCAAGATTGTCGGGTAAAGGTTGTCGGGTAAGGCCACATTTTGTAAGCGTGTTGCCGAACCGGAACTAGAATGTTTGTGTTAGTGACGACGCTCCCTTGAGGTTTAGCGTCAGCATGACGACGCTCGGCTGATGCTAGCAAGAGTATCTACATCTCCGTTGGTCGGTCCACAGGACGGAAAATCCACAGCCGAGGTGACCTTGCATGTGACGCTTCTTTTAAGCCTTGGAAGGAAAGCAACGTCCCCAACGATGAGATCTCATTAATTTTGCATCGGTCTCATCCTGCTGGACCTTGGACCACTTCCTTGCATGCTTGTTGCCAAAATTAAGGGGAGTGGTGATCTGCATGGGGAACTGCTCTCAATCTCTTTGGGCGACTCCATTGCTGATACCACTCGTTACAGCCCCATCACACATCAACCTCTGCTTCTTAATCGTTAAGGATTTGGTTGTGTTGGCAACTAATCGTGCGAGTGTGTGAGTGCGAGATAAATGGAGATGTGTCGTGTGTATTCCTCACATCTTCCTGGACCTGTCGAGTGATGATGGGAACTTGCTCGTGTTTGCATAGGAGCATCCTCGGCCATTACGAGTGTCTCCTCGGCCATTATGAGCATGCTCTCCTCAGCCATTATGAGCATACTCTCTTCAGCCATTATGAGCATACTCTCCTCAGCCATTACGAGCGACTCCTCGGCCATTACGAGTGTTTCCTCGGCCATTACGAGCGTACTCTCCTCGGCCATTATGAGCATCTCCTCAGCCATTAACGCCCAAAGGAAAAGGAAAGGGCGCAAATTCGATGGAATTGGTCATAACACACGAAGCGACTTACTTCTCAAAATGTCATCCTGAAATGCCGCACGAGTGTGTTTCTCTTCCCCAGCGACGGCCACTCTGTGATTCCTGGTCTTCTCATCCAATCTCGCTGTTCTCCTGTCTCCACCACCTCTTAATGCTAGGGCCTCGATGCCCTAGGGATTACACGGCAGACAAGATATGAGGGAGTACACATTTGTGGCTGTTCCCCCCCCCCCTCGTCTCCCCTGGAATGTTGCCGTGATCATATTTCACCGACATTTCTGGTAGTGGTTGGAGAAGATATCGATGTCGCTGAGCTTCTCTGTGATAGCTGCTCTGCTAATGTGTCCCTGAGGCTGTGGGTGTCTTCTTTCCACCCTTTGATGCATCTAATAAGTATAAACTTTGAAGTGTTAATTAAATTATAAAAATTTAGATGAAGAGCTTAAACTTGTAGACAGCGGGTTTGGCGTTTCTATTTCTTCCTAAAACCTATGTGGCCTGCTGCTTATCAAAGGCTTCATCATAGTCGACCATCTTTGCATCTTGGGGTTTGGTTTGGGAGTGCTAAACAAACTTCTTCACCTCAAAAATTAAGACCTCTTCTAGTGGCTGTGTTCTGGAGAACTACAAATGGCTATATTCAAACGGGCACACCATGATGTGATGGGCATTATTTAGGATATTATGAGGATATTATGAGCACCCATTAGGAATGAATCCTGTGTGTGTATTAATTGCCCCTAATTAATTTCAACAAGTAGACTGATATGATGCAAGAAATAAAGCACTCCTTCCTAGCTCTGTAGGATCACATCATTGTGTGGTGGAGAGGCTAAGCATACACTGTAAAGTTGGTTGATAACTGATATAATCACTTTTCTCATTTTGTTGTTATTGTGGGGGCATTTATTGATCCCACACAGCTGCTCGCCCATAGTGGAATATTAATCCCCGCCCATCTGCTCGCCCATAGCGTAATATTGATCCCATGCAGCTGCTCGTACCGTAGGGGAATATTAATCCCGCACAGCTGCTCGCCCATAGTGGAATATTAATCCCCGCCCATCTGCTCGCCCATAGCGTAATATTGATCCCATGCAGCTGCTCGTACCGTAGGGGAATATTAATCCCGCACAGCTGCTCGCCCATAGTGGAATATTAATCCCCGCCCATCTGCTCGCCCATAGCGTAATATTGATCCCATGCAGCTGCTCGTACCGTAGGGGAATATTAATCCCGCACAGCTGCTCGCCCATAGTGGAATATTAATCCCCGCCCATCTGCTCGCCCATAGCGTAATATTGATCCCATGCAGCTGCTCGTACCGTAGGGGAATATTAATCCCGCACAGCTGCTCGCCCATAGTGGAATATTAATCCCCGCCCATCTGCTCGCCCATAGCATAATATTGATCCCATGCAGCTGCTCGTACCATAGGGGAATATTAATCCCACACAGCTGCTCGCCCATAGTGGAATATTAATCCCCGCCCATCTGCTCGCCCATAGCGTAATATTGATCCCATGCAGCTGCTCGTCCCGTAGGGGAATATTAATCCCACGCAGCTGCTCGTCTGTAGTGGAGGCGTGGATAGAGCACATGCGACAAGCATCCTCATGCGTAGACGGAGCATGAGGTCTATAAGTGTCGCCAACCTTACCTAGCAGTGGTGAGAGGAAATGGCCCAAGATGTGCAGCAGGTTTTGGACAGAAAATAATAAGCCACACCTCTGAAGAGAAGGTCAATGTGTTGGATTGGGCGAAGCAAGTACCAGACTTGTCAGTTGCTCCATTCCCACGCACACAGCGGCAGGAAAAGTGTGCGTGCCAGCAACAAATCAGGGTTGCTATGCCAACACTTTTCTGGATCAAGGTTGCTATGCCAACACTTTTCTGGATCAAGATTGCTATGCCAACACTTATCTGGATCAAGGTTGCTATGCCAACACTTATCTGGGCCAGGGTTACTGTGCCCACACTTCTGTTAACCCTCTCACTGTCAGCATTGTGGAGAATTATTTAAAATTTAACACAGCCACATTAAAAAATTAATATCAAATCAGATATTTAGCTGAACCATTTACCATTTGGTCATGTGATAGCATGATTGTTTTAGAAGTTGTGGTCAAAATGTGTGACCACAAATGGACCACATAATATGAATATAATTATGCAAACAATGGTCATGATTAGGAGTGCCATAACTTCCCCATAGTTCATGTTATGGACTCAATATATTGCTCATAAAATAGCTCTATCCATATGCGCTCTTTTGCTTCTAAGAACCTAGGAATATACATTACTATACAAAAGTTATGCCAACCCATAATAAGGTCTTCATAAATCAACCACAAAAATGTCCTTATTTATCAACAAGTACTTTGTCAATACAACATTCAGTAAACATTTGATATAATTGTTTGACATAATGTAATCGAAAGAAATTTTGGGTGGAGTTTGAGGTGAAATCAGTATATGTGGCAAAAGTCAACCAAGTTGTGGAAAGCATGGAAACAATTCCGATCCTCCATAATGCAAAGGTGAACATTGCAGTATTTGCATTGCACACGACTATCTCCGAGGTAGGAATGGATGCCTTCACATTCTTCATCACTTGATTCATCACCAGAAATGTCCCAAGCTGCCCTAGTCACTTGGGAAATAATTTCAGCTATTGACAGTCTCTTCTCCATCGTTGATATCGTCCCACTGAAAATCGTTCGTGTTTTAAATATAATTTCATTAACTTTCCTCTGTCCAACGTCCAACCGCCGTAATTTTTTTTGTGTAAATAGAGTTTGAATTCAGCTATCTTTTGATATAAAAATTATTGCCTATTGACAAATGCTTATATTTTATTTTATTTTTCAAAGCCGTGGCGCCGTATGGCGCCATTGACAGTGAGAGGGTTAAGCGAATGCTCAGAATTAAGCAGCCATTTTCTAGTTGACTAATCTATAGGCACCCCAGCTTAGGTTTAATGGAATTTGGATTAGAATAAATGTCAGGGTCTATCTGGACACACATGTGCATAGGGTTCAATGGCACACCATGATAACAGGTAGCCAAGTTCTGCTTCTGTTTGCTTGCTTGTCCTCCGGGTCTAGTGGCTGGCCTGCGTGTGTGTGTATGTGCAACAGCTAGTTGCAAACACAGATACTATCCTGAATATTGCACAGTAGCAAACAAGTTGAACTGACCATCACTTGGTCTTACAATCCAGAGGTCCGGGGTTGGAGAGTTTTAACCAGCCCTTCAGATGGATGAAATGCACTCTGTTCCAGCAAGTTTCCGTGCTCTGGGTACAAACACCTGTGGCATGGCGAGGGGGCGTTGTTGTCGTCATTGATAACCATGTCACCACGGATGGCAGAGTTACTAGGGATACCCACAGTTCATCCACGGATGGCAGAGTTACTAGGGATACCCTCAATTCATCCACGGATGGCAGAGTTAGTAGGGATGCCCACAGTTCATCCATGGATGGCAGAGTTACTAGGGATATCCACAGTTCATCCATAGATGGCAGAATTACTAGGGATACCCACAGTTCATCTACGGATGGCAGAGTTACTAGGGATACCCACAGTTCATCCATGGATTGCAGAGTTACTAGGGATACCCACAGTTCATCTACGGATGGCAGAGTTACTAGGGATACCCACAGTTCATCCATGGATGGAAGAGTTACTAGAGATACCCACAGTTCATCCATGGATGGCTGAGTTACTAGGGATACCCACAGTTCATCCATGGATTGCAGAGTTACTAGAGATACCCACAGTTCATCCATGGATGGCTGAGTTACTAGGGATACCCACAGTGTTCATCCATGGATTGCAGAGTTACTAGAGATACCCACAGTTCATCCATGGATTGCAGAGTTACTAGAGATACCCACAGTTCATCCATGGATGGCTGAGTTACTAGGGATACCCACAGTGTTCATCCATGGATTGCAGAGTTACTAGAGATACCCACAGTTCATCCATGGATGGCTGAGTTACTAGGGATACCCACAGTTCATCCATGGATTGCAGAGTTACTAGAGATGCCAACAGTTCATCCATGGATGGCGGGGTTACTATTGATATCCATGGATCATCTGCGAATGTCCACATATACCCCATGCACCCTCTGTCAGAATATTCCCAGATGAACTGTGGATATCCAATCCACAGATAATCTGACAAAGCATGTGGGGTACATGTGGACATCTGCAGATGATCCATGGCATCCCTAGTACTCTGCCATCCATGGATGAACTGTGGGTATCCTTACAGTTTGGGGGGGGGGAAACTCAAAACATTTGGCATTTACGTGATGGGCGTGCGTAAGCAAGCCCCAAGTAGGGGGGTCTGGGGGTATGCCCCCCCAGAATAGGCCACTAATAGGCCAAGGGTATGATGGAGCAGCCACCTTTGCCGGAGAACGCAATGGAGTTCAAAAAAGGATGCGAACTCTAGCTGCACATTCCTTTTACATCCACTGTGCCTGCAACAGGCTTCAACTAGCAAGCATGCAAGCTGCTAACTGTGTTTCAGAGATCAAGAAGATGTTTGGAACTATTGGAAATATATGGAAGCTCTTCTTCTACTCACCCAAGAAAGCAGAATCTCTCAAAGCAGTCCAGTCTGTCCTCAAGCTACCTGAGCTTAACCCGGGTTGGGTTAAATAACTTTTACCCGGGTTTTACCCAGGTTTTACTCGAACATCGATACAACCCAGGATAAAATAATAGACACAATAGATTTTTTAAATATTTAAACAAGATTCATGGGATCAAAGTCCAATTGATATGCAAGTTAAACAGATTTAATAGTCAATCTCCTGAGGTCCTCGCAGGAGCCTGTGGCAGAAAACGAGTTTCTGGGCTTTCTCATTTTTGTAATTGCAGTACACTTACTAAACTGTAAGCAGTGAATGATGACCTGTGGTATTTGCTTGCATTTTAAATAGCCCTGGTGTCCACCACCACCCAGACACTTGTGGCTCTGGGACAGGACTGTGACAGGGCTACAAATAAGTGTTTTATATCACTGGGTAATACCTGGGTAAAACCCGGGTAAAATAGGGGTAAAACCTGGGGGAAATACCTAAAACACAGGTGTTACCCACTGGGTTGGGTTAAATATGTTTTACCCGGTAAAATGCAAACACTGAGTATACTACAGGTGTGTTGTATACTACTGGAGGTATCTAGTATTCTACCTGTGTGTTGTATACTACAGGTGGTGTCTAATATACTACAAATATCTTGTACACTACACAGGAGTTGTCTAGTGTACTACAGGTGTGTGTATACTACAGTTGTCTACAGGTGGTGTCCTATGCAGTGTTCTGCCGATTGTAAGGGATGTTGGCATGTCATCAGTCGAGTAGAGGACTAATAAACATGATGGTCTGTGTTTTTTGGTCTTGTATTCATGACTGTGTTTACAGGTTGCAGGAGGTGCACTGGACTAGACATAATATTGTTACATGTCAAAGAGCTACGAGAATCAGTACAGTATCATGCAACAAGCAGTATATACATAATACGATTGACATACATATTCTATAAATTATCCTGAAGCATGAATGCTCATAATTATTATAATAGTAAATATAATTATCTTGAGTGGGTGAAGTAACTATTGTGTACTGTTTACATGACGATTCTGGAAGAAATGTTTTCATAAACACCAAGAGAAGACTCTTTAGGTGTAAAGTTGAGTGCTAATGACATCTCCTAGACACTGCACCATCGCCCCAAATCCAAGTCAGCTACCATTACACTTACTCTTCACATGCTTCACTAAGCTCCGCCTTGTTAGAGTCGTGCGAGGCAAGTTGATGCATGTCGCTCGGCCGATGGCGACCTTCCTAGGCTTATGATTATATTATCAGCAGAGCGAACATGCCACACCTTACCCATCCTCTAGCTCTAACATCCAAGAAAAGTTCAACTTCCATTAAAAAAAATCAATGTCAGCCTTCCTGTGCTTGTTTGAGCCCTGCTAGGAGCACTGTCAATGGACTTCTACGCTTGAGTAAGTCTCACTCGAGAGACGCGAGCTACTGTGTACTTTAGGAAGTGTCTAGTATACTACCTATGGGAGGTGTCTAGTATACCACAGGAAGTGTTTAGTATACTACCTACAGGAGGTGTCTAGTATACCACAGGAAGTATCTAGTATACCACAGGAAGTGTCTAGTATACTACAGGAAGTATCTAGTATACTACCTACAGGTGGTGTCTAGTATACTACAGGATGTGTCTAGTATACTACAGGAGGTGTCTAGTATACTACAGGAAGTGGCCAGCATATCACAGGAGGAGCAGACAAGCAATTAGTACAAGCACAAAGTTGTAGTTAGCCTGTTGCTTTTGAGACAGGATGCTGGCGAGAGTGGAGTCTCTTTCTTTTGGTGAAGAGATGGAAGTCTATGGAGGTCAAGCAGCAGCTGCAAGTAATAAATTTTCTGCACCTCTACAGAAGGCCTACAGGAATGACCAACATCGAGTGGTACAATTGTCAAGGTCAGGCAGAGGTCACCTGATTTCAGTTTTTCAAGTTTTGACGAAGTCTACAGACCGTGTGTGATAAATATGTCCAGCACGTGAGTCTGCTTAAGCTACTGCTGTTCCTAGATCCTCAGGTTCTCTAAATCCTCGGGTTCTCTAAATCCTCGGGTTCTTTAAATCCTCAGGTTCTCTAAATCCTCAGGTTCTCTAAATCCTCAGGTTCTCTAAATCCTCAGGTTCTTTAAATCCTCAGGTTCTTTAAATCCTCGGGTTCTCCAAATCCTCAGGTTCTCTAAATCCTCAGGTTCTTTAAATCCTCAGGTTCTTTAAATCCTCGGGTTCTCCAAATCCTCAAGTTCTCCAAATCCTCAGGTTCTCTAAATCCTCGGGTTCTCCAAATCCTCGGGTTCTCCAAATCCTCGTGTTCTCCAAATCCTCGGGTTCTCCAAATCCTCGGGTTCTCCAAATCCTCGGGTTCTCCAAATCCTCGGGTTCTCCAAATCCTCGGGTTCTCCAAATCCTCGGGTTCTCCAAATCCTCGGGTTCTCCAAATCCTCGGGTTCTCCAAATCCTCGGGTTCTCCAAATCCTCGGGTTCTCCAAATCCTCGGGTTCCCAAAATCCTCAGGTCCTCTAAATCCTCGGGTTCTCCAAATCCTCGGGTTCTCTAAATCCTCGGGTTCTCTAAATCCTCAGGTTCTCTAAATCCTCGGGTTCTCCAAATCCTCAGGTTCTCTAAATCCTCGGGTTCTCTAAATCCTCAGGTTCTCCAAATCCTCAGGTTCTCTAAATCTTAGAAGTAGTCCATTTTAGCTCCCGTCCAAATCTGCAAATGGGCCGTCATGGCCACCCTCCCCTCATCGCGGGGCTCCAGTGATGCAGTGGACAACCCCATGGATGTTCAAAGTTATTATCAGTCTGCCAGGATAATACTGCTGTCTGCAAGCTCATTCACTGCTTCATGCCATGTCCAGCTTTTTGGATGTTGAGATATCCTTTGACCCGACTAGTTGTCAACACTTTTTGGCATAACCCACAAGAGAAGCCGTGCAAGTGTGAAGGAACCAAGGTGAAGGAATTCCATCTGTTGATAGTTTGATGTTCGTGTGTCTATGATCCCTGGTTGTCAGGCCTGCTTCTAGCCACATTGTCTGGTTGTCAGGCCTGCTTCTAACCACATGGTCTCTGGTTGTCAGGCCTGCTTCTAGCCACATTGTCTGGTTGTCAGGCCTGCTTCTAGCCACATGGTCTCTGGTTGTCAGGCCTGCTTCTAGCCTCATTGTCTCTGGTTGCTTCTAGCCACATGGTCTCTGGTTGTCAGGCCTGCTTCTAGCCTCATTGTCTCTGGTTGCTTCTAGCCACATGGTCTCTGGTTGTCAGGCCTGCTTCTAGCCTCATTGTCTGGTTGTCAGGCCTGCTTCTAGCCACATGGTCTCTGGTTGTCAGGCCTGCTTCTAGCCTCATTGTCTGGTTGTCAGGCCTGCTTCTAGCCACATGGTCTCTGGTTGTCAGGCCTGCTTCTAGCCACATTGTCTGGTTGTCAGGCCTGCTTCTAACCACATGGTCTCTGGTTGTCAGGCCTGCTTCTAGCCACATTGTCTGGTTGTCTGGCCTGCTTCTAACCACATGGTCTCTGGTTGTCAGGCCTGCTTCTAGCCACATTGTCTGGTTGTCAGGCCTGCTTCTAGCCACATGGTCTCTGGTTGTCAGGCCTGCTTCTAGCCACATGGTCTCTGGTTGTCAGGCCTGCTTCTAGCCTCATTGTCTCTGGTTGTCAGGCCTGCTTCTAGCCACATGGTCTCTGGTTGTCAGGCCTGCTTCTAGCCTCATTGTCTCTGGTTATCAGGCCTGCTTCTAGCCACATGGTCTCTGGCCTGCTTCTAGTCACATGGTTTCTGGTGTGTCAGGCCTGCTTCTAGCCACATGGTCTCTGGTTGTCAGGCCTGCTTCTAGCCTTATTGTCTCTGGTTGTCAGGCCTGCTTCTAGCCACATGGTCTCTGGTTGTCAGGCCTGCTTCTAGCCACATGGTCTCTGGTTGTCAGGCCTGCTTCTAGTCACATGGTTTCTGGTTGTCAGGCCTGCTTCTAGCCACATGGTTTCTGGTTGTCAGGCCTGCTTCTAGCCTCATTGTCTCTGGTTGTCAGGCCTGCTTCTAGCCACATGGTCTCTGGTTGTCAGGCCTGCTTCTAGCCTCATTGTCTCTGGTTGTCAGGCCTGCTTCTAGCCACATGGTCTCTGGTTGTCAGGCCTGCTTCTAGCCACATGGTCTCTGGTTGTCAGGCCTGCTTCTAGTCACATGGTTTCTGGGTGTCAGGCCTGCTTCTAGTCACATGGTTTCTGGTTGTCAGGCCTGCTTCTAGCCACATGGTTTCTGGTTGTCAAGCCTGCTTCTAGCCTCATTGTCTCTGGTTGTCAGGCCTGCTTCTAGCCTCATTGTCTCTGGTTGTCAGGCCTGCTTCTAGCCACATTGTCTGGTTGTCAGGCCTGCTTCTAGCCACATGGTCTCTGGTTGTCAGGCCTGCTTCTAGCCTCATGGTTTCTGGTTGTCGGGCACTACTGGTATGAATATTATCGACACACTAATACAATGTGCATGTGATACTACCAGTATGAATATCATTATAGCTACGCTGGCAATCTGAATATCATTATCACTAATAAATGTTGTCAGTGAGCCAGCTCTAGTGGGTGTGGCTTCTGTAGTTCACTGTGATTGGTGCTGAGAGAATGCCACTAGCTGCTTCTGTTGGTGCGAGTTAATAATGTATCTTCATGGAGTTCCGTCTACTCTGACTGCAGATAATCCATGACACTCAATGGCTGCCCCGGCCACTCAGCCCCTCCTCTATGACTGCTTCTTCCTTGCATGCATGCGTGATCCATCATCTGTCACCTCACTGATGGCCCAGTTAGTTCTCTCCTGCTCTCAAACAGTGTCCCCATCATCTGTCACTGATGGCCTGGCTAGTTCTCTCCTGCTCTCAACTAGTGTCTCCATCATCTGTCACTGATGGCCCAGCTAGTTCTCTCCTGCTCTCAAGTAGTGTCTCCATCATCTGTCACTGATGGCCCGGCTAGTTCTCTCCTGCTCTCAACTAGTGTCTCCATCATCTGTCACTGATGGCCCAGTTAGTTCTCTCCTGCTCTCAAGTAGTGTCTCCATCATCTGTCACTGATGGCCCGGCTAGTTCTCTCCTGCTCTCAACTAGTGTCTCCATCATCTGTCACTGATGGCCCAGTTAGTTCTCTCCTGCTCTCAAACAGTGTCCCCATCATCTGTCACTGATGGCCTGGCTAGTTCTCTCCTGCTCTCAACTAGTGTCTCCATCATCTGTCACTGATGGCCCAGCTAGTTCTCTCCTGCTCTCAAGTAGTGTCTCCATCATCTGTCACTGATGGCCCGGCTAGTTCTCTCCTGCTCTCAACTAGTGTCTCCATCATCTGTCACTGATGGCCCAGTTAGTTCTCTCCTGCTCTCAAGTAGTGGCTCCATCATCTGTCACTGATGGCCCAGCTAGTTCTCTCCTGCTCTCAAGTAGTGTCTCCATCATCTGTCACTGATGGCCCAGCTAGTTCTCTCCTGCTCTCAAGTAGTGCCTCCATCATCTGTCACTGATGGCCCAGCTAGTTCTCTCCTGCTCTCAAGTAGTGTCCCCATCATCTGTCACTGATGGCCCAGCCAGTTCTCTCCTGCTCTCAAGTAGTGCCTCCATCATCTGTCACTGATGGCCCGGCTAGTTCTCTCCTGCTCTCAAGTATAATGTCCCCATCATCTGTCACTGATGGCACAGCTAGTTCTCTCCTGCTCTCAAGTAGTGCCTCTCATCTGTCACTGATGGCCCAGCTAGTTCTCTCCTGCTCTCAAGTAGTGTCTCCATCATCTGTCACTGATGGCCCAGCTAGTTCTCTCCTGCTCTCAAGTAGTGTCTCCATCATCTGTCACTGATGGCCCAGCTAGTTCTCTCCTGCTCTCAAGTAGTGCCTCCATCATCTGTCACTGATGGCCGCCCGGCTAGTTCTCTCCTGCTCTCAAGTAGTGTCTCCATCATCTGTCACTGATGGCCCAGCTAGTTCTCTCCTGCTCTCAAGTAGTGCCTCCATCATCTGTCACTGATGGCCCAGCTAGTTCTCTCCTGCTCTCAAGTAGTGTCTCCATCATCTGTCACTGATGGCCCAGCTAGTTCTCTCCTGCTCTCAAATAGTGTCTCCATCATATGTCACTGATGGCCCAGCTAGTCCTCTCCTGCTCTCAAGTAATGCCTCCATCATCTGTCACTGATGGCCCAGCTAGTTCTCTCCTGCTCTCAAGTAATGTCTCCATCATCTGTCACTGATGGCCCAGCTAGTTCTCTCCTGCTCTCAAGTAGTGTCCCCATCATCTGTCACTGATGGCACAGCTAGTCCTCTCCTGCTCTCAAGTAATGTCCCCATCATCTGTCACTGATGGCACAGCTAGTCCTCTCCTGCTCTCAAGTAATGTCTCCATCATATGTCACTGATGGCCTGGCTAGTTCTCTCCTGCTCTCAAGTAGTGCCTCCATCATCTGTCACTGATGGCCGCCCGGCTAGTTCTCTCCTGCTCTCAAGTAATGTCTCCATCATCTGTCACTGATGGCCCAGCCAGTTCTCTCCTGCTCTCAAGTAGTGCCTCCATCATCTGTCACTGATGGCCCAGCTAGTTCTCTCCTGCTCTCAAGTAGTGTCTCCATCATCTGTCACTGATGGCCCAGCTAGTTCTCTCCTGCTCTCAAGTAGTGCCTCCATCATCTGTCACTGATGGCCCAGCTAGTTCTCTCCTGCTCTCAAGTAGTGTCCCCATCATCTGTCACTGATGGCCCAGCCAGTTCTCTCCTGCTCTCAAGTAGTGCCTCCATCATCTGTCACTGATGGCCCGGCTAGTTCTCTCCTGCTCTCAAGTATAATGTCCCCATCATCTGTCACTGATGGCACAGCTAGTTCTCTCCTGCTCTCAAGTAGTGCCTCTCATCTGTCACTGATGGCCCAGCTAGTTCTCTCCTGCTCTCAAGTAGTGTCTCCATCATCTGTCACTGATGGCCCAGCTAGTTCTCTCCTGCTCTCAAGTAGTGTCTCCATCATCTGTCACTGATGGCCCAGCTAGTTCTCTCCTGCTCTCAAGTAGTGCCTCCATCATCTGTCACTGATGGCCGCCCGGCTAGTTCTCTCCTGCTCTCAAGTAGTGTCTCCATCATCTGTCACTGATGGCCCAGCTAGTTCTCTCCTGCTCTCAAGTAGTGCCTCCATCATCTGTCACTGATGGCCCAGCTAGTTCTCTCCTGCTCTCAAGTAGTGTCTCCATCATCTGTCACTGATGGCCCAGCTAGTTCTCTCCTGCTCTCAAATAGTGTCTCCATCATCTGTCACTGATGGCCCAGCTAGTCCTCTCCTGCTCTCAAGTAATGCCTCCATCATCTGTCACTGATGGCCCAGCTAGTTCTCTCCTGCTCTCAAGTAATGTCTCCATCATCTGTCACTGATGGCCCAGCTAGTTCTCTCCTGCTCTCAAGTAGTGTCCCCATCATCTGTCACTGATGGCACAGCTAGTCCTCTCCTGCTCTCAAGTAATGTCCCCATCATCTGTCACTGATGGCACAGCTAGTCCTCTCCTGCTCTCAAGTAATGTCTCCATCATATGTCACTGATGGCCTGGCTAGTTCTCTCCTGCTCTCAAGTAGTGCCTCCATCATCTGTCACTGATGGCCGCCCGGCTAGTTCTCTCCTGCTCTCAAGTAATGTCTCCATCATCTGTCACTGATGGCCCAGCCAGTTCTCTCCTGCTCTCAAGTAGTTTCCCCATCATCTGTCACTGATGGCCCAGCTAGTTCTCTCCTGCTCTCAAGTAGTGTCCCCATCATCTGTCACTGATGGCCCAGCTAGTTCTCTCCTGCTCTCAAGTAGTGTCCCCATCATCTGTCATTGATGGCCCAGCTTGTTCTCTCCTGCTCTCAAGTAATGCCTCCATCATCTGTCACTGATGGCCCAGCCAGTTCTCTCCTGCTCTCAAGTATTGCCTCCATCATCTGTCACTGATGGCCCAGCCAGTTCTCTCCTGCTCTCAAGTAGTGTCCCCATCATCTGTCACTGATGGCCCAGCTAGTTCTCTCCTGCTCTCAAGTAGTGTCCCCATCATCTGTCACTGATGGCCCAGCTAGTTCTCTCCTGCTCTCAAGTAGTGTCCCCATCATCTGTCATTGATGGCCCAGCTTGTTCTCTCCTGCTCTCAAGTAATGCCTCCATCATCTGTCACTGATGGCCCAGCTAGTTCTCTCCTGCTCTCAAGTAGTGTCTCCATCATCTGTCACTGATGGCCCAGCTAGTTCTCTCCTGCTCTCAAGTAATGTCTCCATCATCTGTCACTGATGGCCCAGCCAGTTCTCTCCTGCTCTCAAGTAGTGTCCCCATCATCTGTCACTGATGGCCCAGCTAGTTCTCTCCTGCTCTCAAGTAGTGTCCCCATCATCTGTCATTGATGGCCCAGCTTGTTCTCTCCTGCTCTCAAGTAATGCCTCCATCATCTGTCACTGATGGCCCAGCCAGTTCTCTCCTGCTCTCAAGTATTGCCTCCATCATCTGTCACTGATGGCCCTCCTGCTCTCAAGTAGTGCCTCCATCATCTGTCACTGATGGCCCAGCCAGTTCTCTCCTGCTCTCAAGTAGTGTCTCCATCATCTGTCACTGATGGCCCTCCTGCTCTCAAGTAGTGCCTCCATCATCTGTCACTGATGGCCCAGCTAGTTCTCTCCTGCTCTCAAGTAGTGTCTCCATCATCTGTCACTGATGGCCCAGCTAGTTCTCTCCTGCTCTCAAGTAATGTCTCCATCATCTGTCACTGATGGCCCAGCCAGTTCTCTCCTGCTCTCAAGTAGTGCCTCCATCATCTGTCACTGATGGCCCGGCTAGTTCTCTCCTGCTCTCAAGTAATGTCTCCATCATCTGTCACTGATGGCACGGCTAGTTCTCTCCTGCTCTCAAGTAGTGTCTCCATCAACTGTCACAGATGGCCCAGCTAGTTCTCTCCTGCTCTCAAGTAGTGTCCCCATCATCTGTCACTGATGGCCCAGCCAGTTCTCTTCTGCTCTCAAACGGCGTCTTCATCATCACATGATTTACACTCTATTTAATGGGGTGTTGCTTGTTCTTATTTGCATCAGTTTTTGTGGGATGCTTGTCGACACCTTCAAACTCTGAAGCTGAATAGGTCGACAATTGTTTATGAAATTGTTTATGAAATTATTGGTTTGTTGTAGTTGTCAAGGTGACTTATTATTGCTTTATTGTTGTTGACAGTTTTGGATCCAAATTCCCATGATAGCAGAGCAGATGGTGCCTGAAGGATTGGAGGATGCAGAGGTACAATAAGGGTTAATAAGTAAGGGTTAATGTAAGGATTAATGTGCAGGACTTAGGGTTAATCTTTCTGTATTGTTATTCATCTAAAGGCTAATAATTGTGTGAATATTATGCATATATTATGCATCATTAACACTAGAATGCTAATTACTAAGGGTTTTCAACACTAGGGTTTTATGAATGGTTACTGGGTTACAAAGATTGAATGTCATGTAATTAGCTCTCGATTGAATATTAAGCACTAATCGTTAAATTAATTTAAGCACTAATGTTTAAACACCACTTGAGGGTTAAATGAATTTAGACACTAAGTTATTAAGTTTAAACACTAATGGTTAAATGAGACTGACATTGTGACATTGCAAGCACATGGTAGTCCTGTTTTCTAACATCCATAAGATGTCAAGCAATTATTGGAGAGCAGTGTCATGAGATGGCTAAACTCGTCTCCAATTAGCCATCAAGTCTTTGAGTGCCGTATATATAAATATTTGAATTCTCCAACCTTTCTCCAGTTTTGATAATATCAAAAATTAGTATCCCTGATAATGGAAGCTGTCTTGAGTAGCAGGTGAGTGTGTGTCTCATCTGTCCAAAGGCAAATCATAGTGGAGAAGAGACCTCCACCTTCTTGGAGAGATCGCATTTAAAAAACAATTTCCTTTTTTAAACTTTTTTTTGAGTGAAACCTTGCAAAATACGTGGCAAATGTAATAAAGAGGAAGATGGTGAGGGCTCTCAAACAGAAGGAGAAGGTGGAGAATGAGTTGTAACAGGCACAATAGAGCAATGCACACAAAGTTTCTGCGGCTTGCTGATAGCAGAGACCATTGCTGCTCCTGCATGAGGGAAGTGTCTGAGCCTCTTGCTGATAGCAGAGACCATTGCTGCTCCTGCATGAGGGAAGTGTCGAGTCTCTTGCTGATAGCAGAGACCATTGCTGCTCCTACATGAGGGAAGTGTCTGAGTCTCTTGCTGATAGCAGAGACCATTGCTGCTCCTGCATGAGGGAAGTGTCTGAGTCTCTTGCTGATAGCAGAGACCATTGCTGCTCCTACATGAGGGAAGTGTCTGAGTCTCTTGCTGATAGCAGAGACCATTGCTGCTCCTACATGAGGGAAGTGTCTGAGTCTCTTGCTGATAGCAGAGACCATTGCTGCCCCTACATGAGGGAAATGTCTGAGTCTCTTGCTGATAGCAGAGACCATTGCTGCCCCTACATGAGGGAAGTGTCTGAGTCTCTTGCTGATAGCAGAGACCATTGCTGCCCCTACATGAGGGAAGTGTCTGAGTCTCTTGCTGATAGCAGAGACCATTGCTGCTCCTACATGAGGGAAGTGTCGGAGTCTCTTGCTGATAGCAGAGACCATTGCTGCTCCTACATGAGGGAAGTGTCTGAGTCTCTTACTGATAGCAGAGACCATTGCTGCTCCTACATGAGGGAAGTGTCTGAGTCTCTTACTGATAGCAGAGACCACTGCTGCCCCTACATGAGGGAAGTGTCTTGAGTCTCTTACTGATAGCAGAGACCATTGCTGCCCCTACATGAGGGAAGTGTCTGAGTCTCTTGCTGATAGCAGAGACCATTGCTGCTCCTACATGAGGGAAGTGTCGGAGTCTCTTGCTGATAGCAGAGACCATTGCTGCTCCTACATGAGGGAAGTGTCTGAGTCTCTTACTGATAGCAGAGACCATTGCTGCTCCTACATGAGGGAAGTGTCTGAGTCTCTTACTGATAGCAGAGACCATTGCTGCTCCTACATGAGGGAAGTGTCTGAGTCTCTTGCTGATAGCAGAGACCATTGCTGCTCCTACATGAGGGAAGTGCTCTTGCTGATAGCAGAGACCATTGCTGCTCCTACATGAGGGAAGTGTCTGAGTTACTGATAGCAGAGACCACTGCTGCCCCTACATGAGGGAAGTGTCCGAGTCTCTTGCTGATAGCAGAGACCACTGCTGCCCCTACATGAGGGAAGTGTCTGAGTCTCTTGCTGATAGCAGAGACCACTGCTGCTCCTGCATGAGGGAAGTGTCTGAGTCTCTTGCTGATAGCAGAGACCAGTGCTGCCCCTACATGAGGGAAGTGTCTGAGTCTCTTGCTGATAGCAGAGACCATTGCTGCTCCTGCATGAGGGAAGTGTCTGAGTCTCTTGCTGATAGCAGAGACCACTGCTGCTCCTACATGAGGGAAGTGTCTGAGTCTCTTGCTGATAGCAGAGACCATTGCTGCCCCTACATGAGGGAAGTGTCTGAGTCTCTTGCTGATAGCAGAGACCATTGCTGCTCCTACATGAGGGAAGTGTCTGAGTTACTGATAGCAGAGACCACTGCTGCTCCTGCATGAGGGAAGTGTCTTGAGTCTCTTACTGATAGCAGAGTCCACTACTGCCCCTACATGAGGGAAGTGTCTGAGTCTCTTGCTGATAGCAGAGACCACTGCTGCTCCTACATGAGGGAAGTGTCTGAGTCTCTTGCTGATAGCAGAGACCACTGCTGCTCCTACATGAGGGAAGTGTCTGAGTCTCTTGCTGATAGCAGAGACCACTGCTGCTCCTACATGAGGGAAGTGTCTGAGTCTCTTGCTGATAGCAGAGACCATTGCTGCTCCTGCATGAGGGAAGTGTCTGAGTCTCTTGCTGATAGCAGAGACCATTGCTGCTCCTACATGAGGGAAGTGTCTGAGTCTCTTGCTGATAGCAGAGACCATTGCTGCCCCTACATGAGGGAAGTGTCTGAGTCTCTTGCTGATAGCAGAGACCATTGCTGCTCCTACATGAGGGAAGTGTCTGAGTTACTGATAGCAGAGACCACTGCTGCTCCTGCATGAGGGAAGTGTCTTGAGTTTCTTACTGATAGCAGAGACCATTGCTGCTCCTGCATGAGGGAAGTGTCTGAGCCTCTTGCTGATAGCAGAGACCATTGCTGCCCCTACATGAGGGAAGTGTCTGAGTCTCTTGCTGATAGCAGAGACCATTGCTGCTCCTGCATGAGGGAAGTGTCTGAGTATCTTGCTGATAGCAGAGACCATTGCTGCTCCTACATGAGGGAAGTGTCTGAGTCTCTTGCTGATAGCAGAGACCACTGCTGCTCCTACATGAGGGAAGTGTCTGAGTCTCTTGCTGATAGCAGAGACCATTGCTGCTCCTGCATGAGGGAAGTGTCTGAGTCTCTTACTGATAGCAGAGACCACTGCTGCCCCTACATGAGGGAAGTGTCTGAGTCTCTTGCTGATAGCAGAGACCATTGCTGCTCCTACATGAGGGAAGTGTCTGAGTCTCTTACTGATAGCAGAGACCATTGCTGCTCCTACATGAGGGAAGTGTCTGAGTCTCTTGCTGATAGCAGAGACCACTGCTGCCCCTACATGAGGGAAGTGTCTGAGTCTCTTGCTGATAGCAGAGACCATTGCTGCCCCTACATGAGGGAAGTGTCTGAGTCTCTTGCTGATAGCAGAGACCACTGCTGCTCCTACATGAGGGAAGTGTCTGAGTCTCTTGCTGATAGCAGAGACCATTGCTGCCCCTACATGAGGGAAGTGTCTGAGTCTCTTGCTGATAGCAGAGACCATTGCTGCTCCTACATGAGGCTGAGTCTCTTGCTGATAGCAGAGACCATTGCTGCTCCTGCATGAGGGAAGTGTCTTGAGTCTCTTGCTGATAGCAGAGACCATTTCTGCCCCTACATGAGGGAAGTGTCTGAGTATCTTGCTGATAGCAGAGACCACTGCTGCTACTACATGAGGGAAGTGTCTGAGGCTCTTGCTGATAGCAGAGACCACTGCTGCTCCTGCATGAGGGAAGTGTCTGATTCTCTTGCTGATAGCAGAGACCACTGCTGCTCCTGCATGAGGGAAGTGTCTGAGTCTCTTGCTGATAGCAGAGACCATTGCTGCTCCTACATGAGGGAAGTGTCTGAGTCTCTTGCTGATAGAGACCACTGCTGCTCCTGCATGAGGGAAGTGTCTGAGTCTCTTACTGATAGCAGAGACCACTGCTGCCCCTACATGAGGAAAGTGTCTTGAGTCTCTTGCTGATAGCAGAGACCATTGCTGCTCCTACATGAGGGAAGTGTCTGAGTCTCTTGCTGATAGCAGAGACCATTGCTGCTCCTACATGAGGGAAGTGTCTGAGCCTCTTGCTGATAGCAGAGACCACTGCTGCCCCTACATGAGGGAAGTGTCTGAGTCTCTTGCTGATAGCAGAGACCACTGCTGCTCCTGCATGAGGGAAGTGTCTGAGTCTCTTGCTGATAGCAGAGACCACTGCTGCTCCTGCATGAGGGAAGTGTCTGAGTGTCTTGCTGATAGCAGAGACCACTGCTGCCCCTACATGAGGGAAGTGTCTGAGTCTCTTGCTGATAGCAGAGACCACTGCTGCTCCTGCATGAGGGAAGTGTCTGAGTCTCTTGCTGATAGCAGAGACCACTGCTGCCCCTACATGAGGGAAGTGTCTGAGTCTCTTGCTGATAGCAGAGACCACTGCTGCTCCTGCATGAGGTAAGTGTCTGAGTCTCTTGCTGATAGCAGAGACCATTGCTGCTCCTACATGAGGGAAGTGCTATTGCTGATAGCAGAGACCACTGCTGCTCCTACATGAGGGAAGTGTCTGAGTCTCTTGCTG
The DNA here is from genome assembly GCA_028752905.1 of Cladorhizidae sp. MBARI D1340-BT2. Lineage (NCBI taxonomy): Eukaryota > Metazoa > Porifera > Demospongiae > Poecilosclerida > Cladorhizidae > Cladorhizidae sp. MBARI D1340-BT2. The sequence continues at coordinate 26,374,901 of JAQNBH010000014.1, read as the reverse complement.
ATAGCAGAGACCATTGCTGCTCCTACATGAGGGAAGTGCTCTTGCTGATAGCAGAGACCATTGCTGCCCCTACATGAGGGAAGCTCTTGCTGATAGCAGAGACCACTGCTGCTCCTACATGAGGGAAGTGTCTGAGGCTCTTGCTGATAGCAGAGACCACTGCTGCTCCTGCATGAGGGAAGTGTCTGAGTCTCTTGCTGATAGCAGAGACCACTGCTGCTCCTACATGAGGGAAGTGTCTGAGTCTCTTGCTGATAGCAGAGACCACTGCTGCTCCTACATGAGGGAAGTGTCTGAGTCTCTTGCTGATACCAGAGACCACTGCTGCTCCTGCATGAGGGAAGTGCTCTTGCTGATAGCAGAGACCACTGCTGCTCCTACATGAGGGAAGTGTCTGAGTCTCTTGCTGATAGCAGAGACCATTGCTGCTCCTACATGAGGGAAGTGCTCTTGCTGATAGCAGAGACCACTGCTGCTACTACATGAGGGAAGTGTCTGAGTCTCTTGCTGATAGCAGAGACCACTGCTGCTCCTGCATGAGGGAAGTGTCTGAGTCTCTTACTGATAGCAGAGACCACTGCTGCTCCTACATGAGGGAAGTGTCTGAGTCTCTTGCTGATAGCAGAGACCACTGCTGCCCCTACATGAGGGAAGTGTCTGAGTCTCTTGCTGATAGCAGAGACCATTGCTGCCCCTACATGAGGGAAGTGTCTTGAGTCTCTTACTGATAGCAGAGACCATTGCTGCCCCTACATGAGGGAAGTGTCTGAGTCTCTTGCTGATAGCAGAGACCACTGCTGCCCCTACATGAGGGAAGTGTCTTGAGTCTCTTACTGATAGCAGAGACCACTGCTGCCCCTACATGAGGGAAGTGTCGGAGTCTCTTGCTGATAGCAGAGACCATTGCTGCTCCTGCATGAGGGAAGTGTCTGAGTCTCTTGCTGATAGCAGAGACCATTGCTGCTCCTACATGAGGGAAGTGTCTGAGTCTCTTGCTGATAGCAGAGACCATTGCTGCTCCTACATGAGGGAAGTGTCTGAGTCTCTTGCTGATAGCAGAGACCATTGCTGCTCCTACATGAGGGAAGTGTCTGAGTCTCTTGCTGATAGCAGAGACCATTGCTGCCCCTACATGAGGGAAGTGTCTGAGTCTCTTGCTGATAGCAGAGACCATTGCTGCTCCTACATGAGGGAAGTGCTCTTGCTGATAGCAGAGACCATTGCTGCTCCTACATGAGGGAAGTGTCTGAGTTACTGATAGCAGAGACCACTGCTGCCCCTACATGAGGGAAGTGTCCGAGTCTCTTGCTGATAGCAGAGACCACTGCTGCCCCTACATGAGGGAAGTGTCTGAGTCTCTTGCTGATAGCAGAGACCACTGCTGCTCCTGCATGAGGGAAGTGTCTGAGTCTCTTGCTGATAGCAGAGACCATTGCTGCTCCTACATGAGGGAAGTGTCTGAGTCTCTTGCTGATAGCAGAGACCACTGCTGCCCCTACATGAGGGAAGTGTCTGAGTCTCTTGCTGATAGCAGAGACCATTGCTGCCCCTACATGAGGGAAGTGTCTGAGTCTCTTGCTGATAGCAGAGACCACTGCTGCTCCTACATGAGGGAAGTGTCTGAGTCTCTTGCTGATAGCAGAGACCACTGCTGCTCCTACATGAGGGAAGTGCTCTTGCTGATAGCAGAGACCATTGCTGCTCCTACATGAGGGAAGTGTCTGAGTCTCTTACTGATAGCAGAGACCATTGCTGCTCCTACAAGAGGGAAGTGTCTGAGTCTCTTGCTGATAGCAGAGACCACTGCTGCCCCTACATGAGGGAAGTGCTCTTGCTGATAGCAGAGACCATTGCTGCTCCTACATGAGGGAAGTGTCTGAGTCTCTTGCTGATAGCAGAGACCATTGCTGCTCCTACATGAGGGAAGTGTCTGAGTCTCTTGCTGATAGCAGAGACCACTGCTGCCCCTACATGAGGGAAGTGTCTGAGCCTCTTGCTGATAGCAGAGACCACTGCTGCCCCTACATGAGGGAAGTGTCTGAGTCTCTTGCTGATAGCAGAGACCATTGCTGCTCCTACATGAGGGAAGTGTCTGAGTCTCTTGCTGATAGCAGAGACCATTGCTGCTCCTACATGAGGGAAGTGTCTGAGTCTCTTGCTGATAGCAGAGACCATTGCTGCTCCTACATGAGGGAAGTGTCGGAGTCTCTTGCTGATAGCAGAGACCATTGCTGCTCCTACATGAGGGAAGTGTCTGAGTCTCTTACTGATAGCAGAGACCATTGCTGCTCCTACATGAGGGAAGTGTCTGAGTCTCTTGCTGATAGCAGAGACCACTGCTGCTCCTACATGAGGGAAGTGTCTGAGTCTCTTGCTGATAGCAGAGACCACTGCTGCTCCTACATGAGGGAAGTGTCTGAGTCTCTTGCTGATAGCAGAGACCATTGCTGCTCCTGCATGAGGGAAGTGTCTGAGTCTCTTGCTGATAGCAGAGACCATTGCTGCTCCTACATGAGGGAAGTGTCTGAGTCTCTTGCTGATAGCAGAGACCATTGCTGCCCCTACATGAGGGAAGTGTCTGAGTCTCTTGCTGATAGCAGAGACCATTGCTGCTCCTACATGAGGGAAGTGTCTGAGTTACTGATAGCAGAGACCACTGCTGCTCCTGCATGAGGGAAGTGTCTTGAGTTTCTTACTGATAGCAGAGACCATTGCTGCTCCTGCATGAGGGAAGTGTCTGAGCCTCTTGCTGATAGCAGAGACCATTGCTGCCCCTACATGAGGGAAGTGTCTGAGTCTCTTGCTGATAGCAGAGACCATTGCTGCTCCTGCATGAGGGAAGTGTCTGAGTATCTTGCTGATAGCAGAGACCATTGCTGCTCCTACATGAGGGAAGTGTCTGAGTCTCTTGCTGATAGCAGAGACCACTGCTGCTCCTACATGAGGGAAGTGTCTGAGTCTCTTGCTGATAGCAGAGACCATTGCTGCTCCTGCATGAGGGAAGTGTCTGAGTCTCTTACTGATAGCAGAGACCACTGCTGCCCCTACATGAGGGAAGTGTCTGAGTCTCTTGCTGATAGCAGAGACCATTGCTGCTCCTACATGAGGGAAGTGTCTGAGTCTCTTACTGATAGCAGAGACCATTGCTGCTCCTACATGAGGGAAGTGTCTGAGTCTCTTGCTGATAGCAGAGACCACTGCTGCCCCTACATGAGGGAAGTGTCTGAGTCTCTTGCTGATAGCAGAGACCATTGCTGCCCCTACATGAGGGAAGTGTCTGAGTCTCTTGCTGATAGCAGAGACCACTGCTGCTCCTACATGAGGGAAGTGTCTGAGTCTCTTGCTGATAGCAGAGACCATTGCTGCCCCTACATGAGGGAAGTGTCTGAGTCTCTTGCTGATAGCAGAGACCATTGCTGCTCCTACATGAGGCTGAGTCTCTTGCTGATAGCAGAGACCATTGCTGCTCCTGCATGAGGGAAGTGTCTTGAGTCTCTTGCTGATAGCAGAGACCATTTCTGCCCCTACATGAGGGAAGTGTCTGAGTATCTTGCTGGACCACTGCTGCTACTACATGAGGGAAGTGTCTGAGGCTCTTGCTGATAGCAGAGACCACTGCTGCTCCTGCATGAGGGAAGTGTCTGATTCTCTTGCTGATAGCAGAGACCACTGCTGCTCCTGCATGAGGGAAGTGTCTGAGTCTCTTGCTGATAGCAGAGACCATTGCTGCTCCTACATGAGGGAAGTGTCTGAGTCTCTTGCTGATAGCAGAGACCACTGCTGCTCCTGCATGAGGGAAGTGTCTGAGTCTCTTACTGATAGCAGAGACCACTGCTGCCCCTACATGAGGAAAGTGTCTGAGTCTCTTGCTGATAGCAGAGACCATTGCTGCTCCTACATGAGGGAAGTGTCTGAGTCTCTTGCTGATAGCAGAGACCATTGCTGCTCCTACATGAGGGAAGTGTCTCAGCCTCTTGCTGATAGCAGAGACCACTGCTGCCCCTACATGAGGGAAGTGTCTGAGTCTCTTGCTGATAGCAGAGACCACTGCTGCTCCTGCATGAGGGAAGTGTCTGAGTCTCTTGCTGATAGCAGAGACCACTGCTGCTCCTGCATGAGGGAAGTGTCTGAGTGTCTTGCTGATAGCAGAGACCACTGCTGCCCCTACATGAGGGAAGTGTCTGAGTCTCTTGCTGATAGCAGAGACCACTGCTGCTCCTGCATGAGGGAAGTGTCTGAGTCTCTTGCTGATAGCAGAGACCACTGCTGCCCCTACATGAGGGAAGTGTCTGAGTCTCTTGCTGATAGCAGAGACCACTGCTGCCCCTACATGAGGGAAGTGTCTGAGTCTCTTACTGATAGCAGAGACCATTGCTGCCCCTACATGAGGGAAGTGCTCTTGCTGATAGCAGAGACCATTGCTGCTCCTGCATGAGGGAAGTGTCTGAGTCTCTTACTGATAGCAGAGACCATTGCTGCTCCTGCATGAGGGAAGTGTCTGAGGCTCTTACTGATAGCAGAGAACACATGAGGGAAGTGTCTGAGTCTCTTGCTGATAGCAGAGACCATTGCTGCCCCTACATGAGGGAAGTGTCTGAGGCTCTTACTGATAGCAGAGACCACTGCTGCCCCTACATGAGGGAAGTATCTGAGTCTCTTGCTGATAGCAGAGACCATTGCTGCCCCTACATGAGGGAAGTGTCTGAGTCTCTTGCTGATAGCAGAGACCATTGCTGCTCCTGCATGAGGGAAGTGTCTGAGTCTCTTGCTGATAGCAGAGACCACTGCTGCCCCTACATGAGGGAAGTGTCTGAGTCTCTTGCTGATAGCAGAGACCATTGCTGCTCCTACATGAGGGAAGTGTCTGAGTCTCTTGCTGATAGCAGAGACCATTGCTGCCCCTACATGAGGGAAGTGTCTGAGTCTCTTGCTGATAGCAGAGACCATTGCTGCTCCTACATGAGGGAAGTGTCTGAGTCTCTTACTGATAGCAGAGACCACTGCTGCCCCTACATGAGGGAAGTGTCTGAGCCTCTTGCTGATAGCAGAGACCATTGCTGCTCCTGCATGAGGGAAGTGTCTGAGTCTCTTACTGATAGCAGAGACCATTGCTGCTCCTGCATGAGGGAAGTGTCTTGAGTCTCTTGCTGATAGCAGAGACCACTGCTGCTCCTACATGAGGGAAGTGTCTGAGTCTCTTGCTGATAGCAGAGACCATTGCTGCTCCTACATGAGGGAAGTGTCTGAGTCTCTTGCTGATAGCAGAGACCACTGCTGCTCCTGCATGAGGGAAGTGTCTGAGTCTCTTGCTGATAGCAGAGACCACTGCTGCTCCTGCATGAGGGAAGTGTCTGAGTTACTGATAGCAGAGACCACTGCTGCTCCTGCATGAGGGAAGTGTCTGAGTCTCTTGCTGATAGCAGAGACCATTGCTGCTCCTACATGAGGGAAGTGTCTGAGTTACTGATAGCAGAGACCATTGCTGCTCCTGCATGAGGGAAGTGTCTGAGTCTCTTGCTGATAGCAGAGACCATTGCTGCTCCTACATGAGGGATGAGTCTCTTGCTGATAGCAGAGACCATTGCTGCTCCTACATGAGGGAAGTGTCTGAGTCTCTTACTGATAGCAGAGACCACTGCTGCCCCTACATGAGGGAAGTGTCTGAGTCTCTTGCTGATAGCAGAGACCACTGCTGCTCCTGCATGAGGGAAGTGTCTGAGTTACTGATAGCAGAGACCATTGCTGCTCCTACATGAGGGATGAGTCTCTTGCTGATAGCAGAGACCATTGCTGCTCCTACATGAGGGAAGTGTCTGAGTCTCTTACTGATAGCAGAGATCACTGCTGCCCCTACATGAGGGAAGTGTCTGAGTCTCTTGCTGATAGCAGAGACCATTGCTGCTCCTGCATGAGGGAAGTGTCTGAGTGTCTTGCTGATAGCAGAGACCACTGCTGCTCCTGCATGAGGGAAGTGTCTGAGTCTCTTGCTGATAGCAGAGACCACTGCTGCCCCTACATGAGGGAAGTGTCTGAGTCTCTTGCTGATAGCAGAGACCATTGCTGCTCCTACATGAGGGAAGTGTCTGAGGCTCTTACTGATAGCAGAGACCACTGCTGCCCCTACATGAGGGAAGTGTCTTGAGTCTCTTACTGATAGCAGAGACCACTGCTGCTCCTGCATGAGGGAAGTGTCTGAGTCTCTTGCTGATAGCAGAGACCATTGCTGCTCCTACATGAGGGAAGTGTCTGAGTCTCTTACTGATAGCAGAGACCATTGCTGCTCCTACATGAGGGAAGTGTCTGAGTCTCTTACTGATAGCAGAGACCACTGCTGCCCCTACATGAGGGAAGTGTCTTGAGTCTCTTACTGATAGCAGAGACCATTGCTGCCCCTACATGAGGGAAGTGTCTGAGTCTCTTGCTGATAGCAGAGACCATTGCTGCTCCTACATGAGGGAAGTGTCTGAGTTACTGATAGCAGAGACCACTGCTGCCCCTACATGAGGGAAGTGTCCGAGTCTCTTGCTGATAGCAGAGACCACTGCTGCCCCTACATGAGGGAAGTGTCTGAGTCTCTTGCTGATAGCAGAGACCACTGCTGCTCCTGCATGAGGGAAGTGTCTGAGTATCTTGCTGATAGCAGAGACCAGTGCTGCCCCTACATGAGGGAAGTGTCTGAGTCTCTTGCTGATAGCAGAGACCATTGCTGCCCCTACATGAGGGAAGTGTCTGAGTCTCTTGCTGATAGCAGAGACCATTGCTGCTCCTGCATGAGGGAAGTGTCTGAGTCTCTTACTGATAGCAGAGACCACTGCTGCCCCTACATGAGGGAAGTGTCTGAGTCTCTTGCTGATAGCAGAGACCATTGCTGCCCCTACATGAGGGAAGTGTCTGAGTCTCTTGCTGATAGCAGAGACCATTGCTGCTCCTACATGAGGGAAGTGCTCTTGCTGATAGCAGAGACCATTGCTGCTCCTACATGAGGGAAGTGTCTGAGTCTCTTGCTGATAGCAGAGACCATTGCTGCTCCTACATGAGGGAAGTGCTCTTGCTGATAGCAGAGACCATTGCTTCTCCTACATGAGGGAAGTGTCTGAGTCTCTTGCTGATAGCAGAGACCATTGCTGCCCCTACATGAGGGAAGTGTCTGAGTCTCTTGCTGATAGCAGAGACCATTGCTGCTCCTACATGAGGGAAGTGTCTGAGTTACTGATAGCAGAGACCACTGCTGCCCCTACATGAGGGAAGTGTCTGAGTCTCTTGCTGATAGCAGAGACCATTGCTGCTCCTACATGAGGGAAGTGTCGGAGTCTCTTGCTGATAGCAGAGACCATTGCTGCTCCTACATGAGGGAAGTGTCTGAGTCTCTTGCTGATAGCAGAGACCATTGCTGCTCCTACATGAGGGAAGTGCTCTTGCTGATAGCAGAGACCATTGCTGCTCCTACATGAGGGAAGTGTCTGAGTCTCTTGCTGATAGCAGAGACCATTGCTGCTCCTACATGAGGGAAGTGTCTGAGTCTCTTGCTGATAGCAGAGACCATTGCTGCTCCTACATGAGGGAAGTGCTCTTGCTGATAGCAGAGACCATTGCTGCTCCTACATGAGGGAAGTGTCTGAGTCTCTTGCTGATAGCAGAGACCATTGCTGCTCCTACATGAGGGAAGTGCTCTTGCTGATAGCAGAGACCATTGCTGCTCTACATGAGGGAAGTGTCTGAGTCTCTTGCTGATAGCAGAGACCATTGCTGCTCCTACATGAGGGAAGTGCTCTTGCTGATAGCAGAGACCATTGCTGCTCCTACATGAGGGAAGTGTCTGAGTCTCTTGCTGATAGCAGAGACCATTGCTGCTCCTACATGAGGGAAGTGCTCTTGCTGATAGCAGAGACCATTGCTGCTCCTACATGAGGGAAGTGTCTGAGTCTCTTGCTGATAGCAGAGACCATTGCTGCTCCTACATGAGGGAAGTGCTCTTGCTGATAGCAGAGACCATTGCTGCTCCTACATGAGGGAAGTGTCTGAGTCTCTTGCTGATAGCAGAGACCATTGCTGCTCCTACATGAGGGAAGTGCTCTTGCTGATAGCAGAGACCATTGCTGCTCCTACATGAGGGAAGTGTCTGAGTCTCTTGCTGATAGCAGAGACCATTGCTGCTCCTACATGAGGGAAGTGCTCTTGCTGATAGCAGAGACCATTGCTGCTCCTACATGAGGGAAGTGTCTGAGTCTCTTGCTGATAGCAGAGACCATTGCTGCTCCTACATGAGGGAAGTGCTCTTGCTGATAGCAGAGACCATTGCTGCTCCTACATGAGGGAAGTGCTCTTGCTGATAGCAGAGACCATTGCTGCTCCTACATGAGGGAAGTGTCTGAGTCTCTTGCTGATAGCAGAGACCACTGCTGCTCCTACATGAGGGAAGTGCTCTTGCTGATAGCAGAGACCATTGCTGCTCCTACATGAGGGAAGTGTCTGAGTCTCTTGCTGATAGCAGAGACCATTGCTGCTCCTACATGAGGGAAGTGCTCTTGCTGATAGCAGAGACCATTGCTGCTCCTACATGAGGGAAGTGTCTGAGTCTCTTGCTGATAGCAGAGACCATTGCTGCTCCTACATGAGGGAAGTGCTCTTGCTGATAGCAGAGACCATTGCTGCTCCTACATGAGGGAAGTGTCTGAGTCTCTTGCTGATAGCAGAGACCATTGCTGCTCCTACATGAGGGAAGTGCTCTTGCTGATAGCAGAGACCATTGCTGCTCCTACATGAGGGAAGTGTCTGAGTCTCTTGCTGATAGCAGAGACCATTGCTGCTCCTACATGAGGGAAGTGCTCTTGCTGATAGCAGAGACCATTGCTGCTCCTACATGAGGGAAGTGTCTGAGTCTCTTGCTGATAGCAGAGACCATTGCTGCTCCTACATGAGGGAAGTGCTCTTGCTGATAGCAGAGACCATTGCTGCTCCTACATGAGGGAAGTGTCTGAGTCTCTTGCTGATAGCAGAGACCATTGCTGCTCCTACATGAGGGAAGTGCTCTTGCTGATAGCAGAGACCATTGCTGCTCCTACATGAGGGAAGTGCTCTTGCTGATAGCAGAGACCATTGCTGCTCCTACATGAGGGAAGTGTCTGAGTCTCTTGCTGATAGCAGAGACCATTGCTGCTCCTACATGAGGGAAGTGCTCTTGCTGATAGCAGAGACCATTGCTGCTCCTACATGAGGGAAGTGTCTGAGTCTCTTGCTGATAGCAGAGACCATTGCTGCTCCTACATGAGGGAAGTGCTCTTGCTGATAGCAGAGACCATTGCTGCTCCTACATGAGGGAAGTGTCTGAGTCTCTTGCTGATAGCAGAGACCATTGCTGCTCCTACATGAGGGAAGTGCTCTTGCTGATAGCAGAGACCATTGCTGCTCCTACATGAGGGAAGTGTCTGAGTCTCTTGCTGATAGCAGAGACCATTGCTGCTCCTACATGAGGGAAGTGCTCTTGCTGATAGCAGAGACCATTGCTGCTCCTACATGAGGGAAGTGTCTGAGTCTCTTGCTGATAGCAGAGACCATTGCTGCTCCTACATGAGGGAAGTGCTCTTGCTGATAGCAGAGACCATTGCTGCTCCTACATGAGGGAAGTGTCTGAGTCTCTTGCTGATAGCAGAGACCATTGCTGCTCCTACATGAGGGAAGTGCTCTTGCTGATAGCAGAGACCATTGCTGCTCCTACATGAGGGAAGTGTCTGAGTCTCTTGCTGATAGCAGAGACCATTGCTGCTCCTACATGAGGGAAGTGCTCTTGCTGATAGCAGAGACCATTGCTGCTCCTACATGAGGGAAGTGTCTGAGTCTCTTGCTGATAGCAGAGACCATTGCTGCTCCTACATGAGGGAAGTGCTCTTGCTGATAGCAGAGACCATTGCTGCTCCTACATGAGGGAAGTGTCTGAGTCTCTTGCTGATAGCAGAGACCATTGCTGCTCCTACATGAGGGAAGTGCTCTTGCTGATAGCAGAGACCATTGCTGCTCCTACATGAGGGAAGTGTCTGAGTCTCTTGCTGATAGCAGAGACCATTGCTGCTCCTACATGAGGGAAGTGCTCTTGCTGATAGCAGAGACCATTGCTGCTCCTACATGAGGGAAGTGCTCTTGCTGATAGCAGAGACCATTGCTGCTCCTACATGAGGGAAGTGTCTGAGTCTCTTGCTGATAGCAGAGACCATTGCTGCTCCTACATGAGGGAAGTGCTCTTGCTGATAGCAGAGACCATTGCTGCTCCTACATGAGGGAAGTGCTCTTGCTGATAGCAGAGACCATTGCTGCTCCTACATGAGGGAAGTGTCTGAGTCTCTTGCTGATAGCAGAGACCATTGCTGCTCCTACATGAGGGAAGTGCTCTTGCTGATAGCAGAGACCATTGCTGCTCCTACATGAGGGAAGTGTCTGAGTCTCTTGCTGATAGCAGAGACCATTGCTGCTCCTACATGAGGGAAGTGCTCTTGCTGATAGCAGAGACCATTGCTGCTCCTACATGAGGGAAGTGTCTGAGTCTCTTGCTGATAGCAGAGACCATTGCTGCTCCTACATGAGGGAAGTGCTCTTGCTGATAGCAGAGACCATTGCTGCTCCTACATGAGGGAAGTGTCTGAGTCTCTTGCTGATAGCAGAGACCATTGCTGCTCCTACATGAGGGAAGTGCTCTTGCTGATAGCAGAGACCATTGCTGCTCCTACATGAGGGAAGTGTCTGAGTCTCTTGCTGATAGCAGAGACCATTGCTGCTCCTACATGAGGGAAGTGCTCTTGCTGATAGCAGAGACCATTGCTGCTCCTACATGAGGGAAGTGTCTGAGTCTCTTGCTGATAGCAGAGACCATTGCTGCTCCTACATGAGGGAAGTGCTCTTGCTGATAGCAGAGACCATTGCTGCTCCTACATGAGGGAAGTGCTCTTGCTGATAGCAGAGACCATTGCTGCTCCTACATGAGGGAAGTGTCTGAGTCTCTTGCTGATAGCAGAGACCATTGCTGCTCCTACATGAGGGAAGTGCTCTTGCTGATAGCAGAGACCATTGCTGCTCCTACATGAGGGAAGTGCTCTTGCTGATAGCAGAGACCATTGCTGCTCCTACATGAGGGAAGTGTCTGAGTCTCTTGCTGATAGCAGAGACCATTGCTGCTCCTACATGAGGGAAGTGCTCTTGCTGATAGCAGAGACCATTGCTGCTCCTACATGAGGGAAGTGTCTGAGTCTCTTGCTGATAGCAGAGACCATTGCTGCTCCTACATGAGGGAAGTGCTCTTGCTGATAGCAGAGACCATTGCTTCTCCTACATGAGGGAAGTGTCTGAGTCTCTTGCTGATAGCAGAGACCATTGCTGCTCCTACATGAGGGAAGTGTCTGAGTCTCTTGCTGATAGCAGAGACCATTGCTGCTCCTACATGAGGGAAGTGCTCTTGCTGATAGCAGAGACCATTGCTGCTCCTACATGAGGGAAGTGTCTGAGTCTCTTGCTGATAGCAGAGACCATTGCTGCTCCTACATGAGGGAAGTGTCTGAGTCTCTTGCTGATAGCAGAGACCATTGCTGCTCCTACATGAGGGAAGTGCTCTTGCTGATAGCAGAGACCATTGCTGCTCCTACATGAGGGAAGTGTCTGAGTCTCTTGCTGATAGCAGAGACCATTGCTGCTCCTACATGAGGGAAGTGTCTGAGTCTCTTGCTGATAGCAGAGACCATTGCTGCTCCTACATGAGGGAAGTGCTCTTGCTGATAGCAGAGACCATTGCTGCTCCTACATGAGGGAAGTGTCTGAGTCTCTTGCTGATAGCAGAGACCATTGCTGCTCCTACATGAGGGAAGTGCTCTTGCTGATAGCAGAGACCATTGCTGCTCCTACATGAGGGAAGTGTCTGAGTCTCTTGCTGATAGCAGAGACCATTGCTGCTCCTACATGAGGGAAGTGCTCTTGCTGATAGCAGAGACCATTGCTGCTCCTACATGAGGGAAGTGTCTGAGTCTCTTGCTGATAGCAGAGACCATTGCTGCTCCTACATGAGGGAAGTGCTCTTGCTGATAGCAGAGACCACTGCTGCCCCTACATGAGGGAAGTGTCTGAGCCTCTTGCTGATAGCAGAGACCATTGCTGCTCCTGCATGAGGGAAGTGTCTGAGTCTCTTACTGATAGCAGAGACCATTGCTGCTCCTGCATGAGGGAAGTGTCTTGAGTCTCTTGCTGATAGCAGAGACCACTGCTGCTCCTACATGAGGGAAGTGTCTGAGTCTCTTGCTGATAGCAGAGACCATTGCTGCTCCTACATGAGGGAAGTGTCTGAGTCTCTTGCTGATAGCAGAGACCACTGCTGCTCCTGCATGAGGGAAGTGTCTGAGTCTCTTGCTGATAGCAGAGACCACTGCTGCTCCTGCATGAGGGAAGTGTCTGAGTTACTGATAGCAGAGACCACTGCTGCTCCTGCATGAGGGAAGTGTCTGAGTCTCTTGCTGATAGCAGAGACCATTGCTGCTCCTACATGAGGGAAGTGTCTGAGTTACTGATAGCAGAGACCATTGCTGCTCCTGCATGAGGGAAGTGTCTGAGTCTCTTGCTGATAGCAGAGACCATTGCTGCTCCTACATGAGGGATGAGTCTCTTGCTGATAGCAGAGACCATTGCTGCTCCTACATGAGGGAAGTGTCTGAGTCTCTTACTGATAGCAGAGACCACTGCTGCCCCTACATGAGGGAAGTGTCTGAGTCTCTTGCTGATAGCAGAGACCACTGCTGCTCCTGCATGAGGGAAGTGTCTGAGTTACTGATAGCAGAGACCATTGCTGCTCCTACATGAGGGATGAGTCTCTTGCTGATAGCAGAGACCATTGCTGCTCCTACATGAGGGAAGTGTCTGAGTCTCTTACTGATAGCAGAGATCACTGCTGCCCCTACATGAGGGAAGTGTCTGAGTCTCTTGCTGATAGCAGAGACCATTGCTGCTCCTGCATGAGGGAAGTGTCTGAGTGTCTTGCTGATAGCAGAGACCACTGCTGCTCCTGCATGAGGGAAGTGTCTGAGTCTCTTGCTGATAGCAGAGACCACTGCTGCCCCTACATGAGGGAAGTGTCTGAGTCTCTTGCTGATAGCAGAGACCATTGCTGCTCCTACATGAGGGAAGTGTCTGAGGCTCTTACTGATAGCAGAGACCACTGCTGCCCCTACATGAGGGAAGTGTCTTGAGTCTCTTACTGATAGCAGAGACCACTGCTGCTCCTGCATGAGGGAAGTGTCTGAGTCTCTTGCTGATAGCAGAGACCATTGCTGCTCCTACATGAGGGAAGTGTCTGAGTCTCTTACTGATAGCAGAGACCATTGCTGCTCCTACATGAGGGAAGTGTCTGAGTCTCTTACTGATAGCAGAGACCACTGCTGCCCCTACATGAGGGAAGTGTCTTGAGTCTCTTACTGATAGCAGAGACCATTGCTGCCCCTACATGAGGGAAGTGTCTGAGTCTCTTGCTGATAGCAGAGACCATTGCTGCTCCTACATGAGGGAAGTGTCTGAGTTACTGATAGCAGAGACCACTGCTGCCCCTACATGAGGGAAGTGTCCGAGTCTCTTGCTGATAGCAGAGACCACTGCTGCCCCTACATGAGGGAAGTGTCTGAGTCTCTTGCTGATAGCAGAGACCACTGCTGCTCCTGCATGAGGGAAGTGTCTGAGTATCTTGCTGATAGCAGAGACCAGTGCTGCCCCTACATGAGGGAAGTGTCTGAGTCTCTTGCTGATAGTAGAGACCATTGCTGCTCCTGCATGAGGGAAGTGTCTGAGTCTCTTACTGATAGCAGAGACCACTGCTGCCCCTACATGAGGGAAGTGTCTGAGTCTCTTGCTGATAGCAGAGACCATTGCTGCCCCTACATGAGGGAAGTGTCTGAGTCTCTTGCTGATAGCAGAGACCATTGCTGCCCCTACATGAGGGAAGTGTCTGAGTCTCTTGCTGATAGCAGAGACCACTGCTGCTCCTGCATGAGGGAAGTGTCTGAGTCTCTTACTGATAGCAGAGACCATTGCTGCCCCTACATGAGGGAAGTGTCTGAGTCTCTTGCTGATAGCAGAGACCACTGCTGCCCCTACATGAGGGAAGTGTCTGTGAGTCTCTTGCTGATAGCAGAGACCACTGCTGCTCCTGCATGAGGGAAGTGTCTGAGTCTCTTGCTGATAGCAGAGACCATTGCTGCTCCTACATGAGGGAAGTGTCTGAGTTACTGATAGCAGAGACCACTGCTGCCCCTACATGAGGGAAGTGTCTGAGTCTCTTGCTGATAGCAGAGACCATTGCTGCTCCTACATGAGGGAAGTGTCGGAGTCTCTTGCTGATAGCAGAGACCATTGCTGCTCCTACATGAGGGAAGTGTCTGAGTCTCTTGCTGATAGCAGAGACCATTGCTGCTCCTACATGAGGGAAGTGCTCTTGCTGATAGCAGAGACCATTGCTGCTCCTACATGAGGGAAGTGTCTGAGTCTCTTGCTGATAGCAGAGACCATTGCTGCTCCTACATGAGGGAAGTGTCTGAGTCTCTTGCTGATAGCAGAGACCATTGCTGCTCCTACATGAGGGAAGTGCTCTTGCTGATAGCAGAGACCATTGCTGCTCCTACATGAGGGAAGTGTCTGAGTCTCTTGCTGATAGCAGAGACCATTGCTGCTCCTACATGAGGGAAGTGCTCTTGCTGATAGCAGAGACCATTGCTGCTCTACATGAGGGAAGTGTCTGAGTCTCTTGCTGATAGCAGAGACCATTGCTGCTCCTACATGAGGGAAGTGCTCTTGCTGATAGCAGAGACCATTGCTGCTCCTACATGAGGGAAGTGTCTGAGTCTCTTGCTGATAGCAGAGACCATTGCTGCTCCTACATGAGGGAAGTGCTCTTGCTGATAGCAGAGACCATTGCTGCTCCTACATGAGGGAAGTGTCTGAGTCTCTTGCTGATAGCAGAGACCATTGCTGCTCCTACATGAGGGAAGTGCTCTTGCTGATAGCAGAGACCATTGCTGCTCCTACATGAGGGAAGTGTCTGAGTCTCTTGCTGATAGCAGAGACCATTGCTGCTCCTACATGAGGGAAGTGCTCTTGCTGATAGCAGAGACCATTGCTGCTCCTACATGAGGGAAGTGTCTGAGTCTCTTGCTGATAGCAGAGACCATTGCTGCTCCTACATGAGGGAAGTGCTCTTGCTGATAGCAGAGACCATTGCTGCTCCTACATGAGGGAAGTGTCTGAGTCTCTTGCTGATAGCAGAGACCATTGCTGCTCCTACATGAGGGAAGTGCTCTTGCTGATAGCAGAGACCATTGCTGCTCCTACATGAGGGAAGTGCTCTTGCTGATAGCAGAGACCATTGCTGCTCCTACATGAGGGAAGTGTCTGAGTCTCTTGCTGATAGCAGAGACCACTGCTGCTCCTACATGAGGGAAGTGCTCTTGCTGATAGCAGAGACCATTGCTGCTCCTACATGAGGGAAGTGTCTGAGTCTCTTGCTGATAGCAGAGACCATTGCTGCTCCTACATGAGGGAAGTGCTCTTGCTGATAGCAGAGACCATTGCTGCTCCTACATGAGGGAAGTGTCTGAGTCTCTTGCTGATAGCAGAGACCATTGCTGCTCCTACATGAGGGAAGTGCTCTTGCTGATAGCAGAGACCATTGCTGCTCCTACATGAGGGAAGTGTCTGAGTCTCTTGCTGATAGCAGAGACCATTGCTGCTCCTACATGAGGGAAGTGCTCTTGCTGATAGCAGAGACCATTGCTGCTCCTACATGAGGGAAGTGTCTGAGTCTCTTGCTGATAGCAGAGACCATTGCTGCTCCTACATGAGGGAAGTGCTCTTGCTGATAGCAGAGACCATTGCTGCTCCTACATGAGGGAAGTGTCTGAGTCTCTTGCTGATAGCAGAGACCATTGCTGCTCCTACATGAGGGAAGTGCTCTTGCTGATAGCAGAGACCATTGCTGCTCCTACATGAGGGAAGTGTCTGAGTCTCTTGCTGATAGCAGAGACCATTGCTGCTCCTACATGAGGGAAGTGCTCTTGCTGATAGCAGAGACCATTGCTGCTCCTACATGAGGGAAGTGCTCTTGCTGATAGCAGAGACCATTGCTGCTCCTACATGAGGGAAGTGTCTGAGTCTCTTGCTGATAGCAGAGACCATTGCTGCTCCTACATGAGGGAAGTGCTCTTGCTGATAGCAGAGACCATTGCTGCTCCTACATGAGGGAAGTGTCTGAGTCTCTTGCTGATAGCAGAGACCATTGCTGCTCCTACATGAGGGAAGTGCTCTTGCTGATAGCAGAGACCATTGCTGCTCCTACATGAGGGAAGTGTCTGAGTCTCTTGCTGATAGCAGAGACCATTGCTGCTCCTACATGAGGGAAGTGCTCTTGCTGATAGCAGAGACCATTGCTGCTCCTACATGAGGGAAGTGTCTGAGTCTCTTGCTGATAGCAGAGACCATTGCTGCTCCTACATGAGGGAAGTGCTCTTGCTGATAGCAGAGACCATTGCTGCTCCTACATGAGGGAAGTGTCTGAGTCTCTTGCTGATAGCAGAGACCATTGCTGCTCCTACATGAGGGAAGTGCTCTTGCTGATAGCAGAGACCATTGCTGCTCCTACATGAGGGAAGTGTCTGAGTCTCTTGCTGATAGCAGAGACCATTGCTGCTCCTACATGAGGGAAGTGCTCTTGCTGATAGCAGAGACCATTGCTGCTCCTACATGAGGGAAGTGTCTGAGTCTCTTGCTGATAGCAGAGACCATTGCTGCTCCTACATGAGGGAAGTGCTCTTGCTGATAGCAGAGACCATTGCTGCTCCTACATGAGGGAAGTGTCTGAGTCTCTTGCTGATAGCAGAGACCATTGCTGCTCCTACATGAGGGAAGTGCTCTTGCTGATAGCAGAGACCATTGCTGCTCCTACATGAGGGAAGTGTCTGAGTCTCTTGCTGATAGCAGAGACCATTGCTGCTCCTACATGAGGGAAGTGCTCTTGCTGATAGCAGAGACCATTGCTGCTCCTACATGAGGGAAGTGTCTGAGTCTCTTGCTGATAGCAGAGACCATTGCTGCTCCTACATGAGGGAAGTGCTCTTGCTGATAGCAGAGACCATTGCTGCTCCTACATGAGGGAAGTGCTCTTGCTGATAGCAGAGACCATTGCTGCTCCTACATGAGGGAAGTGTCTGAGTCTCTTGCTGATAGCAGAGACCATTGCTGCTCCTACATGAGGGAAGTGCTCTTGCTGATAGCAGAGACCATTGCTGCTCCTACATGAGGGAAGTGCTCTTGCTGATAGCAGAGACCATTGCTGCTCCTACATGAGGGAAGTGTCTGAGTCTCTTGCTGATAGCAGAGACCATTGCTGCTCCTACATGAGGGAAGTGCTCTTGCTGATAGCAGAGACCATTGCTGCTCCTACATGAGGGAAGTGCTCTTGCTGATAGCAGAGACCATTGCTGCTCCTACATGAGGGAAGTGTCTGAGTCTCTTGCTGATAGCAGAGACCATTGCTGCTCCTACATGAGGGAAGTGCTCTTGCTGATAGCAGAGACCATTGCTGCTCCTACATGAGGGAAGTGTCTGAGTCTCTTGCTGATAGCAGAGACCATTGCTGCTCCTACATGAGGGAAGTGCTCTTGCTGATAGCAGAGACCATTGCTGCTCCTACATGAGGGAAGTGTCTGAGTCTCTTGCTGATAGCAGAGACCATTGCTGCTCCTACATGAGGGAAGTGCTCTTGCTGATAGCAGAGACCATTGCTGCTCCTACATGAGGGAAGTGTCTGAGTCTCTTGCTGATAGCAGAGACCATTGCTGCTCCTACATGAGGGAAGTGCTCTTGCTGATAGCAGAGACCATTGCTGCTCCTACATGAGGGAAGTGCTCTTGCTGATAGCAGAGACCATTGCTGCTCCTACATGAGGGAAGTGTCTGAGTCTCTTGCTGATAGCAGAGACCATTGCTGCTCCTACATGAGGGAAGTGCTCTTGCTGATAGCAGAGACCATTGCTGCTCCTACATGAGGGAAGTGCTCTTGCTGATAGCAGAGACCATTGCTGCTCCTACATGAGGGAAGTGTCTGAGTCTCTTGCTGATAGCAGAGACCATTGCTGCTCCTACATGAGGGAAGTGCTCTTGCTGATAGCAGAGACCATTGCTGCTCCTACATGAGGGAAGTGTCTGAGTCTCTTGCTGATAGCAGAGACCATTGCTGCTCCTACATGAGGGAAGTGCTCTTGCTGATAGCAGAGACCATTGCTGCTCCTACATGAGGGAAGTGTCTGAGTCTCTTGCTGATAGCAGAGACCATTGCTGCTCCTACATGAGGGAAGTGTCTGAGTCTCTTGCTGATAGCAGAGACCATTGCTGCTCCTACATGAGGGAAGTGCTCTTGCTGATAGCAGAGACCATTGCTGCTCCTACATGAGGGAAGTGTCTGAGTCTCTTGCTGATAGCAGAGACCATTGCTGCTCCTACATGAGGGAAGTGTCTGAGTCTCTTGCTGATAGCAGAGACCATTGCTGCTCCTACATGAGGGAAGTGCTCTTGCTGATAGCAGAGACCATTGCTGCTCCTACATGAGGGAAGTGTCTGAGTCTCTTGCTGATAGCAGAGACCATTGCTGCTCCTACATGAGGGAAGTGTCTGAGTCTCTTGCTGATAGCAGAGACCATTGCTGCTCCTACATGAGGGAAGTGCTCTTGCTGATAGCAGAGACCATTGCTGCTCCTACATGAGGGAAGTGTCTGAGTCTCTTGCTGATAGCAGAGACCATTGCTGCTCCTACATGAGGGAAGTGCTCTTGCTGATAGCAGAGACCATTGCTGCTCCTACATGAGGGAAGTGTCTGAGTCTCTTGCTGATAGCAGAGACCATTGCTGCTCCTACATGAGGGAAGTGCTCTTGCTGATAGCAGAGACCATTGCTGCTCCTACATGAGGGAAGTGTCTGAGTCTCTTGCTGATAGCAGAGACCATTGCTGCTCCTACATGAGGGAAGTGCTCTTGCTGATAGCAGAGACCATTGCTGCTCCTACATGAGGGAAGTGTCTGAGTCTCTTGCTGATAGCAGAGACCATTGCTGCTCCTACATGAGGGAAGTGCTCTTGCTGATAGCAGAGACCATTGCTGCTCCTACATGAGGGAAGTGTCTGAGTCTCTTGCTGATAGCAGAGACCATTGCTGCTCCTACATGAGGGAAGTGCTCTTGCTGATAGCAGAGACCATTGCTGCTCCTACATGAGGGAAGTGTCTGAGTCTCTTGCTGATAGCAGAGACCATTGCTGCTCCTACATGAGGGAAGTGCTCTTGCTGATAGCAGAGACCATTGCTGCTCCTACATGAGGGAAGTGTCTGAGTCTCTTGCTGATAGCAGAGACCATTGCTGCTCCTACATGAGGGAAGTGCTCTTGCTGATAGCAGAGACCATTGCTGCTCCTACATGAGGGAAGTGTCTGAGTCTCTTGCTGATAGCAGAGACCATTGCTGCTCCTACATGAGGGAAGTGCTCTTGCTGATAGCAGAGACCATTGCTGCTCCTACATGAGGGAAGTGTCTGAGTCTCTTGCTGATAGCAGAGACCATTGCTGCATTGCTGCTCCTACATGAGGGAAGTGTCTGAGTCTCTTGCTGATAGCAGAGACCATTGCTGCTCCTACATGAGGGAAGTGTCTGAGTCTCTTGCTGATAGCAGAGACCATTGCTGCTCCTACATGAGGGAAGTGTCTGAGTCTCTTGCTGATAGCAGAGACCATTGCTGCTCCTACATGAGGGAAGTGTCTGAGTCTCTTGCTGATAGCAGAGACCATTGCTGCTCCTACATGAGGGAAGTGCTCTTGCTGATAGCAGAGACCATTGCTGCTCCTACATGAGGGAAGTGTCTGAGTCTCTTGCTGATAGCAGAGACCATTGCTGCTCCTACATGAGGGAAGTGCTCTTGCTGATAGCAGAGACCATTGCTGCTCCTACATGAGGGAAGTGTCTGAGTCTCTTGCTGATAGCAGAGACCATTGCTGCTCCTACATGAGGGAAGTGTCTGAGTCTCTTGCTGATAGCAGAGACCATTGCTGCTCCTACATGAGGGAAGTGTCTGAGTCTCTTGCTGATAGCAGAGACCATTGCTGCTCCTACATGAGGGAAGTGTCTGAGTCTCTGCTGATAGCAGAGACCATTGCTGCTCCTACATGAGGGAAGTGCTCTTGCTGAT